>OX439485.1:139304332-139904332 GCA_949320155.1 Melangyna quadrimaculata | reverse complement strand
ATCAATTGGTTAGCGGAGCATTGATTGATTCTAGTCAATGAGATAATAAGAAAAACTTTAAGGGTGACCTAAGTCACCCTGCAGTTTTGGTTGACTTTAGCCCTCCAAATTTTGAGTTTTGATAAATGAACTAGCTAACTAACTGATCTGTTTAAAATGTACGAATCTTTTACAAAAAAATCTTTACTCTATAAAAAAATCTATGCAAAAGTTATTAACATTTTAATTTGAAAATGCGCCAAAGTCACCCGGTTTCATGGTAGTTAAAAAAACATGTTTGTGTTTTTACTGTTTGTACTTCGAGAAAGTCGCGGAACCCTGAAAACTCTTCACAGTTTGGAAACCGAGGGCTAAGGCATATTTTTGGTTGCCCTAATCAGTGTTGTCGTTTTGACCTGCTTCATGTCAAATTTGACAAGATTTCATCGCTGTTGACATGAAATGAAATACAAAACTTGTCAAAAGTGTTTTGACTTGTTTTTTGACTTTTTTCAATAATTCAATATGCAACTTAACTTTTTGTTCAAATATTTTAAAATACATTTCAACTTCAATGTAGGCCTAAAAATTCCAAAAATTCTCAAACAGATCAGCATGCTTTCTGTCGACACATGCCTTTTCCAAAACAAAAGCTCATTGCTTCCAGTTCTGGAAGAGATGAAGGTTGAGCTTGATTCAAAAGAAAAGATTTTAAGCCAGTGGAGCAATCTTTGTTTCATAAAATGGAAAAACATAAAAGAGACAGCGCCTTTCTGGTGCGAAGTTTATTCGTATAAGGTTGCCAGTGGAGAAATTCCATTTATAGAGTTGGCAAAGTTTTCTATATCAATATTGGTTTAGGCGATTTCCAATGCAGAAGTAGAAAGAATTTTTAGTCAATTAAATTTGATCAAAACGAAACAAAGAAACAGAATGCAGCTGTTGTTAACTAATTTTGACAATAAGAAATCATTTGCGCAATAAAAACTGTTGCAATAACTTTGGAATCTCTGCAGAGGTAAAAAACAAAGTTGGAAGAAATGCTATATACAAAAATATAGATATAAGCAATGAAATTGAATGTGATAGCTCAGATTTTGAAGATCTTTAACTTTATGTACCTTTTTTTATATAAAAATAATTTATGAAATATTATTTATTCTAATTAACTCGTTGAATTGAAGTTGAGATTCTTTATGTTTTTTTTATAATTAATAAAATTTATTTAGTTATCATTAATATTTGGTATTTTGATATTTGACTAGAAACAAAATTTTCAAATATTTGACTTTTGTTTTTGACTTGATTTGGAAGCGACAAGTAAAGTCAACAAGTTAGATTTGACTTTAATTGGAATTTCGACTTGGCAACACTGGCCCTAATTATCATATATTATTTATACTTTATTTTGTTTGCATTGATATTGTTCTTGTTATTTACTTTACACTTGGTTCGCTTCAAAGAATCTATAAATTAACGAAACCAAAATAATATTGGATGTTAATAATGCGCCTTACAAGTTAAATGATTATTTAAATTAGCCTGTTTAGAATCATCTTTTACTAGATTTAATTAAAACCGTTGTGGAGTCTCTTATAAAACTATGTTTTTACTTGCGATTCGTTAAAAAAAATCAAACTCGAGATATTAATTTTACCTAACATTACTATAATAAAAAAACTCGATAAAAATTGGATCTCGCAAATCTGTCTGCTTGTCTGTTCGCGCAACTACAGCCTTAACGACTGATTGCATTTTCTTCAATCTTGGTACATACTATTTTTTGAGAAATATGCCCAAACGTTTTTTTTATTTTTTTTTTAGAGCCAAAAATTATGGTACACTCCCATACAAATTTTATTTAGCCAAAAAGGAAACAAAATTTTTTTTACAAAAACGGCGCCAACTAATAATAGGAAAAGGCTACATGTTGGTTGATTTTTGTTTTCCCAAAAAAATGTTTATTACAACCATTATTTAATTATTTGATTTTCTGAAAGTGGTTCTGTTGATATTTCTTTTATGGTGAAGCTTCTCAAAGTATTAACATTATTGTTAACTAAAATTTGTGTGTAATTTTTTTTGAAAACTCAATATTCTGAAAACGACTTATTCAACTTTCCCTAAACTCGTTTTAAAGTAGTTCCAAAAAATTGGATCACAAATTTCGTGTGTTTACTTTCAAACAAACAAATATTTTATTTCGCATTCTTATTTATAGTACTTGCTCATAAATCAACTTTTCATACTTTCGACACTATCATTATCAGATTTATCGATTAAAGTTAATTTTTTTGTATGCAAATGTTCCCAAGAGATACCTAAATAATAAATTGAATATAAAATAAAACTGATTTTGTTTTTTATTTGAAAACAAAATTCAAACTTTTTTTTTTTTGTTGTAAAATTCGACTTTTCAAAAACTTGTTAGTGTTATTTTTTCATAGTCAATTTTGATATGTAAACAATTACTTTGTTTTCAGAATTTTAAATGTAAGAAATTTTTTTTTTTTGTAACGCTCCAACAATTTTTAACTTTTTTTTCATAGAATCATATTAATTCAGGATTCATTATTGAACCATAAACAAAACATGCATCGTCAATATCTAGTTACATACTAGCTGTTAAATTCGAGTTCGTGCGATCCAGTCGTGGATTCTTTTTTTATACTGCACGTGCACTCAAGGTGTTTTTGATACCCTTAAAATATTAGATTAAACACAGTGCGAGCGTTAGGAAAATAGGGAAGGATTAAAGAGGAGATACCGATGCACATTGGGTTTTGAACCTTTGAATATCGAAACGGAAGGGAAAAGTAGAGTAGGGTTAAGCATTCGACATTCGTGTAGCGCGGATAAAAAAAGAATCTCTATACTTGACAGTATGTCCGAAATTGGGCTGGAGTTCAAACTGATGTGCATTCCTAGACACGAGTATTACGTTAAAACTGTTTTAGGGGACAAATGCAACTAGCTTTTCACTGGAACACTGTTTACAAAAATAACGGTAAGACAGTGAAACCAAGAAACATTGCGACTGTGTTCAAGAGATGCCAATGCTTCCGTGAAATTTCTATCGCCTATCATTTTCATAGATCTTCTTTAAATTCTATCAAATAGACTTAAGTGAGTTATTGGGGCACCTGCCCATATGTGAGAATTGTACTCGAGTTTTGGACGAATAAGTGCTTTATATACAACAGCTAGATGAGAAGGGGTGACAAATTTTGTATACATCGCCGAAGAAAATCTAAACTTGCCAGCATATTTGGCGACGAACGTTCAATATGTGATCGTTCCAGAGAAGGTGGTCTGTGGACATACATATCGAGGACTGATAGCTTTTCGGTTTCCTCAATAAAAGAAGTGCCGTTAGAGGCATGGGCAGTGTTGCCGCTGTGCAACTTTAGTCGCATTTGGACCCTTTTTTTTTGCCCCGTGCGACCAAGATACGACTTTTTCAAAAAGTGTCTATTTTGACCCCTTTTCTGAAATCGGGCGACTTTTTGACCCATTTCTAGAAAACTTCTCTTTTCGGTTGATAAAAACTTTTCAACCTTCCTTAAACAGTCACAGAATTTCATTCTGTTAAACGGAATCAAGTTGAAATGTATTTGGTTCGACTCGATGTATGTATGTACCTATAATATATAATATGTTTGGTTTTCCATTCAACAAGATTTGACAGAGATAGTTTCAAAATCAATTCAAAAGCAATTCAAATGTAAAGAAAGGCTTAAGAGTTTGCATTATAAATAATGTGCAATGATTCCCAAAATTTACTTAATATTCTTATTTAAAGAAAATTCTGCAAATAGAATGTAAATTTATTTTTTTTTTTGTTTTTCGCTTTGACTGTAACTGAACACTGATCTCTTTGTTTAAGCTTATACTTAAGTTAATTTTAATTAATTTTACTTATTTATTCATTAAAAAAAAGTGATACTAAAATATAGATATATCTATGTATGTATGTACCTATCTAAAAATAAATTTAATTTAATCAAAATGAATTTATTTTTGTTAAACAGTAAGAACCTATTTCTTTTGCACCTCATAATTATTTTAATAAAACTTAAACTCAAAACAAACGCAAATATGTTTTTTTTTTTCGCAATTTATAAGAATTTCGTTTGATTTGGCCATTATTTTAAATATTTTTTCAAAGGCGACTATTTTTTTCTCGGGACCCCTATTTTTGCGACTTTTTCAAATATCTCAGCGGCAACACTGGGCATGGGGATGGGTTTCGTTTTAACGTCAGTAAACAGCATTGAGTTTTTGAAAGATTTAATTCTACGCGGTTTTTGATTTCCCCATTGGACAATGCTGTCGAGATCAGTATTTATTGAGATTATGATATGCTGCCGTTGAAGTTACACATCCGAAGGACATGGATGTGAATCTAAGACCGAATATGAAAAGCTGAGGGTCAGTAAAACAGTTTAACTGATTAGAAGTTTTAACTTTCTCGAAAACTGGTATTTCGATTTTTTGTTTACAATTTTAGGCAGAACGTTCTGAGCAGTATTAAGAGAGGGTTTGAATAAGAGATTTCATTTTTTATAACCTTGTTTTCTAAAATCCCACTTTTTTATAAAACCGCTCTTGCAATCAAATCTAATTGTTTAATTTTGAAAAATCATGCGATTTTAGAAAATAAAAAAGAGACAAATATGTGCTATTTATTATAATATGACTTATTAAAAACATAACTACATAAATTTCAATAATGTACAATAAAACAAATTTTATTCTATACCTGTTTACTAGCTGAAGCTATTTTCAAAATGTTTACCTCATAAATTCAGGTTTTTACAATAAAACAGATGATGTACATCGTGTAGGTGTCAACAAAAATTTCGGAAAACTGTTTCTAAATTAAATCAAATATTGTAGTGCATTTCTTAATCATTTTAAGTTTTACCGATAACATTTTTTGAGAATCACCCTGCGTATAACATTTTTTAACATGACAATGAACATGGTGCATAAGAATGTGTTTTTCTTATAATATGAGTATTTCCTATATATGCGGCTGTATATTGTAAGTATTCGATTGAATTTCAGCCTGTAGAAGATATTTTGCTGATGTGTGTGGAATGTCGATAAAGTTCTTGTTTATTTGTTTAACACCCTTGCACTTCACATGTCCGATTCTAATTAAATTTGAAGTGGAAAGTGGAAAAATTTAACAAAAAAAAAAAAAGACAACATCAAAAAATACTTGTCCATGCCGCGCTTCTATGATGATGATGGTATGGCGTCAACGGATATCATACACACCACACATGAAATTGTCTATCTAAAAACTGATTTGCAATCATAGCACTCTTGTGAACCAAACTTTAAACAACACAATAACCCTGACCATCAAACAGTGGGAAATGTACCTTTTTTTACTGGATAGGTAATATATAAAAGTTTTAAACAGTAAATAATATTATGTAAATTTTTTTAAAAAACATGGCACCTGCAAAAAAAAAAAAACAAAAATGTGGTTAGTTTATTATAATGCAGATAAATGCACCTTTTCGAAGCGTAATCATCTATTTTCATTATTTACTTTAAAGAAAATAACTTAAAAGTCTCCAAAAAACACTTACATAAAAGGAGTTATTACAGGTTACAAAAGTATGTATATTTAAAGGTTGATTTAGAAAAAATTAATATACGATGATTTTCCTGTGTTTACGAGTATAGCCGAATTTGTGAATATAGTTTTTCCCATGATAAAACTATTTTGTCCCACTGTATGCCACCAAAGCTGTCTTTTCAAAACCATATAAAGTCATGGCATTTGCAGGCTGCTGTGTAGGCATGTTCGAGTACCTACCAACAACCACCAGAAATACTTAATTCAATTCGAGTACCAATTAGTGAAATTATTGATTTTTGAATGCCAATCCGGAAATAGAGAATATGAATAGAAAATTTCGCAACTAATGGGAAGTTTTGGTTTTCTTTTTTTTTTAATTGTTCGTTTTCGTTGTAAAAAGAATTGAATAATAATGGATCTTAAATTTGTCGAAAAAAATGATTTTCCATGCACATTTGGAGCAAGTTGATTACAAGGTTTTTTAGTTCTGATAATTTAGCTTTTTGTAAGGATGTGTGTGTGTTTAAAACAAAATTATTGTTCTTTTTTTAATGTAATGAATTTAAGTGATTAGCAGAGCATTAGTTTTTTTGTTTTTATATTTTATGAATGACTGAAGAAAAAAGTAATTCAAATTTGAAATCATTTCATTTGCAATCAATGTGAATTTATTTAGATTCGAAACAATTTTTTTAAGGAGATTAAATTCCCTTTATTTCTATCTGATTGGTTGATTAAAATTTTGTATATAAGTTTTCATGTATGCTTAGTTGAAATTAATAAAAAAGGCTTAAACATTAGCTTTCATTTCCAAACAAAAAACATTATAACTATCTGTTCTCCTATCATACAAAAATTACCAAACTTTAACAGCCTTATGCATAAACGAATTATAGCGAGTGCATAGTGCTATGCACTCTTTATAATGCCTCTGAACGCAAAAATCTTATTCATAAACTTATGCAACGTTGAATAGAGGCAACATAAGCTAAACGCGTTTGGAGGTTGTATAGAGCCAACATAAGGGTTGTTTAGTATCGGAATGTCACTTTGACTCACACACAACAATAATGTAGATAGATATTAGGGGGGCGCTTATTTTTGTAATCTTTGAGGTGTTGAAATCTTACTATCAAAATATTTTATAAAATAAAATACAACAATAAAAAATGTTGGTTTTGTTAATTTATTGTACATTTTTGTTGTGATATTGTTTAAATAAAATTAAGAATATTTTTTTGTACACTTTATTTTATAGAATCTACTTAATAAATGTAAAAGATTTAAAGATAAATCTTACAACTTTTGCAAATGCTCGACGGCATGCGTGATTTAAATAAAATTATACAAAGATTTACCTTCATCCCTTTCACAAAAAAAATACAAATACATTTTAAGCATTACAAAATAAGCACCACCCTTTTATTTTTCTCCTCAACAAAAACATCACGATGTGAGTAAATGGAACAATTCATGGAATAAATCAAAAACGACGTTTTTTTTTGTTTCAAATATTTTTAATTTTATTTGCAAACACAAAACACCAACAAAGTAACTGGCTAATTATAATAATATTAAAAGAAATTAATAAAAAAACAAAAACAATCCAATCGCCAGCAGAATTAATTCCATTGATTTTTCACACAGCACACACACAGCTGGGTCTCCTTTGTCAGTTTTGAAAGTGAAACGTAATAGATTTCTCCTTTATGGTAGTAATTTTGGCACAAGCTCATTATAACTATAATGGGATGAAAAATATTTTATGCATAACAATTTATGCAACTTTGTATAGTGGCTACATAAATCCTTATGCAGTGCATAACTATTCATCTGTTCAGCGGATTCTAATGAATACGGCTGTACTTCTTTATAAATTTAGTGAAAACACCTTGAGAAATATCATTCAGGCAGCCGATGGAACCATGGTTATAGTTTTCTTTGAGGTTCATAATACTACCAACTAAATGAACATGAGTTCATTGGTGTGTTACAAAATACTTTATATTTTTTGTGGGGGAAAAGGCTCATTTACTTGTACAATATAAATATATACTGTGGCGTATGTGGAATATTTCTTCTATAATTTTTGTCTTGAATTGTAGAATTATAATAATTCTGTATATTTAGTCATGATTTCATGCGAATTTAATTTGTAATTGGAAATAAATGTATTTTTCTCATCGTAAGATAAAATACCAAGATTTCTAGAGCTAGCAGGGTTACCGCCATCTTCATTTAAGGAATGAATCCAATGTTCGCTTCTTTCCAAACATCTGCATGTGTAAAAAAAACATTTGTTTGTTGTAGATACATTATATAAATATAACACCGTTTAATTTGCAACAACTTATTCGGAAAAATCTAAGAACCGAGATCTGACAGCTTAGAAGTAGAAAACGGGAAAATAGACGTTTAAGAATAAAATTGCAATAAACCAGAATAATTCCGAGTAAATTGTTACTCTATTTTTGAGGAAAAAAAATAATTTTTCGAGATGATTTGTTTGTAGTTTTTGATTTGTATCTTTTTAAGGGATTAGTTGAAAAATTGAATTAAATATAAGTCGATGATAGAAATTATTGTGTAATTATTAGGGCTGTGATTTCCATGCAAATGCATGTTTTTTCTCACAGCATTAAGAAGCCTTAGACCAAATTATCTTCACGAATCATGCTATTTCCTTTAAAATTGCATTTAATCGTTAGTGCAAATTTTGCATATTTTATGCAAAATGCATATTTTCATAATAAATGCATATTTTCATAAAAAATGCATATTTTAAGGGCATTGTTTCATATTTTTCGTGCATATTATGGTAACGAAATATTTTTAAAGGCACCAAAGCCGAATTGATTTTTTTAAAGGCAAATTTCTTTCACACCTCTTCCACCCCAGCCTATAGTTACTAGGTAGGGAAAGTGGCTAGAAGCAATTACGTATTATGCAAAATATTTTGAAGATTTCCAAGCAGTTGTCAATAGTTTCGCTATCGCAATTAAAAAAGCAAAAGAAATATTGACTCAACCCCTGCCTAAAAGTGAAATTGTATTTATTTGCTAAAACTATAGTTTTCTATGTGGCACAATCACAAAGCTTGAAGGTAGGAGCAGATTGTAAAATTAAATCGATTTAGTTGATGGAACTCTTACAAAAATAAATTCTGTTGAAAGCTCGAGGTATTTGTGTACTTATTAAAAAAAAAATTAAGACTGTTTTTGAAAAAAACCAAGGCTATTCTACAATGAAAAGTGTAAATATTGCATTTAATCTGAGCAACAATAACGAAAGCTGTTTTAATAATCTTACATCAGATGAAATTTGTTGTTTGAAAAACGCTCCCCTTACGCCCGTTGACGTAGAACGTACTTTTTCTATGTCCAAAGTTTTCAAATGCCAAATAGGCAAAGTTTAGTTTTTGAAAACTTTAAACAAAGTTTCCTTATTTATGTGAACAAAACATATGAAAGTAGTACGTAATGTAAGTTTAAGTTACATTTTTTTCGTTTTTGAAAAAGATGTATTGAATGTTTCAATAATTAATTGTTTTTTTGTATTTTTTAATGTTATCTTTATTTTTGTCAAATAAAAGACTGAATTCAAATCTAAATAATTAAAAACTAAATCAAAATTCTTTTATTTTTTTTTAGTTGGTGGATTTAAGTGCATATTTTCCTTTTTTTAGCGCATATTTTGCATTTTTAAGGGCATATTTTCGATTTTTAAGTGCATGAGAATCCCAGCCCTGGTAATTATATTTTTTTTTTAATTTGCAAAAATATAAAACTTTTTTTAAGGAGAAGAACTTATGAGCGTTAAGATCGTGCATGAATTAATTTACAATTTTAATAAAAATTATAATTCGACTGATCAAGAATTATTTGTGAGTGTTATACCTTACTGTGCTTGGTATACAAGCTTCACAAACTTAGTTCGCAAATTATAATTCAGCAAAGTTGAGTTGATTGGCTTCTCAAAAGTTTTATGTAACTACCATTTAATATTCAATCGGTATGAATCATTTGTGTTGTCATCATTTTAGTAGCTTTGGGGGTATTTTTTTTTTTTTTTTATTGGGGCCAAATGAGCGTTAACTTTTTATGCATAAGCAATACTGTAAACCACGATTTATTTTCTTGTTTTAGGTCATCTGTTTGGATCACGTTTTTTTGGTCCTTGAAAAATTATGAGAAAAAACTTTTACATTCATCATCAATAGAATGCATCAATAAGCGCATTGTATTGTGTTTATAACTTTAAAAAAAAAAAACATCTTTAGAAAAAAAGAAAAAATACGCGTTGTTTTAACTTTAGTTTGGAAAATATAGGGTGTCCCAGAGTCACTGGCGCAAACAATGTTTTTTTTTATGTCATTTAAGGTCGAATAACTTAAAAGGTAATTTTCTCGTTTTCGTTTCCTCTTCGACTTATAACGGTTTTATGATTTTTCGTATAGTTTCTTCCAATTTTGCCAACCTGCAACTAATTTTTTTATATTTGTTTGTATTTACACAAGAGCCATTTAGCCGCGTTATAATGTTTTCTTATGTGGATAGCTGGTTTCCCACAATTTTATTTCAAACTCATTTTTTTGGAATTCTAGGCCTTTTTTGACTTTGGTATAATTTTTTTTTTTTTTTCACAAAAATAAGAAACTAAGTATCATTTTTTTTTTTATTGTGAAAGCCAAATTTGTTCATTTAACAAAAAAAAATTAATTATAAAAATAAAAACAACTTTATATTAGAAAACAATTGATTTCTCAATTAAGAAGAAAATCTACAACAGTTTGAACAACTAACTTTGAAATTACAAGCTAAATATGCCTATTATAGGTTCTCCTTTTGACTGTCTGTTCAATATCGTATTCATATTTTATCCTTTTCATACTTACAAACAACTGAAGACGTTAAAACCAATAACACGAGTACTAGCTTCTATTCAATTTGGGTTCATAAATTTAGAATACATTGTTCTTTATACATATGTAGGTACTACCATAATATTCACTTAGCCCACAAGAGATCTATAAAGGGATTGTCCAGTAAGTTCGTGTGTGCGTATATATATCCCTGATTGCCAATATGTTTGAGCCTGCGAGCTGATATCGACGCTGTTCAAACAATTAAAACAATAAGGTTGTTGAAATAATGGCTTTGGCTTTTATCAACATGGGGATATTAGTATCATTGTGGCATAACCGGTTTTTGCACTTATTTTTTAAAAGACGAAAACTAATATTTATGATAATAAAACAAAAGGACACAATAAAAGTGGGCATGGAAGTGAGCGAATTTCAATAAAAGCAATTTATAAATTATTTTCTTGTTCCTAAAATGGGTGTTGCAGTGGGCGGTTTTTCTAATAGCAGTTTTCGAACTTTTGTTTGCTTATCAAAAAATCATCAAAATCATAAGAATTGTTCTCGAAAAAATGGATGCGTGTCCCTGTCCATGAAAGAAAAAAAGAAAGAACATTGCGCAGATTTAAATCCAACCAATTTCTAAGTTGTAATCTAATAGCTAGATTAGTTTGAACTAGGTTAGAAGAGCTGATAACGCGACAAGCCGAATTATCTCACTTGGATCTCAATGGATCTATTGTGTTCCCCATGGTTTATATGGGGTAGGAGAAGGGTAAGTGAAAAAGGTGTAAGTGGAAGATTAGGTAAGGGGAGCTTTCCTGAACCATCCAAAATTCTGTATCAATCTCAGTATAGGTTACGTATAGTAGCAGAGACGAGATGTCGCCCAGGTCGTCGAAATAGTATTCTCCGAGGGCTTTTTTCATGTTTAGGCAAGAGCATTCACAAACAAAGTGAAATTAGCCCCCTTCCGCCTCTTCATCTTTAAACCCTCTATACAAAGATCAGATGTGCAGATGCCCGTTCTGTTAAACTTGGTTCTCATTGAGGATTCCAAACAAGAGGGATAGTTGAGCCCTGCTTACCGTACGTAAGTATTCTGTTTTTTCTTTAAAATATCCGATCAACGATTTCTCGAAACCCAACAACTGTCAATTAGTGACCACCTGTTATTTGCGGCTTTGAGGAAGCATTGTTGAATTCTGCTTTTTTCCAACACCAGTGGCATCAGTACTGACAATTCGGTTTGGCTCGGATTCGTTGATGACCTGTTTTTACCAATTCGTCGGCTATTTCATTCCCATATATATCACGGTGTCCAGGGACCTGGGACTCGCGATGGCCTGGCTGTCAATGAAAATGTAAATGTTCTTATTAACTAGTTCACATGTGGCAATATTTTTTGCGGCCTCACCGACTGAAAGAACATCCACTTGAAAGACTCTGTAGAAGTTCAAAAGCTTTATTGATCTATTTAAGGGTGGGTTTTCTAAAAAGATGCCTGACCCTACCCCGCATTGTCGGTTTGTAAATAAAAACCGACACATGATTTACATTTATGACCCGGTTTTCCGTTGATAAATCCCTGGTAGGAATTCGAATTCTGCAAAAATTATTCTCTCATTTCCATCCCTAACCCACCTATCAACCCACCTTTTATAACTTATACAGGTATCCAGATGACAAAACAATTTCAATGAACATTTGTACCAATTTTCTAAAAAAAATAACTCCTTTACCCACAACATCTATTTGCTTATTTCCAAATGAAATCCATGACATGTACAAAAAAAAAACAATGCTCAATGGCCCATATTTCCACTTATCAACCCAAATTATTGATTTCTTTTTTTTTGCTTAACCCAAAAAAGACTTTTAAAATGCTCAAACAAAATTTAGTTCGAAGAATATCTTGAAGGACATCCATTGATTCATTTAAGTCACTCCAGTCCAGAACCAGATATACCTAGAACCTAGCTCTTGGTGGTGAATGGTTTCATTAAAATACATCGGTTCACCGCGCATACATATATCCTTCGTATAGGTAGGTACCTAAATTTTTGAATCTTTGAGGTTGGCAGTTGAACCTGGAGCAGAGAAGCAAGCATCAAAAGCACCAGCACACTCCCTGTTGTTTTTCTTCTTTCAATTCTCCCTATGTATATCGAATAATTTCGGGTGCCTTCATGAGGAGCTTCCGTGCGCAAAAAATGTTCCAATAACATGCAATTCCAAGGATCCTGCTTCAGTCTGCTGAGTCACTATTTCATTCTGGTTTTGAATTTTTTGTTTTTCCTTTTCTATGTGAGGTTAGTGCTCGTGTCATGTGGATGACGATGAGCTGGAACTCTGCTACTATGCTCTCATTACTTTTGTTTTACTCTCTCACAGCAACAAGGACAAACGATATTTTCCACCACACAAATACAACATCAAAAAAAAAACGAGAAAAACATTGTATCGTGCAATGTGTGTATAACTGTTTATGTACGGAAACGCATGGAGCCGCACTCCACAGCACCCACAATTAAGAGTATTTGTGTGTGTATTGTGCGAGCTCAGGTCGGGTCGTCCTTTATTTGTCTGTATAAATGCTGTCCCCTCAACTTCTGCGGAACAAACAAAAAGGATATTTAATGGAATTCCATTCTCGCAGAGCTCTGCCAAAACCAGAGGCACTAGCCTAACCCACTGAAGGATATTAACTATTATCCTTTTGCCGTCAAGCATATAAAACGGACGAAAGACGGTTAGGCGGATAGGGGGGGAGTGGAAAAGGGGAGACTTTTATATTTTCTTAGGCTCGTCTAAGTGTATTGTATGAGATATGAAAATGCTTTGGAATGTTATAATTCTTCTTGGTTACTACTTGCGGCCGACAATGACGACGACGACGACATGAACGGCGACGCACGAGCAACGGGCGGCGACGACGACGACGGTATGGCGACGCGACACTAATAGCAGTTAAGGACACGCTGATGCCAACAAAACGACCCAACTTATTGCGACAACGACAACTTTCTTCTCTTATTCTCTTAGTTTTTGATGTCTTTTGTTGTTATCCTCGACGACGTCGAGGACGACCCTTGGGTTCGTCTTTAACATTCACAGAATTCGTAACCAGGGTAACACACATCAGAAGTGGAAGTATTCGAAATGGCAAGTGGAATGGGCAGCGCAGACCAGAGAATGCTGTTGTATAGAAATTTAAATGACAATTCTATGTAGGGTAGGTTTGATAGAGGTAGGTACACAGCATCAAGCCATTCGTACTTGTCTCATTTTGATGTGTAATTTGTTGTTGTTTTTGGTTAAGAATGTTGGTTATTGTTTTATATTTTTTTATTTTATTTTTTTGTTTGTGAGCACATACATCTGATTTTTTGATATCCTTTTTTTGTGTTGGTTTTGGTAAGGTATTTTATTTTAGTTTTTACTTAAGGTCGTGCGTAAGAATTAATTATCAAAACTTTTTGCTTCTTTGTTTTATCTGATGATGTTTTGTGTCTCAATATAATATACTTAATAGGGTGTTTTTTGATTTACCTTGAAATTAAAAGGTTGGTTCTCACTCAATAAGGGTCTTCTATTGAGTATCAATTTTCTTGACGTACATAAGTTAGGAAAATCAAAGGGCTTCCCTGAAAGTTTCTGGAATCTTAAAAATAAATAAATTGGGTGGTCCAACAGCTCGTGAAGAACCAGGGCCTAGTGATAAGGCTTTTCGCGCGTGTCGAAAAGGACCTACAATTTTATGCCGAATCCGAACGGCTAGACGCGAAGTACTTAATCATGACAAGTTATACTCTTGGAGGTAAGTATTTCTCCCAAAAGTCAGTAGTCGTGAAAAATTTTGTTTAGTTTTTTGGTCCACGAGGCTGGGAAGTTAATCTTGACCTCCAGCGTGACAGTTCAACGCACTAACCATTACGCTACGGGCTACTCCTTTTGGAATCTTAGTGTAAGTATTTAAAGATTTCCAATAAAAGTCTTTAAAAATTTTTGACACAATGGAAAATTGGACATCCGAAGGAAACAAAGTCAAAGTATTAGGTTAAAAATTCTCCGAAATATGAAAGTCTCACTCTTTTAACAATCTTACAGAAAAAAAATGTTGATTTTGCTGTGCGATTATTTTTCATTTTTTGATTGGAAACATTTTCTATGGAGCCAAATTTCATGTAGCTAGTAAAAACAACAATAAATAATAACGTAAATAAAGGAACAAAATTAACTTATGTTTGAGAAGAGTGGAGGAATACGTTTCGCCAAGGTATCACAGTGGGCTCATAATTTTGAAGCTGTCATACTCTTTTTAGACGTAAGTTATTAAATTTAAACGTTTTTTATAAATTTAAACAAATTTCGCTAGACTTACAAAATTCACAGTGTACCCATGCTGTGATTTTTATAAGAGTCAACAATATCCGTATGGATGTCAGGATATTCGACCCAAAATACATATTTCAACAATTTTTCTAAGGTAGTCTTTTTTTTATTAAAAATAATCTTATTAATTGTTCATTAAGTCATTATGTGTATAATTCAATCGATCAGAAGTCTTTTTTATGTTAAAAAAGTCCTTTCGGAGTACAACTTATAATTTTTCAGTTTCAGCTATTAATATCAAAAAAAAAAAATGTTCCACATACGCCACAGTGACCGAAAAATTTGTTGAGCAAACAAACTTGCTGACGCAGGTTTTTGTGACACAACACATTTTTCAGTTTGTTTCTTAAAAATGTTTTTGGAATAAAGCGTAATCTCTCTATGTTCATATTAGAGAAAGCTTCCTTCAGTCGTGTTGCTGATGATATGGCTGGTAGACTAGCCGAAATGCATTCAAGCTTTTGATTTTAATTTATTTATGCAAACAAATTTTTTAAAAAAGTTTTAATAAAGAAATTTAAAATCTGTGTATGTGATATCAATATAATGGTGTTTTAGTTTCAAAAAGAAGTTAGACATTTTTCAGTGCTTCATTTTCAGTTTACATAAACATTTTTGTGCAGGGTTGTCGCTATATCGAATTAAAGTTGAGTTCATTTCTCGTGAATAACATCCGTTTTAATTGAAAAGACAGCATTTCTCGAGAAGAATGAGCTCTACGAAATTGCAAATATGACATTTTGTAATATTTGCGTATGCAGGGTAATTAACTTAAGGGTAGAACGTATGCAGGGTAATTAACTTAAAGGTAGAACGTAAAACGTATAGGAGGGGGGTCTATTCCCTCTTTGAAGAGTGAGGTGCAACGTTCTAAAAAATATACTTTAAACGGAAATAAAATATTAAAAAAAACGGTTACACTTACAATGCCTTGTTATACCTTTTTGTAAAGAAAAATATCACGTTGTTATTTTTCTTTTAAATAACGTTTTTGCGGTGAACATTTCTTGAAAAATAAATTTTCAAACACAAAACTCTGAAAAAAAAACTTTTTTAAAAAAAATCAAACAGTTTATGATTCGAGCAAAAAATCGAACTCGAGATAAAAATTATTTTCCCTATCATTACGATGAGAACGCGAAAAAAGTGGGTCTCGCAAATGTGTCTGACGGTCTGTACCTCGAAATGCAGCCTAAGGCACTGAAGCGATTTTCTTGAAGCTTTGGACTTAATGTTATTAAGAGATTCTGTAGAGGGGAAATTGAATTTTTTTTTTTAAGCTCAAAAAATAACGGTACCTGCGATACAACCAATTTACAAAATTGACTTATTTCAAAAACGGCTCTAACGATTATAAAAAAAATACTATGTACTATTATTACTAAAATAAATGTTATGGTGGAAAAAAATACCTATTAATAACGGTTATTAACGGTACCTGTCAAAGAATCGATTTTTTGGTTTTCAAATATCTCGTTTACCGATTTCAACCAAATTTTTTATATAAGAGGTCCTTTACAATTTTGCATATACAATTTTTGCGAAAAAAAATAATTTTTGGATTTTTGTTTCTTTTTTTCGATTTTATATCAAATTGTATTTTATTAATACTAAAAGTTGCTATTATTTTTGAAAATGGACAAAAATTTTATATGTATATAAAAACAATTTTTTCTTATAAAACCGCTCCAACGATTTGGATTTTTTTTTTCATAAATTCATATTTATCAAACAAATCAAATGGCTTACTTTATTTTAATTACTAACTTTTTTAGCAAATTTAATTTTTTTTAATGAAATCATAATATTATGGAACTGGTACTATGTTCCTCATCAATTTCTTGCTACGTTGAAGTTGTTAGCTACGAGAGCAATTGTGTGATCCAGCCGTGTCCATTTTTTTGTTAATTTTTCATGCTCGCAGATTTCTATACATTTTTTCAAACCATTATTTTTAAAGCTTAGAATCCTCACATATTGGCACAGGAAAGATATATTTGTTTGTGGAACGAAATATAGGACGGCTGAATTTTGTATACCCGAAAGAGGACTATTAGAAAATATTATTCCTGTTTTACGGGACGCCTTACCCCTGGGAAAATCCGCCATTTTGGAAAACGCAAATTGATCTATATATCCGAAACAATTGATCTAAAAGAAAAATTGTAACGCCAAGATTGTAGGCAGTTAAATTGTCCTTCGTTCATTCATACATTTTTTTTCGGTGCGGGCGATATTTTCAAGGTTATGTCGTTTTATTATTTGTTTTTTTGTTCACATTTATACATTTTTGTCGTTCTCGAATAAATTATCGTCTAACGTGAATTACTTACCAAATAAGAATATTAAAAAACACCAACATTTCCAACATTTTGTTATGTTTTTGAATATGATGCGATACCGCAGTCAAAAATTACAGTTATTTTGGTTGCGCTCTAATGAAAACTCCGGAGTAAATAAAATACAAAATTGTTATTATAATTAATACAAATACCAAAATGGTTGTAACTTTTGACTGCGGTATCGCATCATCTTCAAAAATTGTTCTAAAATTCTTATTTGAAAAGTTATTCATGTAAGTTTCCTCGGAAACGTCAAAAATGTCTTTTTGCAAAAAAAAAAATTAAATAAAACCCTGAAAGTATTGCCCGCACTGAAAAAAATATTTGTGTATAAACGAAAGATGGTTTCATTGCCTACAACCTTGGTCTTACTCTTCCTCTAAGATCAATAGTTTCGGAGATATAGGTAAATTCGCAATTTCCAAAATGGTGGATTTCCCCAGGGGGATGGCGTCCCGAAAAACTGGACATAAGCTTTTCTAATAACCATCTTTCAGATACAAGAAATTCAGACGCCTTATATTGCGCTTCATAAAACGATTTTTT
Organism: Melangyna quadrimaculata; assembly: GCA_949320155.1. NCBI lineage: Eukaryota > Metazoa > Arthropoda > Insecta > Diptera > Syrphidae > Melangyna > Melangyna quadrimaculata. The sequence continues at coordinate 139,886,610 of OX439485.1, read as the reverse complement.
TTGCTAATTTTCCTGTACTATATTCAGTAAAAAAACCTATAAGAGAAATAAGAATATTTGATCGGCAAAATTTCAACTCAATTTTTTTTTTTTAATAATTAGCTCGTAATTTGGATAATGAAAACGATGAAAATTGAGCATTGGGTATGCATTTAATCTTGCAGTCAATATTTGTGAAGCAGAATAAGATTTATTTGACTAATCAATTTTATTGACAAGAAAAAAATCCAAGGAAATGATGACCTTGAAGATTTAACGATTTCCTAGAAAATATCTCAAATTTAGAGATTGGCTAAAATTTTTAGTTGCATTCTACAACAAAGTTAAGTTCTATAGTAAATTATGTAAAAATAATAAACCATATAGGCCCAGTTTTTCAGTGCGAGTCATAGGAGTTTCAGTGTTAAACTCGAGTTAACTCATTGAATTTGGTAAGTTAACTCGAGTTTAACTCTAAAATCGTCGCACTGAAAACTGGGCCCTATAATGGTTTAATTTTTATGTTATAGCGAGTCAAAGTTTGACTACGCTTTATGTGGTGGGGCTTGGGTTGGATTTGGAATGCCCCTATTTTGAATGTGATTTGCTAACTTATAAACTTTTTGGATATTGACTTAAAGAATAATTTTTAGGGCTTTTAATTATACTTTTAAAATGAACTCTCGACCATAATAATCGACTAATACTGATACTGCATCAATCCAACACCGAAGAAGACAAAAAAATTTCATACCAAAAATCGAAACTTATAAGATTCTACATAAAAAATATTATATAAATAATAAAAAAATAATAGAAACTGAATAACTTCTTATTCTCATACAAATATTACTATATTTTATTAAAAAAATATTATATTTTGGGAAAAACTTTTGGTTTGTATAACTTTCTTAGCAAAAACCAATAAATTGGCCAGGAAACTCATTTATTTTTGGCTTAAATACATACATTTTTTTTTCTCATCAACGCCAATATCACAGCATCTGTTCAGATTATATCACAAACAATTTAAGTGTATTTTTAAAATTTGTAATAAATTAAATAGTACAGTAACTATATACATTCACGTATGCGTCAAATCTGGTATTTCTGATTTTTTGCTGAGTTGTTCAGGATATTGGCCTAGTAAATAACCTAAGTTTTCGACCTCTAGCGGCGACCACTTCACGGTCAAAAATAAAAAAAAAACGCTTTTTTCTGTTATTCGCGACTTTATTCCTAAAGGAGTAATCTTAAATAAAAACATTGTTCTACGATTCCAAAGCAACCTACTTTGATCCAAATTTAGCGATAAAAAAAAATACAACAAGTAGTATTATAAAACAGTATAATGGAAAATGAAGAACGGTTGACATAAATGCCTCAAAGCAATGGAGCTTGAACTTTGAGCCAAAATAATAGGAAAATCATACCGGAAGTGGGATCTATATACCCCCGTTAAGATGGGAGGGTCATCTAAAAATAAGACTTGAGGTAGAAAACACCCAGAAGCTTATCAGCCCAGAAACCCGTTCTTGAATTTAGTTTTTAAATAAAGTTATTTTAATCGATAGTTTTTGAGAAATAAATTTCCAAATTAAAATATTGAAAGTTTAATAATACCTCTAATATTTATTTAAAATTTTAAATTTTTCCGGACAATAAGGACCGAATGTTAAAAAAAAATGGCCCTTATACTCTGTTCAGTTTGTATTTTCAGTAGAGGGAAGATAAAGTGTTTGCCTCTCACCCTTACTTTATTATGCATTTATGCATTTATGCTTATGTATTTTCCATGGTTGCCGCATCGCGCAATATAAATTAGCATATTTCTCTCTCATTCAAATGTCAGTAGGGTTACCAACTGCTAATTTAGATTTCATAAACAGAAAAAATAATTTTTTTTTTTTTACCAAGGGCTCGCAAATTAAACTTATTTCCTTTTCTTATTCGCTTTTAAAATCAAACTGTCGTTTCGGAAGCGTGAACCGGTATTTATATCCGGGATAATCCCAAAGTTTTATTGAATGCACGCAGGTCAGGTTAAAATAAAAAAAAGTGTTTTTTATCTGGGGGTTTACTGGTATACTGGTATACTGGTATACTGTTGCGTTTTTCATATAAATAAAAACCAAACAATGTTTATTGTTCTGTAAAGTTTTATTGCTTTCTTTGTGTTGTATATGCTTAATTTTGTATGACTTTTAAGGATTAGGTTAGATTAGATTATAAGATTTATTTCAGGAAAAAGGATTAGTAATGCCAAATTAGAATTTTGAGACAGGAAATAAATTTTATTTTATGAACCCTTGGTAAAATATTACAATAAACACGAAACATTATTCTTTTAATTTTTATTTGAATGAAAAAAAAAAAATATTTGGCAATTCAAATTGCAATTAATTAATGAACCGTACTCCATCGAAAACTTGCTCAAATAGTAATTCTTCCTTAAAAAAAATACCCAACAAACACACGATGTGACAACACTTTTTTCCTTAAGCATAAAATATATGCTCTCAAAAGCTTTTATAAAGCTATAATTCTGAAAGATACATACCAAAAACCAAAGAATCATCCCCCGACGTATGGGAACTCTGAATCGATGTGTTGTTTTAATAACCACATTAAGCGGGCGACAGGCAAATTTTTTGTATCTTGTTTCAGCAGTGTTCCCAGATGGGCTATTTTCCCAGCCAAAATGGCTGGACAAAAAAAACTTTGGGGGGAAAACGGTGGGAAATTGAAAATTGGGGGGATTTATGAGGGGAAATAAATTGAAAGATTTTTGTATGGGGCGACTTTTAGTACAATTTAGAGTTACTTTTGAGTCTTCATTTTTCAAATGCTCCAGTGGAGAGAGCATTTTCAATATTAAATATAGTGAAAAATAAGTTAAGTTAACGATGGTGTCTTCAGAGTTCGGCTGAGTTTGGGTACTCAAGTCTGTGTTGATTTCAAACCTTCAAAAACAAAGCTGAACAAGTTCAATTCGGAAATAATGTATACCTACTTTGAACGACTCGGACGATAACACAGAAACTGTGGAGGCATTTGCAGAGACTATGAAGCCTTTTTTATATAAATTCTATGTTTTTTCTTATAATTTCAAGAGAAATATTATTTTTTAGTACTTGTGTTATAGAAATTTAGTTTAGGTACCTTGAATCAAAAGTTTGATTGGGAAAATTAAAAGTAAGTATCCATACTTTCCTCATATTCTATAAAGATCTGTAGTTATTTATTTATTTATTCCCTATTATTTTAAATAAATGCATATGGCTATTTTTTTTTGTCCCTTCCCATACAAAAATGAGGGACTTTTTTCGAATTTGGGGGGGGCTTTGAAAATTTCATCTGGCAACACTGTGGTTCAGTCTCCTCACAACCACGGAGCAGACAGGTCATGATGGGATGTACGTGGGCTTATGGAATATTCCAAAAACAATTTCAATGGAAGTCAGGGGTTCTGTTTTTTATTTCACAGGCATTTTCTTAAGTTGAGTGCACTGCAAACACCAGCCAGCACGTGTATGTTTCAAAAAGCTCTCCCATAAGGCATGTACTGAAAATATAAACTGAACAGAGTATACAAATTAATATTTATTCAACTTTTATTTCTAAGCGATATTTACAAAAAAAGTGCCCCTTGGATAAAGTGCATTGGCCACTCATATCGGAGATCTGGGCTCAAAGCTTATTCCGCAAATTGAAAAAATGTCCCTTTATTCAATTTTATACTTGAAAATACGTATGTATAAATTTTTGTTTTTACATTCAAAACTTTACCTATTAATTCCATACGATATTTGTGTATGTCCCCGACGCACCTTTTATCCTTTTTATGTAGGGCCTTAACTTTTGTCACATATCTTATATGAATCACCCTGTATTAAATTAACAAAAGTTAACTGGAACAAATGAGGATAATGGTGACGTAAAAGGACTTTCGAGAAGGGAATGGGCGCTTAAATTAATTTCCATTTCCAAAAAAAAAAAAAGGAAATTGTTCTTATACGTGCTGGTTTATTTGTGAAGGTTAAGGTGAATGTTTTGTTTTAATGGCGTTGACGGTTTGAGCATAAAATCATACCTTTTTTTGTTGGTTGTTATTGTTGTTGGTTTGGTTGTTTACTTTAGTGGAAGAGGTAGCTTTTTTTTGTATTCTCTAAATGTTGTGTGCTCAGTTCACTAATGAAGATAAGTTTTGATTGTGTGTACCGAATGCATACCTATGTTTATATACATATATATTTTATTTTGTGTTGTATGTAATATCAAATAAAAAGGGATAAAGGAAGAAAAACGATGTTTTTGGGAGATGGGGTAAGTGGTATACGTGAAAGAATGGCTTTAAGTTTAAGATAAACAATATTAATTTGGACCCAAAGAGCACAATGTTCGAAATATTTACTTTGGGTGGAAAAAAATTTATGATATAATATTGGGGAAAGGGAACAATTAAAAATTGAATACAATTTCAGAAAAGACATACATTTCCTGAGGCGTACATTTTAAAAGTCATACAAGGGATCGCAATATTTGTCTTTCGATAAAGCAACATTTTATTGGTGCTTTCAATTTTAAAGTCTCATATTATTACATATGAGTTTTTTTTTATAATACAAATTCTATATACTACTGAAATACATCAGCCAAGTAGAAGACTTAGCATTATTTAATTGGACTTGTTGAATTATTGATTCAATATAGCTTTTAACGGCCTTTAGTCCATAAAAATTGGCGTTTCGTCCCGGCGTTCTCACTTGGACTCTCCAGTTGACAGTGAAGGCCTTGTCAAGACACAATTTTCAGTAAGTTCAGTCCAGCTTACATCAACTTTACAGCGAACGAAACGCCAATTTTTATGGACTAAAGGCCGTTAAAAGCTATATTGAATCAATAATTCAACAAGTCCAATAATTTAATGCTCAGTCTTCTACTTGGCTGATGTATTTCATTTTCAGTAGTATATAGAATTTGTATTATAAAAAAAAAACTCATATGTAAACAATGCCAGGCCACGGGTAACAAAATTTCCAACAATTCTTGATTAGTAATTCTAATTGGGTTGGATATAGTTCCCAATTGATTTTCGCTGTAAAGTTGATGTAAGCTGTACTGAACTTAATAAAAATTGCTACCTGACAAGAGCCTCACTGTCAACTGAAGAGTCCAAGTTCCATTTTTTCAGGGCTACTGCCTTATGCGAGGAATTGACAAATCGTCCAAGAGTATCACTTGTCATGAATAAATGCTTCTCGTCTAGCCGTTCGGATTCCGCATAAAATGGTAGTTCCATTCCTGTCGATACTCACACACAAGAAAGGTTGCGAGTTGTTAGTCACTAGGCCCTGGTTCTTCACGATCCGTTGCGCCACCCAATGTATTTATTTTGTTTTTATTATTGTTATAGCAAATGCATAATTGTACCTACGTTATTTTGTGTTGAGTTAAGTTATTCTGAGTTCCGCGTGAAGAAAATCCGCCCGGAAAAATTACATATCACTCTTCCTTTAATTGTGAGTTTCAGGCGAAATATGTTTCTGATTCGTAAGAATTCCCTTATTGGCACAATTGACAGCATTTTTTTTGTGTGAAATATGTCATGTAATTTACAGTAAGATTTCCATTTAATTTTTATGGTGGAAGGAAGCCACACGTGTTGTAAAATGGAAGGTAAAACAAGCAATAGTTTTTAAAAATCCGGGCAAACAAAACATTTTGGGGCGAAATATTTTCCGGGTGAAACTGACAATAGGGCTGAATAATTGTTTGCTATTTTCAACTAGTCTTCTCAATATTTACGTTAGGGTGTCTGTTATTTCCCAAGCTCATTTTTTTTTAATTGGACACCTCCCAAATCAAAAGTTAGGGCCTCATAAAAACGTTCTGCATCAATATGGAGATAAGTTCTGTCATTGGTTTTTTTTTCCATACAAATCTGTAAAAAAATGTTGCTCTTTTATATTTGTCTTTCGAACTACTGCAGTTGTTTCTATTTTTTATTGATTCTTGTTTCAAAATTATTCCTTTAAACTCCCATATTAAACAATTTGTGTTGAAAAACTATTACTTTTTAGTCTTTACTTTTTACTCTTTACTTTTTACTCCACACCTACTTACTACTTTTTACCAACCACAGTTATTTTAATTTTTTTCCTGAATTAAGTTAAATAGCAATTCTTTTAGAAAAATATTTCTTTTAGAAAAATATTAAAAAAAAACAGAATTCGTAATTTATTTCGATTTTTTAAATTATTACTTACTTTTAAGTAAAATAGGTAATAATTTTGAAAATGCATTTTTGAATACGTTTTTTTTAAATTATTATTTAACAAAATTCATGAACATGAGAAAGGAAAATTAAATTCAAAAAAGGGTTTTTAAACATACATTAGCATACTTAACAAAATTGTTATTTCGGTTTTGAAGTTTGTTTGTTGGATTAGTTCTCATGGCAGTTTAAGTAGCGTTATTAAAAATAGATTACCTCAATTTGCTTCTACCATGTCTGCTTCTCCAATTTTAGCAGACATAGTTGTAGAAGCATTGCTAGACGACGTATTTGATAAACTTCCTAATAAACCAAAAATTATTACTAAATATGTTGATGACATATTTGTAATTCTTAGATTTAGCGAAGTTAGTAATACCCTCACTGGACTAAATTCTTTTCATCCAACGATTCAATTTACGGTGTAAATTGAACAAATTCGAACACTTCCATACCTGGATATATTAGTAGTGAGAAAAAATAGTCATTTAATTTTTGATTGGTATAGAAAACCAACATCATCAGGGCGTATTATTAATTTTAATCCAAAACAACCAAACCAGGTAATTATTAATACTGCAAAACATTTTTTTCTTTCGTCACAAAAAAATCCAAATAATTATAGATACAATTAACTTCGAATTCATTCCCTTTAAATATAAACAAAACACTAAAAAATAGGTATTTTAATCCCTTAGTACAAACAAATGTACAACCAAATGTTCAACAATATAAAGAAGGAAATGGTCACCAAAAAAGTGAAAGATGTTCGTTTAGCTTGCAAGTCCAACAAAACACTAGCTCATCTGTTCACCAAGCTAAGGACAAATGTACGGATGTAGTATATAACATTGACTGTATGGGGAAAACCGACTTATCCTGCAATTTGTCCTACATTGGAACGACAAAACAATTTATGCGTCAACGTATGTCAAATCATAGGTCCATAGGTCAACACAAGAAATCCTGCAAAAACTGCACTCGCTTGTCATGCAATTGAATATGGCCGTTCTCCTAATTTCGAAGGTGTCAAAGTTCTTCAAACGGAAAAGCATACCACGAAGCGATACACTCTCGAAACGCTTCATATTTTAAACAACAAAAAAAAATATTAATTGAAAGCAAGGCACACAGAACATTTCAGCGGTATACTGCTCACTGGTTTCATCATAACAGCTTGGCGCTTTCTTTCTTTTTTTTTTTAGTTACAGACTAAACTTCTTTATCAGAAAAGCTCTAATTTTTCATTAACAATAAATTGTTATCAAAATAATAATTTTTATAAATTTTTGTAAAGGAGAATGCCCAAAAATGTATGGGCGAAAAGCCCAGAGTCGATTAAAAAAAGTCATACATGGTTTGAAAGGACATTAATTGTAGATGACAAATATGTAATCATTTTCTTAAAAACTTATTCCCGGGACTGGATATGACAATTTAAAATTCTTAAAAACATAGTGTTTCTTCATGTAAAAAAAGTAAATTGTGGCACATTTTCATATTGTGGCCGATTCAGGTTAACTAAAAGTCACTAAAATCAGCAGACACAAGATAATTATGTCTTCATTCATAAAATAGCGGTTGTCAGTGTCACTCATACCTTTACTCAACAGTTTCGAAAAAATAGTTACCTACCTAAGCATGCCGGACAACAGTTTTAGGAAATAGTATGTGCGTAAGAATTAAGAAGCACTTATAAATCATTCGCATACTGTTATACTAACGAATAAATAAGAACTGTCTTTTCGTTACTACATAAATATGTAACTTTAAAGCTCCGAAATGAATACGAAATCAGTAAAACTAAGCATTTTTCATCGGCAGTGGTTAAATTCCGAAATGTTTTCTTTTCATAATTTATTTCGGAATATGCTAATTGATTTCTTGGATAAGAGTACTTTTGATATATTCACCAATTTATAACTGTTCACATTTTCGCATTAAAAGAATGCAACATTCAAGGCACATGTATTTCCTACTATACCTTCTTATACTGTTGCTATCTCACATTCCAAAAAAAAATATAGCGTTCGCCACGCTTTTAACATTTTTTTTTTCCAAACCTTGTATTTTTGAGTATTGCCTTATGAAAATCAGTTTTTTCGTAAAATAGTTTTCGAAGCATTGTCTTAATAGAAACTTTGTTTTACGAAACTTTTGCGAATTACCATGTGCCGAGTAGATATGTAGGTATGTTTTTTAATCAATACCTGTTCTTTTCTGTACTGCCCTCACCAATGTTGTATACATGAAAAAGCACCTTGCTATTAAAAATAAATAAATTGTCATAGCCAGCCCCGGGGATAACTTTTAAAGAAAATAATTTCATATTTGATACCTACAGTCAAGCCCTTGCAAACCATATATGCTTTTTTCTTATCGACTATGGGTTTTATTGGGCACTCTCCTTTATCGTTTATATTTCTCAAAGTGTAAGTTCAACTTTCATTGTTATTTTTGTTGCTAACATTGTGATAAATAAACTATTTGTATTTTTTATATAATAAAGTTCTCCCTGAAGATGACAGCAACCCCTGTCGAAACGTCGCCGTCGGGAAAAGTTAATGCTACAATTCTTGTTTCATTACTAAAATTATATTGACCAAAACAGCCGACGGAACAAAATATTTTCCACTCAACATCATAACGTTCAACAATTTATGTACAAGTACATAATAAAAATGTCTTATACACTGTCGGTCATAAGGTTAAAAGCAGTCATTTGTGAGACAAACCGCATTGATTTTCAACAAAATAATGCTCCTTTTCATGCAGCTCGAGTGTTTAAATCATTATTTTAAGGAAAAATGTTCCATTGCTTCCTTAGTTTCCTATTCATCGGACTGCTAAAGAAAATAAAATTTATTGGGTTGGCTCACATGAAAAGCATACGAAAAATCGAAGCAATGCGATGACTGATTCACACCGTTAATTTGGCCTTGATTAAAATTTCACTAGACTATCTTAAATCACTGTATAACTCTCTTAAACATCCAATTTTGGAATTTTTTTTAACTGGCGGCAGCACACACTGTTAAGTAAATAAATTTGTCGACAAAATTTAAAAAAAATGTAAACCATAATTTTTCTTAAATTTTGTATGTGATTCTAACCTTATGACGCGATAACATTTATTCTCTTGGCTGCCGTTAATTTTTGTTCTTGAAGTGCAAGCATAGGTTTTGCTATGGCACATTAAATAGTCTCTCTTGTCTCATACAAAATGTCGATCTCTTTGGCGTATAACACGCGACAAATCAAATTCAATTCTCAAAAATGACTGCTTCTAACCATATGACCGGCAGTGTATACTCCTAATCTTTCTAACCGTATATTAGATGTTCCAATATGGAATAAGGAAAAAGTTCGTATAGCTTTTAAATCAGCTAATAATTCAAGAACATCTTTATTTTCAAAACTAAAAAGTAAATTACCATAAGAAGATAAGTCAGATATTGTATATAAAATAAAATGTTTAGGTGATGGAATATTGAGATGTCCTTCTGTATATGTTCGCACATCAACGCAAAAACTTATATTAGGTCATAAATCTGATATTAATAACATTATATCAAAACAAAATTTAAGACAAAAATTGTAGAGAACATGTCAACCTACAAAAGTAAACAAAAATAACTACTCTACGACTAATAGCGGATGAGAAAATTGAGTAAAAGCTGTAAAACACAATTTTCAGAATGGCGTACGACAAAGGGTTTTTTTATTTAAAAAATGTGGTTTTAGAATCTTCAAGAGGTACTCTTTAAAATAAAACAATAAAATTCTCCTCCCGAATTTTTCTAGATTTTTTTTTTGCTAATTTGATTGGACTAATTGGCCATAACATTTTATGTAGATACCTGAACAAACAAGAAATATTTGTCTGTTGTAATGGATTTCTTTTTTCAAAATTTTGTATTTAATAAACTTTGGAAGTAGGTACATAGGTCAAATCTGAATTGGTATGGGAATGCGATTTATGTTTCGCTTTGAAATCTGCATTAAATATAATTGGGGAAAGTTCATCGTGGACAGCAGCAATTTAAGTATTCCTGCGAACTTTGTTGTGCACGCACCTGTGACAACCAGGCTGATAAATCAACGATAAGGAAAACAACTGATTCATATTTATCGTCAAGAGTCTTTGAGTGAAGTTTGGAACAAACAGTTGATACGATTGATGCATTCAGATCTTGGATATATTAAATATAGGAGCGTAGATATTTCAGAGAGAAGTGTAATGAAGCATAATTTTAAATTGCCCCCCCCCCCCTATAACATCAAATTGCCCCCTATAGGGCGATGGCCCCACGTTGGGAAAGACTGCTCTAGAGTCTGTCAATGTGAGTTTTTGGTGGACGAGTTTCGGCTAGTGGGCGATACTAGTTAATATAAAAGTCTAACTTTTGTTAATTTTTTTTTTTTTTCAAAAAATGGTTATTAATGGTACCTCTAATGGAATCGACGGCTAAGTCGATTTTTTTCTAATTTTTTTGTAAAGAAGCTTCTATGATCCTTGAAAAGTATTGCATATCGAAACAAAAATGATTTTTGAAATTTAAAAAAAGATACAATTTTTTTTAAAACTCAATATTCCGAAAATGATTTAATATTTTTTTTTTTAATTTTCGTAGGTTTTTTTTTAATAGCTTTTACAATAAGATCCTACTTGAAAAAAAAATCTTGTTCTTAGAACAAAAAATACCGGTGCCTTCAAAAAAAATTTTTCGAAAAACCTTATTTATCTAGAAAACGATTTTATCAAAAAAAAAACTGTGTTTTCTTTAAAAAAAGTCAAAATTCTCGTTAAGAGCTGAGAAACCGTTTAAAGATTTTTATTTAAATTTTTAAAATTGCTTTTAAATATTTGTGGTATCAATACCTATATAGTTGCTAAAGGCATTGTTGATCACAAACAAGACATTTTATATTTCATAATCCATATGCATTTGATGAAAAAATTGTGGAAAAATCAAACAAATATAATTAAGGCTGAGGAAACAATTTTTATGACAGCCCGGCTGACTCAAACAAAATGTTATAGATGCAATTTGTATGACCAATTTGGTCCAAATTTGCATCTTATCCACTTTTTAATTATACTCAAACAAAATGTCCAAGATAATGACAATTGAGAAATGTTTGCGTCGTTCTATTTGTATGGCAATCATGGTATCTTTAGTTATGTGCTATCACATCTCAAAATAAGCATCTTTAACTATGTGTTAACACAAATCTCAAAATAAGAATTATAAAGGCTTTAATGCTTTAATTTTCAACTCAATGCTATATTTTTTATTGCGAAATAAAATAAATAATTTGGGTGGCGCAACGGCTCGTGAAGAACCAGGGCCTAGTGACTAGAGCAACTCGCAACCATTTCTGTGTGCGAGTGCCGAGAGGAATGGAAGGGACCTACAATTGTATACCGAATCCGAACGGCTAGGCGAGAAGCACTTATTTATGACAAGTGATACTCTTGGAGGATTTGTCAATTCCTCGCAAGAGGCAGTAGCCCTGAAAAAAAAACTTTTTAGTTTTTGAGAAAAACAACTTCAAAAAACACTAAAAAAACGGAGGATTGCTGTGCCTATAATTCTAAAAAAAAAGTGATAGAGACAGGTATTTTCGAAACGATATCGTTCGAACGTTCTCGTTCTTCGGAATGACCCTCCATAACATTTGTGTTTCAATAATTTGTTTGGCTAGTAGCTATATGCTATATACAAAAAAAATGTTGTTTCGCAAATGCAAATACCTACTTTTTAAACAAAACTTGCTTCAAAAGAAATCCTATCATGCTAATAATTAATTTTAAGATTTTATTCTACATACCAGTCAAGTGGAATCTGCATAAGAAAAATTGCATTTTAATATTATTTGTAGGCATTAATTTCAAAGGCACTACTAACTTTAATTTAAAAACCTCAAGCAATTCTCATTTAAGGTATTAATAAAAAAAAAAAAAAACTTATTCAACACTATCAGCAGTATGAACATATCAAATTTAATGCAGGGCGATTCCATTATCGCGGGTGCAACATTTAGACAGACTTTAAGTATTTTTTATAATAAAATAAAAGAATATTTTAATGAAATTATTACTTGAAGGGCTACATTTTAACCTGTTCCCTACGTAGGTGCTCTGCATTAGGGCTGGCCACGAGATGAGACTCGGCGAGACTTTTGTTAGTCCAGTCTCGGTCTCGTTAAAATCGAAAATTTTATTCTTCTCTCGTCTCGTGTCGACCTCGCCTCGGTCTGGTCTCCGAAAAATACGATATTCGGACAACCTGTTGATTATTGGAACGCCAAACTATAATTTGTCCCCCATATAGTTTGAATATGAGCAGAAGAAAATAAATATTTAACTGAAATAGGATTTTCAATTTATTAGACTCGCTGTAAATTTCGTTCCGAATATACAGTCCCGTCTCGGTCTCGTCTCGGATGCTTAAAATGCAGCCTCGTCTCGTTTCGTCTCGGTCTTGTCATATGAGACCGAGACTTTTATCGTCTCGTGGCCAGCCCTACTCTGCATGAAGTTCTGCATTTTTTCAAGCTTGCGCCTCTATTTTTGTGAAGCAGTCTCTTTGGTTACTTCCTTGCATTTTATATTAAATTGTTAAAAAAAAAAACAATCTTGAACAACAAAAATTATTATTCAAGGCATATTTTAATAATAAAAAATGCTACATCACTCAATAATGCTAGTTGTTCATAAGTTGCACCCGCGATCCTAATTTAGCGATCGCGGGTGCAACCAATTTGAATCAACGTTATTTTTAATTTAACATGCAGTTTACTCCTAATAACGACTGGTTAAATTTGGTTTTTGATTTTTTCTTACTATTACAAATTTTCACTAAAGTAAACACTTTATTTTTGTGGAAAAAACCAACTTTTATATATTTTATATCGTGGGTGCAACAAACTTTCAATGGCTATTTGCAATCAATAATAGTTAAAAAAGTAATAACAAAAATGTATATGTTTTTATGTAAGCGATTAAATAACATTTGTGACAACATGTCTATTAAGTAAATCATAACCTCAAACTATCGGTAATGTCTTTTTCGGGCTTTTGAAAGCAGCTATGATAATTGCAGTTCATACTGACTCATCGTATGACAATGTTGCAAGGCGCAAAAAAAAGTGTTTTCTTTAAATTAGGTCTAATTAATAACAAACCATCTACCTTGCATTGTTATATAAAAAAATAAAAATATTGTAATTTATAATCGCCCTGTACACATTTCATTAAAAAAAAACACATCTGAACATAACTTCTTAGATATTACAATTTCATTAAGGATTTTAAAACCCACATTATACTTATTCTTTTCATTTAAATACCGTTTCAAAGTAAAAATTAATTACCACGATTCTCTTTTTCCTTTTAAAATATACATATACACTCCTCGTCAACTGAATACGCACAAACATTTTTTCATATACTTTATCCATTTTTTCCAAACAGTGATGGTTATTATGCCATCTGTTGATGCTAACTATTCCCTTAAGATGTTAAGCAGATAATTCCGAAAGAATTATCCAAAAACAACCGTGAGTTTTTCTTCAACCACTTGCAAAGTGTTTTATATGCAAAGTAGGAGTTTTTTTTTTAGTCAACTGAATAGGTACAACGCCATTTTCTTCGTTGTTTATAAGTTTTTTGGAGTGCTTGACAGTTTAAATTAACGATTTTAGTGTTTTCAGTAAAATTTAATTCTTGATTTCAAATTTTAAGAAAAATGGGTAGATCTACGTGTCTTAACAGTGTTGAAAAAGCTTAAATCGATTTACTTAGAGACCACGGCCTAACTGGACGTGCAATAGCTGATAAAGTTGGCCGAAGTTTTAATGTAGTTTATTCTTACTTGAAAAATAAAGATGCATACGGCAAAAACATGAATGGAGGTAAGAAAACAGCAACAACAGCAGCTGAGAGACGAAGAATTTTAAGATGTGCATCAAATTCTTCTGATTCTGTGGCAAAAATAAAACAAAAAGTCGGCGTCAACGCAAGTTGCTCAACAGTATTAAGAGTAATCAACAACTCAAGCCATCTTAAACGAATGAAACTTAATTTTCTTAAGTTTCATTCACTTGACGAGAGACGGAAAATGTTGCGATTAGATTTTTCAAGACTTCACATGAGTTGGAAAAAAGAATGGTATCACGAGGTTTTTTCAGATGAAAAAAAGTTAAATTTCGATGGCCCTGATGGGTTCAACTTCTATTTTCACGACTTAAGAAAAGAAAAAAGATTTTTAAAGCGCCATCATAGTCGTGAAGGAGGTGTCATGATATGGGGAGCAGTCAGTTATTATGGAACAGTTGAGCTCGAGGTTGTAACATCAAGAATGACAGCAGCTGGGTATAAAGTAATTTTGGAAAGAAATTTTCCTAAATTTTCTAACATCTTTGGACCCATAAACTGGACCTACCAACATGATAATGCGCCTATTCACTCAGCGCGCATAATAAAAACATGGATAGAGGAGCAACAAGTGCAGTTGCTTCAATGGCCGCCGTACTCACCTGATCTAAACATCATAGAAAATGTCTGGGGATGGTTAGTACGCAAAGTTTATGAGGGTGGTCGTCAGTTCGAAGACAAAGAAACCTTAATTTCTGCAATCAAATTAGCGTGGAGCGAAATTTCGTTAAATTACATTAAAAAGCTATACGATTCCATGCCGGATCGAATTTACGAAGTAATTAAAAATAAAGGTGGAAGTACCCACTACTAAACTTAAACAAAAACTTGTTTCATTCCATTCCAATACCAATTTTAATTTTTGTACCTATTCAGTTGACTCAAAAAAAAACTTCTACTTTGCATAAGTTACACTTTGGAAGTGGTTGAAGGAAAAACTCACGGTTGTTTTTGGATAAAACTTTGAAATTCTGTTATTTATATGTTACGAAAATTTTTACCATCAACAGATGGCATAATAACCATCACTGTTTGGAAAAAATGGATAAAATATATTCAAAAATGTTTGTGCGTATTCAGTTGACGAGGAGTGTACATACAAGTATATTAATAATCCCTTCCTACGAAATGAATCAAATAGCTTCTGCATCTCTTGTAGGTGGTTTTTGCTATCATGGTTAGGTTAGGGTATACCTAGTTACACGCACAATGTTAAATTACAAAAAAAAAAAAAATAGATCCATCACAAAGTCCTCTTTTTGTTAGAATCCCTAAAGAGTTTTTTTTTCTTATAGTCTAAAAGTTAGCGTTGCACTTCGAGTGATAATTTTATAACCATATTATTTGTAAATTAAAAATATACAACGTTAGAATAAACATATCGGCAGAAAAGAATAAAATAAAACTTCTTTAATTTATATGTTTATCATTTTAAACTAAATCGCATGAACTTGATCTTGGAGTTAAAAATTATAATGTTGCTAATTATTGAAGATGTATGTAAAATTGTTAATAGTTGAATTATGTCGTTAAAGGGAAAATTTAAGCAAGCTCACAAGTTGATGTATATTTTCATAGGCTTAGATTTTCAAGTCGTAAATCAAACTAAAGTTAGTTACCTCTAGAAATAGATTTGTCTACAATTATGTCAAGAAGCAGTTTTTTTTCAGCAAAACGCTGAAAAAAAAACAAGGAAGGTAAAAATATCAACAGCATTCGTTGAGTTAATCCATCGAATATGGTAAGTTAACTCGGGTTTAACCTTAACCCGACACTAAAAAAACTGGACCTTAGATATTTTTTTTTTAAATTTTTAAATGCTTTTTTATTTGGAAAATCGTGCCTGAAAAATATTACAAATCGGTTCAGCCATTAAAAAGATATACGTGGACAACCCAAAATTTAGACAATTTCTCAAAAAAAAAACATCAAATCTCTATATTTATTTTTGTTAGACAAATTTCTTAGGGACATCCTGAAAAAAATGGACACGACTGTATCGCACAAACTTGTTCTCGTAGCTAACAATTTTAACGTAGCTTGAAGTTGACAATGTGGATATGTATTGGTTCCATAACATTATGATATCATTAATAAAAGTTTTTAAAAACGAAGGACCTCTTACCTAAAAATAACTATAAAGGAGAATGGGCATTTTGGTCTACCCTTTGCCCACGAATGGAGATATATGTATATCGTTGGAAAGTTAAGCCCTAGTACATCATTTTTTTGTATGGACACAAAGTTGTAAACCATGGGGTTTAGGCAGTATATGGCTGCAATTATGTAGAACAAAAATTAATTGCAATGTTAATTGCTGTCTGCGCAGCGTGACTGCATTGTATGAACTTTAGTTCATACAAAAATCTTATAAATTTCAAATTAAACCCTTGACCAGCGTCGAATCTTTCACTACTCTCCCCCCTTGTATGACCAACGAATTGTTGGTATATGAATCGGGTTCGGAGAAAAAAGAAAGAAACCGAATGTGACAACAGCAAGCTTGTGTGCTCTAGTAAAAATGCTAGTCGTTCAAATGCATTTGATAAGCAACAAAACCTGCACTGAGATGGAGCTTGACATGTGGCTTTGGTAGTGCGATGGGTAGGTTGTCGGCTTCCAAATTCCAGTCACAGTTGATGTCTTAAGTTCAACCCCCATGACGGGCAAAAGCTTTACAAATAAAAATGAACATATTAAGACTCAGCACCACACAAAGAAGTCTGGTGATCGGGTTGGCCCCTCGTGAAATGGCTATAACTTCAGCCAAATAACGTAGTTGTAGAACACTTTAGTTGTTGTTGTCTCATTCAAAATTTTTAATTGCAATAGTGTTTGGTCACTTTCGATGAACTGAATAGACCCTAAAATAAAGGATTTTTTATACCAATGGCTAAAAATAGCGGACAATGTCATGGTTGGCGAACAATTCACTTAACTGTATGAAAATTCTACTTTTTTGTATTCGAATTAGCCAAATTAATGAATGGGAATATTTGTCCATCAAGTGCCAACAATTGAGGTATACAACATTGGAAAGCTTAGTTCAAGAGCATCATTTTTGTATATGGACACCGACACAGAACTGTAAACCATGGGGTTTAGGCAGTATTTAACAAAATATAAAACAATTCGTCTATGTTAATTCAAATTTGCAAAGTGTTTTTCTTTTGGTCGCTTATTATAGCCAACTCCCACTGTTAATGACAAAATAAATACTCGCAAGTTGGTACACTCCATAGTACCCAATCATTTTCATAGGTCTCGTTTCTGGGCACTAGGTAGACCAGGTCCCATATATGTTTGCCCATTCTCCTTTGTTATTTAAATGGTAGGCCATCTGATTTTTTTGATAAGTATGAATTTACGGTTTTCCTAAAAATTATTTTTTATATATAAAAATTCTTGAATATTTTTAAAAATAAAATTTGGTATGCCAACCTTCTTACTTTGTAACGAGAAATTTGAAAACCCGAAAATCGGTTCTATGACAGGGACAGTTAATAACTATTACAATTTTTTTTTTCTACCAGATTATTAATTGTAGTAATTATAGTAGCTCGTAATTTTTTTTTTCAAAATCGTTATAGCCGTTTTTGATATAAATCAATTTTTGTATATTGGTTGTATGGCAGGTACCGTAATTTTTTGAGTAAGAGAACCTTAAATCAAAAATTTGAAGAAAATCGCTTAAGCACGAATCCAAAACTTTCCCTTTACTACGTATATTACAAGTAAAAACAGAAGATACTATTTGCAATAACTTAAAAATAACTTGAACCAATTTTTAAAATATAATTAAAAACTGACCTTAATCCCACTAGAGGTAACTTAGATTTTAATAAGAATCGTTGAAGCTGTTTTCGAGCAAATTTAAAAAAGAAATACGAAATCGTGAAATTCCAGCTACCAATTCTTGGTAAGCCAAAAAATATTAATTTCTTATGCATGAAATTGTGTAAAAACGCTATGTATGAAATTTTAAGCATTATTAATTTTTAAGGTGTTCAGTCGCACGCACAGACAATCATACAAAAAAACAAATTATTCGATGTTTCCATAGATTTAATTAAATCCTCGATTTTTGTTGACATGATACTCAATTGCCCTAATTTCTTTTAGAACAACAAAAAAAAAATACTAAAATAAAATTTTTCTTAAAATTATAATTTGAGCCAGGTATTGTTAAATAATTTAAATACAAATCCAAGAGGGCCAACACCAAAATTGTGACGACTGAAATGCTAAATCATCAGCCCGATGAAAATACCCATTTTATCATTTACAACGCTTTAACTAGGATTATTAATTTTTTTCTTTACTTTTACTCATGTTTGTGTACCTATTCCATATTATCATCAGACCCAATTCAAATGCTCAGAGAGCATCAGAAGAAAACAAAAACAGCAAAGAAGTGAAAAGAAAAATCTTTCTTTTGAACGAGAGAAAAAAAAAAAAACAAACTTAAACCAAACCAATTTCCACTTACACAGATCCGTTTACATTTTTGCGTTGAGACAGCAGGATACTGCGGAGAAATTGTTGTATATAGATAAAGATGTAAAAAAATCCTTGTAATCCTTGTTGAGAAAAAACCCTCATGCACAGCACATTCACATCAAGCAGTGAGAATCAAAAGTCACTGATGAGAAGAAAAACCACGATCGGCCGGCAGCGTTGGCAGCGCCATTAGCCGAGAAATAACGAATCTTGTTCCACAAAAAAATTAAAAAAAAAACACGAGAACTCCTTGAAACAAAGTTTGAAAGAGATCTAGAAAAGAAAATACCCGGGAGTCCACACAAAAATATCACAACCCCGGGGAGAAAGGTTTTAGTTTTGTTAATTTTTTTTTGTAATTTAAACTTTTAAATTAAAGGTGTAATAATTAAAGGATTTGTATTCACTTCAACATCATCATCATCACTATTATAGGAGTAATACACTTTTACTGACTAATGACATATCCTTTGCCCATCATGCTCGTATCTTTTTGAACTTTTTCTCACTCAATTTTTTTTATCACTTTCCTTTCACTTTTATTTTACCGGAACAGACGGAAAGGCGCTTGATTTTTCAAATTATTCTCTCATTCTTCGTTTTCCTGCGAAGCACCAACGGTTTTTTTTTTTTATTTTTTGTTTTAGCTTTGCCTTCCGGATTTTTAGAAGGTTTTCCAAGGAAAAGGACCGAGGAACGAAGAAAAAAAAACCGAACCTAGGAAAAGAACACTCTAACCCTCAGCATCACGTTCACGATTCACGAATAATATCTAAAACGAGAAGTTATGATTTGAAGAATTTCTTGGTTTTGCCTTTTTTTTGCTTGCTTCTTTTTCTTATTTCACCAAAAAGAAAGATACTTTATTTTCTCTTTTAATTTTGTATCTGAAAGATACGATTTTTTCACATTTTATTTTCACAGCACTTAAATTAAATCGTGTGAGAGTTTTTGTGATGAAAAATTTTAATTAAATTTTCTATTTTTGTCAACAACAATTTGTATTTATTTTTTTTTTAATTTTATATTAGCAACAACAACAAAAAGAAAGAAGATAAAATCCACTTGGTGTGTGTTGTGTGTGTAGTGTGTTAGGTAGGTACTGGTACCGCACAAAACCGTTCGCGTTCTTAGATACGCTTATTCCAGGGCAGACATTACCCAGCAACAGACAATCCGGGACTGAAAGCTTGCATCTGATGTGTTTTGCAAAAAGCCCCCAGATGTTGGATGGAAAATTTTTAGGGGTTGGAAAATCAGCTAAAAAAAAAAAAAGGAAAATTCACAGGAGCAGAATTCAGAAACTAAATAAACTGGGGGCGAGAAATATCTCAGTTGGATACAAGTTATTTTGATGTTGTTGGGAAAAATGACGGTGGTCCTGTTGTTATTATAGTAAGGAAGGTGTATTTTTTGTTTTTTTTTTTGGTTGGGTGGTTTTGCGAAAAATTTAAAAGCGCTCTCGTTCTCTCTTTCTCATTTCTCATCTCTCAGATATAATTGTATTCTCCGTGAATCTCTTTAGCGGTTGAATTTATATATTTTGCGTGTATGATTTTTCGCTCGGCAACGCTCATGGCGATGATGATTGTTGATTTTACAAATCTTGCGTATCAGATGCGGATGAAGTTCTTTTTTTGTTTTTTTTTTTTTTTTTTTTTAAGATGCCATCAGAAAGCGGAATGAGCTATCATCAGATGGGATTTTTGAGGGCGAAAGTTACGCATCTGTTTTTTTATTTGATTTGTTTTTGTACACAAGAATGAACACTGAAAGATGAGTTTTTTTTTATTTTCGAGAGAAAAAGATATTTCGCTGAGTTTTTGAAAATTTAAATGTGTTTATTGTTGAAATTGTTAAACCGACTAAAATTAATGCATATTTAATAAGTAGGTAATTACATCCATATACACAGTATGTATGTATTTGCTTTCTATAAACTAAAGGAACAAAATATTAAAAATATTGGCCCTTAGTAATAAACGAATTTTGAGTCGAATTTATCCTAAAGTCGAGTTTATTCCATATTCGTTTATTACTCAGGGCCATTGAATTTTTTAGTTAAATTTCAAAGGAAAGAATTAAATCCCTAGTTTTAATTATTTTTTGTACTTATCTCTTAAATCAACGGATGATTTTTAAAGGTATATCAGGAGCACTAACGTTCAAATATCATGTCCTTTATATTGAATAATATATTTAAATTTGGAATTGTACTTACCAACTTCTAAAATTTAAGGAAGCATTGATTTTCACTTAATAAAGAGTAATTTGCTAGAGCCTGTGGGTTGAGTTTAAACAAGAGAAAAATCGGTTAATGCTTCGTTTCGTTTACTTAATGAAAAAAAAAAATTAATAAACAAAAAAAATATGCACGACTAAATCGCAGCTAACAATATTTTGCTATCACTAAGGAAATGTTTTAAAAACAATTTTAAATATAAATTATTACTATAAATTTATAATATAAGAAGAATCCGACTAAAATATCATATCAGCAACCAGTTGATTTAACATAAACTTCGATTTTTTTGATTTTACTATGAAAATTGTTTCTTTATTTTTTAATATCTTGAAAAATAAAAGTCCTAGAAACATCTTCTTTTAAGTTTTAGACTAAGAAATTATAAGAGCATTCAGCAGTGTGGCATACAAATTGCCAGCGTGGCATACAAACTACCAGGGTGGCAATAAAATTACCAGGGTGGCAAAAAAAATTGCCAGGATTGGAAACAAATTGACAGTGTGGTAAAAAAAATTGCCAGGGTGGGATATCCCAAGGCGGAAATTCCAGAGTGGCAAGAAAATTAACAGGTTGGGAAACAAATTGCCAGGGTGGGAGAAAAATTGTTAGGTTGGGAAATGGAATCCCAAGGTTCTAGAGCGGCAAATAAATGCCAGGGTGGCAAAAGAATTTCCGGGACGGCAACAAAGTTGCCAAGGTGGGAAACAAAATGTCCGGGGTGTCAAAAAAATTGCCAGGGTGGCAGTAAATCTTCTATGTTTGATAGCCATGAATATTTCTCTGTGACCAAATAAGTTATGCACCAAGTGCCACCGCCATGTCACCAAGGTCCGCCGCCGAAAGAGCGACGCAAGTGAAAGAAATATTTATGGCCATCAAACATAAAAACTTTAGTCATACGCTCCGGTTCGGTAGGTGTTTTTTTTAAATTTTTAAATAAATAAATACTTAATCGACCGAACCAGAGCTTATTTGTTTTTAATTAATTTAAATTAATTAAAAAAATAAATAAATCGGGTGGCACAACGGCTCATGAAGAACCAGGGCCTAGTGACTAACAACTCGCAACCATTCCTGTGTGTGCCTGTCGACAGGAATGGAAGGGACCTACAATTTTATGCCGAATCCGAACGGCTAGACGAGAAGCACTTATTCGCGACAAGTGATACTCTTGGAGGATTTGTCAACTCCTCGCAAGAGGCAGTAGCCCTAAAAAAAACTTTTTTTTAGTTTTTAGGTGGACGAGGCTGGGAAGGTAACCAAGACCTCCAGCGTGACAGTCGAACGCACTAACCATTACGCTACGGGCTACTACATTTAAATTAATTAGGTAGATTCAAATGTAATGTGAAGTTTTACGTCGATACCACTCTTAAGACTGAATAAGTTTTTTATTTTAAACTTAGAATCTACTTTTCCCGGTCTATAAGCTTAAAAAGGTGTCTTTTAAAAAATGTTTATTTATAAGCAGGTATTTATTAAGAAAAGGACACTTTATTATATATTTAATTAAAGGTTGTTAAAAATAGATTATTAATGGTGCTAAAAAAAAGTATACGTCCCGTTGAATTTGTTTAGATATCGGTGTGCAAAGGCAACGCTAAAAAAATTGTATTCAAGACTTTAAAACTTAATACCTCAAAGTGTATTGAACGTACCATAACAACTTTGCCATTATTTGAAAAATAAAGAAACAACCTTAGATTTGGTACCACACTCATTTTTCCTATAAAAATGTATGAACAGTTATTTTGAAAAAAAAAAAGCTGAAATATCGTGTTTGCAATCGCAAACTTCATGATCAAATATCTCGGATTTTCCATTTACGATTTTGAAACTGATCCACTTATGTAAGAAGCCCAAGGCTCAACATCACCTTTCATTTGATACAAGTTTCATTAGCGTTGGTCGAACGAACAGATTTCATTCAAATATGTGCCCAGCATCTTTTTGACAATTTTTTTGTTCATGTATAACTGTCATATATTAAATAATATATATTGATTGCAAAAAAAAAATAAGTATTCGACCTTTTAATACGTGCCTAATTTACACAACTTAAATTAAAAATTTCAAAAAATCCCGTAGTTGTAAACCTTATGAAGGAGCCACTATTTTCTAGGCAACCAATGCGCAAACTGTTCTTTTGGACATTATCTGTATACCTCTCATCAGGTAAAGAGATGTTGTCCATGGCGGTCTCCCAGACTGTATCAACTTTGATTTCGAAAATAACCCATGCCATAAGTTGTTGATAGGTTTTAAATGAAGTGAGCTTCAAAACCATATTATGATTTAAACACCTTTTTTTTAGAGGTGAGCTAAAGGGTGAGCTCATGCTGAAAACTACCAGCGTACGAATCGGGGTTGACGGTATATCGGTTTAAAAGAATAATTCATTGAATCACTCTGACTGCATTATTCCTTCAACTGATACAATAGGTCTGCAACCGGAAAAACAATTTTTTTTTTAAAAGGTGCACTTGGGCGTATACGTACTATTATTTTTTTTTTTTCAGTTTTAAATAATTTTGCTGTTATTTATTGTATCCCATTTTTAAAGAACACTTTTTAGTTGATTCTTATTCGGTGACATGACACTGTATAAAATGATATTTATATATCACGATAACAATTAAAAGTAACATGTTTTATTTAATAATTTTCATTTTTTTGTTTGAGCATATTTAACCACTATCGCTTCTCCAGAAAAAGTTATGAGCAAATAAGCAGAATAGGAATTTAAAAGTCTTTATTTTTCGATTTTTAATTGGTTTTTCTTAGATTTTCTGCTTGATGTTTTTCGATTAAAAAATGTATCTCAACAAAAAATTGTTTTTTTTTTTTTGAAAAATTCAGATTAGAAAAGTGAAAATCTATTTCTTTGCCAGAAACGCTTCTAACAGATCTAAGGCGGTAACTCAATTAAACACTCAAATGACATGAAGTGCAAAATGTGTTTCGGCCAGGTACGACAGCGGACTGAGTTATATGCCTTCTTAGACAACCATTTTGTTTGACTCTTATAAAAATCACAACTTGAAGATAATGAAATTCGTTTGAATGCGTGATGAATCTAGAAAATAAATACCCTCTAGAATAATGGTGTGATTTTTATAGGAGTTAGTAAGCATCGACAAAAATATATGACTAAGACGGCTACGACAGCATTTAACTGATGAGCTCCTGTCCTACCTGGGAGAAAATCATTTTGGCGCGTTGAGGTCACCAGAGCTTTTATTAAAGTATAGTCTTTTCACATTAAATTCATTTTTTTTTTTGTTCAAATCAATTTAATTCTTTTGCATATTGATTTAACCTTTTTGCAAATGAAATTCACCCATTTTCAAAAAGATTGAATTTAATTTTTTAAAGGGTGAATTTTATTTGCAAAAGGGTCGATCCAATTACCAAAAAGATTAATTTATTTAGAAAAAATGAGTTTGATGTGAAAAGACGTTTATATTCAATCAATACACTTAAAACAGAAGTAATTTTATTTTCATTTTCTAAACTTGTTCTGCTTCTTTGTAACGGCTTTATCGTATAGCATGTTTCAACGTGAATGAAGCTTTAATGCTTATTTACAGTGAATCACTTAAAGACTTGAAAAAAATTCAAAACTACGTTATTTTACATGATGATTCTAGGTAAACAATTTCATTTCCATCTTTTCTGTATACTTAGCTACCAATCTAACAAAAGTTCTATAATTAACTTGAAAAATGAGGATACGTACATATCTACTTCATTAACAAATGCAACACATTGAAATTCACATATAGGTAGGTAGAGGTACCTATATTTACTTAACAGTGGTTTTGTGATTCACCTCAAAACTCCTAAAATAAAAACGGATGCAGCTGTGCACTAATCAACTTTCTTTCTAACCACACAAATGAATAAATTAATTTGTTTACAAAAACCCCACACACAGATTCATCAATATAACCTCCCTGTTGCTACTGCTACTGCTAAACAAATAATAATATCAAATTGCAGTGATAAATCTATGTGGCTAGCGCAAGGTAGTTTTGATGTTATGGGAAGGACTATGGGAGTAGCAGTGGGGGGGAGGTGTAGGAAAGCCATCATTTCATATATCTTTATGTGTGTTGCTCAAGCTGGAATAGAAATTCATTCAGCATGCGATATGCAAATTCAAATTCAAATGAATAACCCCTCTGAATCTCTCTCATATCGTACATACATTGGCATAAAGGTAATGATGGAGCTGTTCATAGAAATCCATAGAAAATTGTATATACACGCATTATGATTATCCTGGAACATTCATATGAAATTAACAAATTCTATTGCACTCAAGGATACATAATTATGATCACACTCAAACACACTCAAACAAAACACAAGCAACAAAATTCTAATTTATTTTGATTTTTAGCTAACACGCTCTCACCAGCCTTAAGTCATAATAATAATATACTGTTTTACTAACCGAATAGAGCCGTCCAAGGTCTAAGAACCAAAGGATAATTAAAGGATAAAACACACCTATACCGAATGTAGTTTTGGTTTTGGGCTTGTGTGCTTCTCTGACATTTTCTTGAATGCAATCGTCTGATGCTTATGTACAATGGAGACTTGTTATTTTGTTGCAGTTTTGACCCACCCATCTTGGATACTAAATAAATACAAAATAAAGCACGTACTACGACTACAAGTAAACTTCTTTTTATAGAGCTGAAAGTTACCTAATTGATTCAGTAAAAATAGCAAACAAAGAAGAAGACAAAATAGTAATTTCATAGAATTTTGTTTACTTTGGCTCGAAATCGAAAGAGGTTGTTTCTAAGGTGTTATCATCTCCCAATTTTTGGGGGTGGCAAAATTGGTTTCGAAAGGTGCATTAAATATTTTTATTAAATTCAAATTTCGCTCGTAACACACATTTTTAGTTCACGCATTTATTACTTCGTTTTAAGAAAATGAATTTTTCTCCAACCTGTAGGTACATTTAACAAAAAATTAAGAAAATCCTTTATCAACAAATCAATGTTAACTGTTATATTTAAACATAGGAATCGAACCTAAATCAAAAATTAAAAGAGCGCAAAACTAGAGTATGTACGATTTTACTCGTATAAGTCGAAGAAAAAACCAAAGCAAAATAAATAAAAATGTAGGATGACAACAAACATGAAAAGCAGCAAAAGGCAACCCGGCCATATTAGTTCAGTTATTTTTGTTTTCTTTTGTGTTACCTTCTTTAACAAATTAAATCAACGAGGAGCAGGCAATAGCTATTACGTCAGATCAGTTACAAGAACGGAAGGTCGCCGGTGGCGGCGGCTGTAGATTAGGTATTATTACACATAAAACGAGGCATAGGAGGAAGAGAGTTAAAAAAAATATATTGAAATTCTCCATCTTGATATTGAACATAACCATATAGTGTATACGAGAAATTTACACATCCTAGATGAGCCATATTCCATATGCAAGCAGTGGAGAGGAAAACTAACGAGAAGGACGACGCTTCTAATTAACAATGACGAAATGATTTCGATGCAAATAAACTGCAAACAATAACAAAAAAAAAAAAACATCACCATAGTACACAGAAAAATACCAATTGACGTCGATTCACGTTACCAGAACCAAATGGAATTTAAATCCAAGGCAAGCACGTGTATAGTCACATACCTCTAGCCTAATTGAATGTGAATTTCACAAATTTCACAAAATAGCCAATTTGTTGTTCTAAATTCTTTATTTTAAGATCCAGTAAAAATGATATGTGTCACACAGGGTACACTAAATAGAACAATAAGTGCCATAACGGCTTTTCTTAATATTTCACTTTCCAAGTTAATCTAGAACTATTTACCCAGGACCATAGCCAGGGGTGCAAAAAGGGTATGGATTGTAGTATTTTTGTTATTGCACTTTGAAAGTGCATTTTATTGGTGTTGGGGCCGCGATATCGCTGCCAGACCGATGAAATGTAGCTTGTACTGATACAAACGACATGGCGACAAAATTTGAAGCTGTATAAAACACTTTGAGTAAATGTTCACTAGCTCTCGGACTATTACTTTCAAATCAATTTTCCTATATTCTTAATGAAATATAAATCACTGTAGCTTTATTGGGCAAAAACAAACGTGGTAAACAAAAATGGGAAGCAAAAATGGTAAACAAAATATGTAACATAACTAAAAAATAAATAATAAAAAAATCACGCATACGCCACAGTGCATAGTAGGGTATGCCTTTATTTCCCAAACTCATTTTTTTCGAATTAAACACCCCTTAAGTCGAATCATTTACCCGGATCTCTAATGCATTACTTTTCCCATACAAATTTGTATGGAAATCATGCTCTTTTTACATTTTGTTTTATTTTTTTTGTCTGCATTTATTTTTGTTGATTCTTATTTTATAAGTATTTCTTTAAGAACTCCTATTAGAAAATATATGTCGAAAACAAAAATTATAATTTATTTCAACTTTTGAAATTTTTAAATGTTCCTACTTGCCATTTTTTACTTTATAGGTGAAGTATTAGTTTTGTGTCAAAAAAAAAAAACTGTGATTTTCGACAAGACGTCCATCGCACTATGGAGTAAATGCTTCCAAAAACGAGACAAAAGTCGATTTTCTAAATTGTTAAATTGAGCAGCGAAGTTTAAACCAAACGGTAGTAATATTCCCATAGATCAATAAGCTGTTTAGTTTTTTTTACTCTAACTAATTTCCCTGCCGCACAGGTACAAAGTCAGTAGAAAATGACCATTCATTTTTTTGCGTCACAAAAAAAATTATGTTGATTTAAATAAATTATTTACATTATATTTTGCATTACTAAATAAAATTTTTAAAATGAATACTTTAGCTGCAGGTGTGTTCTTATAAATTCTTTAACTTTTTTGTTAAACAAATGTTTTTTTAATATTTTTTGTGATTTATTTAAAGGAATACCTTTTAAAGATTATTTTTCTGTTTTCTGTGCATTCTTCGATAATCGTTTTGCTTATGTTTTCTGTCGAATTCCGTTCTGCTGTTTATGTAGAATAATAAAGTAATATATATATTACATTATTTATTAATCCGTTAATGGTCTTACGTTAAAAAACTTATAGCAATTTACATACAATTTACCTAAAAAATAAATAACTATACATAACTACAATATATTAAAAAAGTTATCCTTAAATTGTTTACTTTTGACGTTGTCGTTTATAGAGGAAATTAAAAAATAATAATTATTGAAAACTGAAATCAATTGATTTTGAGGGCTATTCGCACCATAGTTAGTTGTACTGTAAATCGGACGTAAAGGCAACTGACTTCTAATGCTCGTTAAACTATAGCTAACATTTAGACGATACTGAGCTGATGGAGATATTATTGAACCATTGATTCATTTTACAACAAAACAAAGCTGAAGATACTTTCTATGATGTAAAAGTGAAGGGAGGTTTATAAGAAAGATTCTGATAGAATTTGGAGGTAGTGTGGATCTTTGGGACCACGGAAGAAAACGAAGACAAAAACGCAAAAACCGTCTCTGGGTACTTTCAAGTCTGTCTATATGACCTGAATAGTAAGGTGCGCATATAACGCAGCCGTATTCAAGTATTGGTCTAACAAAGGATACAGAAGCTTGAGGACATAGGGAAGGGATCACGGAAATCACGAGAAAATCGTTTAATAAAACCAAGCATTTTATTAGCATTTTTAACTATAAAGTTAAAATGGTCAGTGAACGTCAATTAAGTGTCAAGAATAACACCTAAATCGGAGAAAACGGAAAGCTTGCAAAGAGAAGAAGAATCTAACAGCCCTATTCTGCCACTGTGAGGCTCACAGGTCACATTTTTGTTTGAGTTCGTTTTTGTATAAGGCGGTCACAATTTTGTATTCTGTGCAAGCCCTCATAAGAAACCTCACAAACACAACGTGAGTTGTGATCTGCCAAAGAGCAGATCATAATTTTAAGTTTTTATGAGGTTAGTTCATCACGAGTTATGAGGTGATTGTGACTTGTGAGGCATCAGTGAGGTTGCCAGAATAAGGCTCTAAAATATAGTTATAATCTGTAATTGTTTTTTGCGTGTAAAACACATTGTTTTACATTTGTCAATATTCAACAATGCAGTTAAATAGAAAACTTTAACACTTAAGACACATATCATCAATATTAATATTTAAGAGCATTTGATTCCAGTCAACATTGAATAACAAATTAATAAGTTCATTAAAATAAATTTTTTAAAAATTGAATTCAAGTTTTTCATTTGAACTGATAGGGATATTGCATACATTTATACTGAGTGATATATTTAAAGCTGGATGGTGACGGTCTTCTTCTAATAGTATAACTTCGGCTGGAGTTACAGCTACGTCAGCATTTAATGTAAAACGGTTAGCAGCCCCATTAAGTTGACTAAGTCCACAAGCAGCTAGACCATCAATGACTAAGAACTAATAATTACTCGTTGGGCTTACAGGAGAAAAATTCTTGAAATCTGTTGATATTGTCCAGCTTAGGTCGGAAGATTGAAATCACCTAAGATTATGAGCTCATCATTTGGTTCCATTTGGTCATGAATTTTCTCAATTAAATATATAAATTTATAAAGTTTTCGTAGCGACAGCCTGAAGATCTTGTAGGTATATACAAAGAGATCATATAAAGATAACCTGTTTCCAATTTGATTTCAATACTAAGTATTTTGACGTGAGAAAGATCAAAAAATCAACAATGTACATATTAAGCAATTTTTGACTGCAAATAAAATTCCTCCACCAACTGCCTCTGAGTCAATCGAGTGGTGCCTATCTCGCCTGCTTCGAAAAAAAAAATTGGTTAAGGTTTTTGCAGGTTTACATGTGAGTTTCGTGTTAGAAAATGTGGTGTTTTTTTTGCATTTTTTAGCTTTTTCTTTAAAAATTGCTTATTTTGATGTACTTGAAGGATCTTCCTGTTTTCCTGTTTTCCAAAAAACGCTTCTCCTGTTAAAAAAACAAAATGTTTTGCAAAGAAAGAATTGGAATATACGATTGCAAATTCAATTTCCAATGAAATTTTAGAAAGTGAAGCTAAGGACTTAGAAGATGTAAGGAACAATGTAGGATAAAATTTTTAAAAATCAAATACACTTTAAATGTTATAAAACATCTTCAGGTGGTTATCAAACCATTGAATACAAAAAATAATTTGTCTCGTTTTTTCATGCTTTTACTCCATAGTGCCTCGGTCTGTTTGCCTGGGCGTCTATGCGTCTTGATGTATATTGATCTAGAGCCTAAACGGTTGGACAGATTTGATTCAAACTAGGTATAAAATATTTGTATGTGATTATATGAGAAGTAAAGTAAAGTAAGTATATGAGAAAAAATTCAATTTTTTTTAATTTTTCGTTTTAGCTCATCTAGAACTGGTAACTGCAATACAACGATTTCAGTCTTATCAAGTTTTTATGGAAACGGCTCTTACTATTTTGATTAAACTTTCTATATGTAATCCCTTAATAGTTTAAATATGCGTACCAGGAACCAGGGCAAAAAATTCGAAGAACGGAAATAAAGTTTAGGGGTTGTTGAGCTTATTGGCGGTTGTTATGGGATATTCCCGAATATCTCGTTATTGACTTAGTTTTATCATTTCAGTACTTTTAATTTGATTGAAAAATATTGTTTTTAAAAGTTGTATGAACAATTTTTCTTACGAAAAAAAAATAAAATAAATAATTAATAATTTTTTATTCTTAACTTTTTTAAAACATTTTTTTTGGTATTAAAAAAAAATTTAAATTTCCATTTCTATAATATTTTCTTGTTATCAATATACAAATATTATTGAACCATGAACAGTGACAAATTATCAAAATGCAAAAGTCTTAAATCTTTATAAACAGATACAAAAAAAAGATAATAAAAAGATACTTAATGGAAGACGACATGGCAATAGCCTTGAATTCATTTTTTTTTCTAATTTTCTTAAAAGAATGAACTAAGTTATTACAATGGTATAATACCAGTTTTATTTTAAAACAACAATCAGGAAAAAGAAATTGGCAAACAAAATTTTTAACACAACTAAAAATTAAAAAAAAAAAGTACGTATACGCCGCAGTTAACTTTTGTATTAAATTTATCATTGCAAACAACAATCGAAAAAAGTTCATACAAATATCTTTTTTTTCAAATAAAGTGAGTATTCAAAGGTGCTCTTAATAGCTATACATACTTTAGGGGTGTCTTTTAATTTTTTTTTGTGTCAGATATTCAAAATGAGTATCGTGGATCTTGTATTTCTACGTCCCGGACATTTTTTAAAATGGTACTTCCAGACCCCGGGTTTTTTTTTTCAAAGTCTATAAGTGATCAAGAATTTCGCGTATCAAAAGTAGTTTCACCAACTTTAAAAGATTTCTTTTGACTCTCTAGAGATGCTAATAATAAAATAGCTTAAGTAACTGCCTCTAAAAATTTCAAAATCTGCCTGTTTTACTCGATGACTGAAAAACCCCCAAAATCGGTTGATTTGTAAGCTTTTCTCGATTTTAAAGACTTCCATGGGTTCAGGAACGAGCAAGCTAGACTCGTGTCAGAGGTAATTTCGTGTGCTGAACTTAAATCTATCATCCGTTTTTCGCCGTCAGCTCTAGTTTTTGAGATATTCTAGTCTGAAAATGGAATAAAACCATTTTTTCACCTATTTTTGAGATTTTGTAAAAATTCGAAATTGTTTTTTTCAAAAAAATACACCGATTCATACATGAACATGAGTCATAGTGCAGGACTTTGATGAATCGGTGAAAAAAAGCATTTCGAATTTGTACACAATCTCAAAAATAGGTGAAAAAATGGTTTTATTCCATTTTCATACTGGAATATCTCAAAAACTAGAGCTGATGGCGAAAAACGGATGATAGATTTGAGTTCAGCACATGAAATGACCTGAGTCTAACTTGCTCGTTCCTGAACCTATGGAGGTCTTTAAAATCGAGAAAAGCTTACAAATCAACCGATTTTTGGGGGTTTTTTCAGTCATTTATCGAGTAAAACAGGCATATTTTGAAATTTTAAGAGGCAGTTGCTTAAGTTTTTTTACTATTAGCATTCCTTGAGAGTCAAAAGAAATATTTTAAAGTCGGTAAAACCACTTTTGATACGCGAAATTCTTGATCATTTGTTGACTTTGAAGAAAACGTGTTTTTTACATAAAAAACGGCCGTGGGATCAGGAAGTACCATTTTAAAAAAATTACGGGACGTAGAAATACTTGTGTGGGTATCCTCTACAAGATCCACGATACCCATTTTGAATATCTGACAAAAAGTCGAAAAAAGAAGTGAGATCTAAAAGAAAGTCAAGTTCTAAGTTTATTAATGTTAAATATCAAATATTTTAACTAAAGTTATATCGAAGAACCTCAAAGTTATAAGAAAAAATTTGTTATTAACGATTTAACGAAATTTTTGACATTATTGGTAAGGAAGTTAGAGGGAAAGTCGAAAATCGCCTGAGTTTGATCATGAAAAGAGTTAAAAATTAATGTAAAAACCCAGCAAAAATGATTTTTTGTAGAATATTAAATTTTGCAACACAAAATTGCATGAAAAGAAGTATAAAAATAAAAAGAATTTATAAAATTTTGTCAATTGATAACTCTGAAACAAAAAAATTCTCTTTAAATCTAAACCAGCTCCAAAGGAAAAAAATAATTCTTCAAATGTTTCAGTGGAAAAAAAGTTTTTTAAAATCGACTCGACGGTATTTGACAAAAAAAAATATGTTAAAACTCAAAATATTGGTGTTAAAAATATGAATTTTACGTGGTTAAGTATTAATTTTGTTTCTTGTTTCAATTGAAAGCTTATGCCGTAAGAAAAAATCCTAGGTCATTAACCCGTGCCTCTAAGGTCATACTTTTCCCATAAAAATTTGTATGGGAATTTTACACTTTTCGCATTTTATTTTTTTTTCTCTCGAACTATAACAGTTATTCTGAATTTATTTTTTTTCTGATTTATTTGTTGGTCCTTTAAAAAACTGAATTTAAAAATGTATTAAAAAAATGTAAATTATATTTTATTTCGATTTATAAATTTATTAAATACTTTAATATTTTCTCTCTCATTTTTTCTCCTTCAATCCTTAGCAGTTTTTGTTGTTTTTTTTTTTTTTTGTTTTTATTGATTTTCATTAAGTAATACTAAGTTAAAAAGCTGCATTAAAAAAATGAATACAAACAAATTAGAAATAATTTATTTCGATTTTTAAAAATATTAAATATTTTTATTTTTTAATTATTTATTTTTCTATCAAATTATGTTTTTTTTTTTATCAAATTAAGGTCTTTTTTATCAAATTAATTTTGTTTTGTTATTTTTTCAATGATTTGCTTTGAAAAATATATTGTAAAAAAACTTTATTTGATACGAAAAAATAAAATTAAATAATTAAAAAATTAAAAGTGTGATTTTAATCTTTTTTACGGAGTATAGCAGCCGTCTAGTTCACAAATAAGATTGGCTTACGACACCATTTGCGAAAATTATATCATCTTCCAATACGGTGATTAATTTTTGCGTCACCCTGTATTGTCATTGTTATTATTTTATAACTATAATTTTTTTTAAACAAAAAAGAAACATATTTTTGCAAATGCTGATATGCAATATTAAGCGTGCTTTATTTCTAATCTACACAGTTTTAGACAAAAAATTCATTAACAAAGTACAGCTTAAACTGAGCCTGTAAAAAAAACCGTTAATATTATATTTTTCAATGTTTTTGTCACTAACCTGTACAGAAAATAAATGTCTGTCAAGGTATATGTCATAAATTTGAAGGCATTAACTATTTAGGCTTAGGAAATATAGAGAAATAAGACTTGTTAACATCAAAACCAACGATTAGTCTCGTTGCTATTAAATTCTATAGAATGTTTTGTATTAAGACTAAACTGTTGTTATTTTGTAGGTAGGTACTATTGATATTTTTTTATTTAACTGTATAAGCTAGGCACTAGGATACAAGAAACACGTATATTATTTTTACTTTTTATAAAAATATGCATACAAATATTCGTGGTATCGTTTTTATTTTTTTTTTTAAATCTTTATTTAGAGATTGCTTGATAACAGTAAGATATAATATCTTATAATTAAGTTCGAGATCTTCGCGAGGTTGCAATATGTTATTTTGTTACTGAGTTTGAAAAAATTCATGAAGATTTGGCTTCATAAAAACATCTATGTATAAAAAACGGGTTAAGGTCGAAATTCTGCCGAGGTCAAAATTCTTTTTTTCAAAATTCTGCATTTCAAAATTCTGCTTTCAAAATTCTGCTTAACAAAATCCTGCGTTTTATTTATTATTCGCAGAATTTTGTAAAACTAAATTTGGGAGAGTAGTAGGTACCAAGTTTTTCCTATAAAAGTAAAGGTGTGCTTTAAATTATTTATAGCAGTTCAAAAGCAACGAACATTTCCAAGAATACAGAACAATTTTGAAGCATGGCTTCGTCGACTTAAGGTTATAGTCGGTAGCAGTCATGAAGGCCTATACAAAATCATAAATGATCTCAAAAAGGAACTTATCACTGCCAAAACTGAAACTGAAAGGGTGAAAAATGGAGAGAAATACACTCCTCGTCGACTGAATACGCACAAACATTTTTTAATATACTTTATCCATTTTTTCCAAACAGTGATGGTTATTATGCCATCTGTTGATGCTAACTATTCCCTTAAGATGTTAAGCAGATAATTCCGAAATAATTATCTAAAAACAACCGTGAGTTTTTCTTCAACCACTTGCATAGTGTTTTATATGCAAAGTAGGAGTTTTTTTTTTTAGTCAACTGAATAGGTACAACGCCATTTTCTTCGTTGATTATAAGTTTTTTGGAGTGCTTGACAGTTTAAATTAACGATTTTAGTGTTTTCAGTAAAATTTAATTCTTGATTTCAAATTTTAAGAAAAATGGGTAGATCTACGTGTCTTAACAGTTTTGAAAAATCTAAAATCGATTTACTTAGAGACCAAGGCCTAACTGGACGTGCAATAGCTGATAAAGTTGGCCGAAGTTTTAATGTAGTTTTTTCTTACTTGAACAATAAAGATGCATACGGCAAAAACATGAAGGGAAGTAAGAAAACAGCAACAACAGCAGCTGAGAGACGAAGAATTTTAAGATGTGCATCAAATTCTTCTGATTCTGTGGCAAAAATAAAAGAAAAAGTCGACGTAAACACAAGTTGCTCAACAATATTAAGAGTAATCAACAACTCAAGCCATCTTAAACGAATGAAACTTAAGAAAAAACCACCACTTGACGAGAGACGGAAAATGTTGCGATTAGATTTTTCAAGACTTCACATGAGTTGGAAAAAAGAATGGTATCACGTGGTTTTTTCAGATGAAAAAAAGTTTAATTTCGATGGCCCTGATGGGTTCAACTTCTATTTTCACGACTTAAGGAAAGAAAAAAGATTTTTAAAGCGCCATCATAGTCGTGAAGGAGGTGTCATGATATGGGGAGCAGTCAGTTATTATGGAACAGTTGAGCTCGAGCTTGTAACATCAAGAATGACAGCAGCTGGGTATAAAGTAATTTTGGAAAGAAATTTTCCTAAATTTTCTAACATCTTCGGACCCATAAACTGGACCTACCAACATGATAATGCGCCTATTCACTCAGCGCGCATAATAAAAACATGGATAGAGGAGCAACAAGTGCAGTTGCTTCAATGGCCGCCGTACTCACCTGATCTAAACATCATAGAAAATGTCTGGGGATGGTTAGTACGCAAAGTTTATGAGGGTGGTCGTCAGTTCGAAGACAAAGAGACCTTAATTTCTGCAATCAAATTAGCGTGGAGCGAAATTTCGTTAAATTACATTAAAAAGCTATACGATTCCATGCCGGATCGAATTTACGAAGTAATTAAAAATAAAGGTGGAAGTACCCACTACTTAACTTAAACAAAAACTTGTTTCATTCCATTCCAATACCAATTTTAATTTTTGTACCTATTCAGTTGACTCAAAAAAAAACTTCTACTTTGCATAAGTTACACTTTGGAAGTGGTTGAAGGAAAAACTCACGGTTGTTTTTGGATAAAACTTTGAAATTCTGTTATTTATATGTTACGAAAATTTTTACCATCAACAGATGGCATAATAACCATCACTGTTTGGAAAAAATGGATAAAATATATTCAAAAATGTTTGTGCGTATTCAGTTGACGAGGAGTGTATAATACAAAAATCAATTTATTACATATTATACAGAACAAAGCAAAAAATTTAAAAAGAGAACAGACTTATGCCTGGGTTCCTTAAGCGAATAGCAAATAATATAGTTTTCAGTGGTTTTGCTTAGATGTTGTTTTTGCATTAATTTATTAGACTACCTATATTTATATATGACTTTTTGTTGTTATTCTTTTTTTTTATTCCATCTTGAAAAAAAAAAATCAGAATAAGCAGAATTTTTTTTTCTATATTATTGCTTGTCAGTATTTTGAAAAGCAGAATTTTGTAAAACAGAATCGAAAAAAAGCAGAATTTTTGTACCAGTAGGCAGAATTTTGAAACCAGAATTTCGACCCGCTCCCATAAAAAACATAGTAACCTGGTGAAATCTTACTTTTTCCCAAAAAGCTCCTCCAAGGAAAAAAACAAAGTAATCCCGAGAAAAATGAGCAAACTGAATGAGACTCAATTTGATTTGAATTTTTCTGCATACGTTATTTGACCGTGTGTCCGACGACTGACGTTCGCGGTCTCCTGTTTTGGTTTTGTCAGCAACAAAAAAAAGCAAGAATACAAATTGCCATGAGGAAAGAGGTTATAGGACTTTCTGACGTCAGTTGGTCAGTTGATAATATAAAAAGACTTTGCCCATTTAGTCCTTTTTTTTGGGTTCAAATCGCGTAAAATAATAATAAATTGTCCTTTCAGTTTTTCCTTGCAAATCTATGTGTAGTGTATTGTTTATGCATGCATGTGTGTTCTATTGATAGACGGAACTTATAAGTAAGCTCCTCATTTGGTTGTTTATTTAATGCGTGGGGTGAGTTAAGATGTGGATCCTAGGTTGGTCGAGTGACTAAGAACTCACTTATCACTCAGATAATAATTGAGTACACATGAGGGATTGAGTGTGTGTATAAGTGGTTAATCCTCATGCGTTCTTGGGTTTCAATCCTCGAAAACTAACTTTCAATTATTATTGGGTTTTGTGGTAAAGGAGTACATTTTGTGGGCACATTATGAGATGATATTCTTAGTATTTTAGCTACATTCAGTATTAAATGATACATCAGTGTGGTAATGACCCCGAATTGCAATGTTAAATGCCTTTATAAATGATAATAACTCCTAGCTTTTGATGGATATTTCCATTTATACATCATGGTACCTTGAAC
This sequence comes from Melangyna quadrimaculata, assembly GCA_949320155.1. NCBI lineage: Eukaryota > Metazoa > Arthropoda > Insecta > Diptera > Syrphidae > Melangyna > Melangyna quadrimaculata. The sequence continues at coordinate 139,849,252 of OX439485.1, read as the reverse complement.
TAAAGGTGCGAAATCATTATACAGCGCCACAATGTAAATCTGCGATTTTACAAAAAAACGTTCGATGACGATGAGACAAAAAAAGCATAATAAATTTCTCCGTTTCGGTACTTTTTTTGACACAAGCTCAGAATAACTATTTATGTAACATTATTTAGTGACTAAATAAATCCTTATGCAGTGCATAACTATTCATCTGTTTAGCGGATTCTAATTAATAAGGCTAAAAAATAAATAAATAAATTGGGTGGCGCAATGGCTCGTGAAGAACCAGAGCCTAGTGACTAACAACTCGCAACCATTCCTGTGAATGAATGAATAAGGCTGGTAATGTTTAAATATTCGTGTGAGTTTACAGAAATTGTTTTCAAAATTTGAATTTTTTACGTAAATTATAAAAACAGAGGGGCTTATTTCGAGAGTAGATATATTAAAAATAGAATTCAATTCGAAGAGGCTTAAAGCCTACATACTATCGATGTTTTAAAAATCTTTTCGTTAATATTTTTTTTCAGATTATTATGTACTTAAATGAATTTTTCTATTTGAAAGAAATTTGTATTCTATCAAGAATTTCTTATAGTCTTTTGTCGACTAGACTTTTTCGGAATAGATTCTAGCAATGTTTAAATTCTAAGTGAGCTTTAGGTCTCTTTGTCTAAATATCGAAATCAGACGACGCACGTTTAAAACGTGGTTACGTTTTTCTTCATGTCTCTAAAACATATGTAGTTATTAATATTTTATAGCTCATTTTTTTTTAAATTATAATCACAACTAAGCAATCTTGTAAGTGGTTCATTTTGGCCGTACTCAGTTCGGTGAAGGGGTATCGAGAAGAGTGGTGTAGATCTAAGACGCTTTTGATTTGTGTTATGCTTTACTTTGCGAAGCAAGTCTACGCAGTCAATACCTCCAGATAATAACTGGCATAAAAAAAGAAGGTCAGAATTATCTCGATGTACTCTTAAGGTCTGTAAATTTATCAGTTTAAGACGGTTTTCGTAAGGTGGGAGTCTAAATGGGTCGTCTCATCCGAGTCCACGCAAAGAAAATTTTATAAATCTGCGCTGAACGACTTCAATGCGCTGGATGTGGACATGATGATTAGGTGACCAGACGGGAGAGGCATATTCAAGCAGGGGACGTATAAAAGAACTGTTTAAGGATTTTGTGACGTAGGGATTTGAGAATTCCTTGGATCAACGCTTGACGAATCCTAGAGCTGAATTAGCCCTGTTAATAATAGAATCATAATGAGCTCGAAAATTTAGCTGATTGTCACAAATAACTCCCAAGTCACGAAATCATGAATAGATGTGACAACCGAGACTTCTTCATTATTCATGAACCAATAACGCTTGGGGGGAGGGGGGCGTTTTTGAGAATAAGTAATGACTTGACACTTACTGACGTAAAGTTCAAGAAAATTATGGCAGCACCAGGTGAGGAAATAATTTAAGTCGGTTTGTTGTAACTGGGCATCGACTCAGCATGTAATATGTTAAGAAATACGCATGTCATCAGCGTAAATCTCCCGGTTATGTCCTACTAAAGTAAGCTGATCGTCATTTATACGGGAACGTATCGGAATCCCGCTTTTTCCCGATTCCCGATTTTTAAAAATCCCGGCAAAAAAGTTTTAAAATACCGCTTTCTAAAATCCCGTTGTTTTTAAAAGTGTTTTTTTTTTTAATCCCGTGTATTCAAAATACCGTTGTATTATAATCCCGCTTTTTAAAATCCCGCCTTATCCCTCTAAGACCGTTTTTTTTAAATACAGGATTAAAACTCATTGATTTCATGTTTGTTTTTTTTCACGTTTTATACTTTTCAAATGTTATCCAAGATCTAAGAAACTGCAAGAGTTCTCTCTAAAGATTTGAATGGTGAAAAGTTTGGCTTTTGTACCACTTGAAGAAGTCTCTTCCTATTACGCCTCGTTGCAAAATAGTTTGAATGATGAGGAAGAAGCACTAAGTTTTGCACAGTGGGTCAAAACAAACTTAATTCGCAATGGAAGTAGACAAGTGCAATACTCTCGTAACTTTTGGCCTGTGTACGATAGTGCCGAAAAACGGTTTCCACGAACCGAAAATAATGACGAGGCATGGCATCGCAGACTTATGCTAGGTTTCCACTTGTCATTGAAAGACACAGTTTGACAAGACAGGGTGGGTTAAACCTTCGCTCTACTACTATATTCTTTGCGCTGGGTTGTACAAAATGAGTGCCAATCGAGCCAAAGAAACAATTGTGGTGCAAACAAAATCAGTAAAACAGGACCTTTGCGTCGTATCACCCACAATATTAGATTGAACTAACACGATACTAATAAAAAATATAATAGCCGTGTTTTTTTGTGCCTTTATCCCCGCTTTCATATATGCTAAGAAATAATTTACATGTAAAATACAACAACAATTTTGTCTATTCCGAAATTGTTGTTGTATTTAACATGGGATGTAGTATCGTAGATTTGAACCAATAAACAAATAAATAAATTATTTTTAAGCAGATATGGAAGAGGAGATAAAGGCCCAAAAAACACGGCTAATATATACTCAATTGTTTAAAATTTCATTTTTTTTTTTTTAATTTTCTTGTTAAAATAAAATTTATAGCTAACTTCAAAATCTCTCTTTGTTTCCCTTAATTTAAAGTTTATTATTAATCCGCTTTTGCAATCAAAACTAGTTGTTTTATTTTAAGAAAATCGCGCGATTTTTTTTTAAATAAAACAACTAGTTTTGATTTTAAAACCGTGATAATAAGAAACGTGATTATAAGAAGCGGGATTATAAAAAGCGGGATTATAAAAAAGTGGGATTATAAAAAAACTGGATTATAAAAAGCGGGATTAAAAAAAAGGGATCTTAAAAAAACGGGATTATAAAAGGCGGGATATCGTACCCAATCCCATTTATACTTAACAAGAAGAGAAAGGGCCAAGGTGACTACCTTATGGGACGCCTGATGTTGAGCGTACAGGGTTGGAAGTAGAGCTTGAAACAATATCCGAATTTTTAAACTATCCGGATATCCGGATATATGGATACTTGTGAATGAGATAATTAGGATCCAACACTATCCGGATAGTTCAATGAGACAGTTGGGATCCGAAACAATCCGGATAGTGTGACATTTTTTTTTTTCATGGTGTAATTCCCTAGAGGAAATATCCAAGATTTTTGTTTAGCTCATCTAAAACGTGTAGCTGCTATAAGATGATTGATTTTCTTAAAAACAGCTCTTAGCTCAAACTTTCTACCTGTTCATCCTAAAGCCTAGTACGCTGCTGATGCGAAACGAAATATTCCTGCTGTCTTCACAAAGGCAACCAAATTCTTACGAAAACACAGCCGAAAAATATTAATGAAGAGATTCACAAATTGCAAATAAATAAGACAAAATTTAACGAAGAAAACAATAAATAAAAACACGAACAAACCCAAAAGTCATTTTTAGACACATTTAATTGTCCGAGTAATTGATTCAGTGCGAAGAGGGAGTGGAGACTTTTTCAAAACAATCTGGTATAATCATCAATTTCTCTGGTTGGACAGTGTACCACAGAACGAAAAGGACAACGAAATTTTACGTGTATCATTTCGTCATGTCATTTTTGTATGGGATTTTTCGTTTCGCATCAGCACCGTACTAGGCTTAAGGGATACATACGCAATTTTAATGAAAAAAAAGGTATTTTAATGGCCACTTTTGGTCAGAAAAATTTTTTTGATTCATCCTTATTTGAACATTTGTTTGTCTTCGATAATTTAATGTCAGCTACATCCTATGTAAATTTTATCGAAATCGGTCAAGGAACAACGGAGCTTACATTTTTGTGAACCACCCTGATAAGAAAACATTTTTGCCTTCCATAATTCTATAAATTAAAAACATTGAAATCGGTAAAAAAAAAACATTTTTTTTTGAAACACCCTGATGTGAAAACATTTTTTTTCTTCCATAATTCTATTACAAGTATAAACTGTGTCAATTTCATTACAATTGGTCAAAAACAACATTCTTTTCATTTTAACGGATGCGTAACGGATGCGAAACAGATGCGTAACGCAAGCGTAACGGATGCGTAACGCATGCGCAACGGATGCGCAACGCATGCGTAATGGATGCGTAACGCATGCGTAACGGATGCGTAAGGCATGCTAAACGGATGCGTTACGCATGCGTATCGGATGCGTAACGCATGCGTAACGGATGCGAAACGCATGCGTAACGGATGCGTAACGCATGCGTAACGGATGCGTAACGGACGCGTAACGGATGCGTAACGGACGCGTAACGCATGCGTAACGGATGCGTAACACATTTGTAACGGATGCATAACGCATGCGTAACGGATGCGTAACGCATGCGTAACGGATTCGTAACGCATTCGTAACGGATGCGTAACGTATGCGGAACGCATGCGTAACATATGCGTAACGAATGCGTAACGTACGCGTAACGCATGCGTAACGGATGCGTAACGCATGCGTAAAACATGCGTAACGGATGCGTAAAACATGCGTAACACATGCGTAACGCAGGCGTAATGCATGCGTAACGGATGCGTAACGCATGCGTAACGGATGCGTAACGCATGCGTAACGGATGCGAAACAGATGCGTAACGCAAGCGTAACGGATGCGTAACGCATGCGTAACAGATGCGTATCGGATGCGTAACGCATGCGTAACGGATGCGTAACGCATTTGTAACGGATGCGTAACGCATGCGTAACGGATACATAACGCATGTGTAATGGATGCGTAACGGATGCGTAACGCATGCGTAACGGATTCGTAACGCATTCGCAACGGATGCGAAACGTATGCGTAACGCATGCGTAACATATGCGTAACAAATGCGTAACGCATGCGTAACGTACGCGTAACGCATGCGTAACGGATGCGAAACGCATGCGTAAAACATGCGTAACGGATGCGTAAAGCATGCGTAACACATGCGTAACGCATGCGTAACGCAGGCGTAATGCATGCGTAACGGATGCGTAACGCATGCGTAACGGATGCGTAACGCATGAGTAACGGATGCGAAACAGATGAGTAACACAAGCGTAACGGATGCGTAACAGATGCGTATCGGATGCGTAACGCATTTGTAACGGATGCGTAACGCATGCGTAACGGATACATAACGCATGCGTAATGGATGCGTAACGGATGCGTAACGCATGCGTAACGGATTCGTAACGCATTCGTAACGGATGCGTAACGCATGCGTAATGGATGCGTAACGCTTGCGTAACGGATGCGTAACGCATGCGTAACGGATGCGTAACGTACGCGTAACACATGCGTAACGGATGCGTAACGCATTCGTAAAACATGCGTAACGGATGCGTAAAGCATGCGTAACAGATGCGTAACGCATGCGTAACGGATGCGTAACGCATGTGTAAAGCGATACGTAACGCGTGCGTAAACCATGCGTAACGAATGCGTTACGCATGCGTAAGGGATGCGTAACGCATGGGTAATGGATGCGTAGCCCATGCGTAACGCATGTGTAAAACGATACGTAACGCGTGCGTAAACCATGCGTAACGAATGCGTAACGGATGCGTAACGCGTGCGGAACGGATGCGTAACGCATGCGTAACGGATTCGTAACGCAAGCGTAACGGATACGTATTGCAAGCGTAACGCATGCATAATAGATGCGTAACGGGTGCGTAACGCATGCGCCATTTTTGATTTTTAAACGTTCATATCTCGAGTTGTTAATTTTTGACAATTTTTATTGGCATGTAAAACTTTCATGTATTCAATGAAATCTATCGATTGCAAAAGAATCATTTCCCTATGACTTACCGTTTATCGTTCACCCTTATTTACCATTACTTACATTTAAAATTTTATAAAAATTCCGTATGTGGAAATTTTTAAATTAAATTTCCTTTCATATAATATTTTTTGAATATCCTTATGAATGACTTTCCACATAATCGCAATCAGATAATTTAATATATGCAAAAACTGACCTTTGAACCGTGGCAACCCTATGAAGGGCCCCCTATTTTTTAGGCAACCCATACGCAAACTGTTTGTTTTGACACTATTTAAAAACTGTATACCTCTCATCTGTTAAGAGATGAGGGCAGGTCGTCTCCCCGACTAGTAGTATAGGGCAAGTTTAGGATTCGTGCAACAAAAAAATCGAGATAATAATTTTCCCTAACATTGAGATGATAGAGAACACGAAAAAAGTGGGTCTCGCAATTCTGTCTCTCTGTCTGTCTGTCCGTCTGTCCGTCTGTCCATCTGTCCGTCTGTCCATTTGCCCGTCTGTCCATCTGTCCGTCTGTCCATCTGTCCGTCTGTCCATCTGCCCGTCTGTCCGTCTGTCTGTACCTCGACCTGCAGCCTTAACGCTTGAAGCGATTTTCTTCAAACTTTGGACTTAAGTTTCTTATGTGATTCCCTAGACGGGAAATTGAAATTTTTTTTAGCTCAAAAAATAACGGTACCTGCCATACAACCAATATACAAAAATTGATTTATTTCAACAACGACTCCAAAGATTTTCAAAAAAAATTACGAGGTACTAAAATTACTAAAATAAGATTTTGGTAGAAAAAAAAAATGTATACCGGTTATTAACGGTACCTGATACAACCGATTTTTTGGTTTTCAAATTTCTAGTTTTTATACAAAAGGTCGCTTACAATTTTAACAATTTTGCATATAACAAATTTTCAAAAAATAATTTTTTGATTTTTAAAAAAATATTGAATTTTTTTTTTGAAAATTCAATATCTTGAAAACGGGCCAATGATTTTTTTTTTTAATTTTGTGAAAAATTGTATTTTATTACATACTAAAAGTAAGCATACCAAATTTTATTTTAAAAAAATGTTCAACATTTTTTATATATAGGGGCGAGTCTATTGTAACGATTTTTAATTTTTTTTTCATAAATTCATATTTATTAAGCAAATCAGATGGCATACTTTTTTTGAGCTCTATCTGTTTTAGCTATTAAAAGAACTAATTTATAATTATTCATAGTAATCATTTATATTTTAAATTGTTTTTAAAACTTTTTTTTACGTTAAACTTGTTAGCGACGAGAGCAATTTTTGTGCGATCCAGTCGTGTCCATTTTTTTATTTAAAAATAATTTATTTCCAATTTTTGAAATCCAATATTTCTAACAAAAATCTTGATCTTCTTTTTGGCAGTGAAAGTTGCCTGGCTTTTTGCAATTTCAAAAAATACTTGGATGTCCTAACTTTCTATTTCCAAATGACCCCACTGTTCATAGTTTATTTAAATTCTGTAATTTTTTTCTTCCGAAAAAATTATAGCGAAATACCGTTGTAATTTTGATCATGCGCCCAATTGAATTCGCTTAGTTTTCTCTCTATAATATTTCGGCAGTGAGTATAAACACACACATTTGATTTTCAGCCCAGAAGCTTTTTCTCATTATATTCTTTGCCGATTGTTGCGCGTCTTTTCTTAAAGTTTAATACCCTAGGGCTCTGCCTACTTCCTCTTGTCATCACCATCCCAACTCGATTGTATGCAGAGATTTTATTTTGAATCATTTTTAAAATTTCATATTATTGTACTTTTAAAATTATATATTTCAAATGGACTTCAGGGAAATAAAAACACAACCATTTATTTTGGTCCCCTTATTGAATTAAAGAAAACCGAAATAATTTTGTTTGTCTTGTGAAAATTTGGAATCATTCAAGCATCACGTGTACCTTTAACTAAATGTCTGTACCTAAACTCTTTCGTCCATCAAAGGGGTGTGGTGGTGGTTTTCGAGCTTAAATTGATAAAGGGCGAGCTTTATTACATGCGACAGGATATCAACAAGTCTTCAAATTCGTTTTGTTACTCTTTTCCTTTTCCTGGGTTCTTTTTTTTTTGTTGTTGTTGTTGTTGCCTGTGTTACATTCATTTCTTCGGGGTCCTTTTACCATTCTGTTGATCCTTAAGTAGCTTCTTTAGAAATTAGGGAGAATGATGATACACTCGTATCCTTCAAAATGTACCAACTCTCTCTCTCTCTTTCTCTTCCTGTGAGGTTTATTTGTTTTAAATACAAAAAAAGGAGAGAATTGCTGCAGCCTAGTCGAATTGCCTATGATTTTAGATGAGATGTTTCTAAGGCAAGAGGCAAAGCACTGTTGAGTAAATAAAATGTCATATCCTTGTTAACAAATCAAGGAAGGCGGCGCACACACACCAACCATCAGTTGGCAAGTTCAAAAGGGTGTGAGCATTTTGCCGGTCTCTAAATATAGACGTTCTGAAATGTTTGACCTTTTTTTGTTGTTGTTATTGTTGCGGGAGTTACATGGGGCCCATACTAATATTCATTCGGGTGTATCTAGCGTTTAGGGTGCGCTTGCTTTTAAATTATTTTCCCACGCCAGCCAACAGAGTTAGTCTGAGCAGTGTTACAACACAAAGAGGAACCGAAAGAAAAAAAATATCTTCCTCTTTTGAAAGCTAAAATTGGATGTCTACCTGGTTACTTTTAGTGTTCTTCTGGGAAACATTAACAAAACAGCACAGAGAAAAAAAAATAGGACGAACAGCAAAAAAAAAAAATCTGCGGGCGTTGGATCGAGGTACCAAGCGGGGCAGATAGAGCGTTGGAAATTGATTTTTCAAAGGGATCCGCATCCGCAACCCTCGCTGGTTTAGATAAGAGAGCAACGCAACGGCAAAGTTGTGCTGTGGCCAACTTGGATAAAGTGAAGAAAAAAACAGGTAGGTACTCTACTTATAGATTCTTAGTTTCCAGGGTAAATGAAGAGACCTCATTTCTTCCTTGTGCACAACATGATTGAGAAGCACAGGTGCACACAGGAATTTATAGAGTCTAGCGAGGAAAATCCGATAATATGACGGGCTTATTACAAGGACTTTAATTGGCTCGATAACAAATTGGATGCTTCGAAGTTTGAAGAAGATTGATGGACTGGTGGAAATGAGAAAACGAGACGTTGCCGTTGTCGGCGTAGTATTTAATATGAATTGGTCACCACGGCGTATACGTAATTTTTTTAATTTTTTTTTTTTATTATAAATACTTTTTACGTTCTTTTTTTTGCATTCTATCAAAAAATGACACTTGCTAAGTATGATTAATCTCAAATGCCGAAATCTAGGAAAAGTCTACATTCCAGTTAAGAATAATGATCAAAAAATTAAGTGTAAGCTGATTGTTTGCCCTTATTTAAAACTAGCATGTATTTGGAGATGATTATATAAAAAGTGCTGGGGGTCAGCAACATAGAGCTTCACTAGGACAAATGTACATAGAAAATGTTTATTTTATTTTTAATTTGGCATTTATTTTCATTTGAGTATTGGATTCTAAATAATATATTTTTTACAAAAGTAAAGTAAAATAGCAAAACAAAATGGTTTTCATCATTTTTGTGTGTCCATTTCGAATTTTTTTTTTTTTTTTTTTTTTCATATCCCAATGATAAAAGCAACGAAAACACTAGGACTTGAAGATTTTAAACGAAACGATATTGTGGATATTTGTTTATAAAAGAAAACAAAGAGTTAAGTTTAAGAACCATTTTGAAAAAACATTTCCAAAACCTTCTATGGGCGATATTCATTAACATTGTAAACAAAATTGAACATTTTTCTTAATTTAAAGTTGTCTTCTTTCAATAAAGAATTTATTGAGTACAACATAAGGATAAAATTGAGGTAAAAATTTCGAGTCCATCTAAAATTTGTTTAATTATGACTCTTTGAGCATTTTCCATATTTTTTGTTTTGTATCGTTCGTATGCAAATACAAATACCTTAAAAAAAACCCCAGAGGGTCTCAAAAAACAGTTGAAAATAGTATACAAAAATAATGTGGTATAGGCAGTTTTTTCGAAAACTAAGCAGGCATTAAGTAATTCGTGTTTTTTTTTACTGAACAAGTCAATAAAAAATAGTTGAATTCCATAATTGTGTGCATACGGTTTTTTTTTTTGGGTTAAACAAAAAGCTGTGCGCTATAGGTCCCACATACCCCACTTTCTTTACAAAATTCGGTAGGAGAATTTTATTGTTTTATTTTAAAGAGTACATCTTGGAGATTCTTAAACCATAATTTGCCAATAAAAAAAACCCTCTGCGTCCTCCGCCATTTTGAAAAAGGTGTTTAAAAGTATTTATTCAATTTTCTCAACCGCTATAAGTCGTAGAGGAGTTGTTTTTGTTTAATTCAGTAGAAATGAAGTTTGGATATTTTAAAAGGAAAAAAAGCCGATTAGAAAAAAATTTATTTTTAAAAATAAAATAAAAAACAAAAAATGAAAAAATAAAATGAAAATAAATTTTTTCTAATCGGCTTTTTTTCCTGTTTAAAAAACTTAACTTCATTTGTAGGAAATTTAATATTCTATAAAAATTATCTAAAGTTGTTTTTGGTGCGGATGGACATTGGGTGAGATAAGCTTGAAAAACCATTTTTAAAATCGAAAACTTGCTGGTTTTTCAACAATAACTTTTTATAGGAAGGAGCTATCAAAAAAAATTGTAGAGAACATGTTAACCTACAAAAGTGAACCAAAACATTTACTCTACGACTAATAGCGGTTGAGAAAATTGAGTAAATACTTTTAAAGACCTTTTTCAAAATGGCGGACGACGCAGAGGGTTTTTTATTGGAAAATTGTGGTTTTAGAATCCCCAAGATATTATCTTTAAAATAAAACAATAAAATTCTCCTACCGAATTTTTGTAGATATTTTCGATTTTTTTTGGTTAATTTGATTGGACAGGCAGGCAGGGGACTGATAAGAAAGTGTGGGGACAAAGTTTGATAATTTTTGTTTTGTTAGTAAAATAAATTTATATTTAATTTTTTTTTTACTTCATAATAAAGAATTATTATTCAAGGTTATTTACTTGGTATTCATTTTGGTGTGAAAGCAACACTAGAAGAACAGTCATTTTTCTTTCTTTGTAAAACAAGCTGGGGACACGTCAAGAGACTGAGAATTAGACAATTTAAAGAATTTTAAGAGTAATGAAAATGTATCAGATCTTGATAATTTTTGTTTGCCCATGTAGGCAGTAGCGTCTTTAGACATGGGCCCACTGTGCCCGGGCCAGGGCCCCGCAATCTTAGGGGCCCCCTGCGTCGTCGCTGTAAGTTTTCCAACCAATTTGGAAAGTAAACGATTTACAAACCAACATTGTATTATACAATGGATGTGAAGAATTTGCTAAGACTTACCACAAGGTTATATAGAAGTGGCAACATAATTATTGAGAACGATATTTTATAAAATATTAAAATGCATAACTTTTGTTTGCAAAATCTGTTCGGAGTGTATTTTGGATCAAATTTTTTATTCTGAGGACTTCGCACTTTTTAGGTCACAAATTAAATTTGATGTTAGAATCCCTTAGAACAAGAAATTGGATCCAAAATACAATCTGTAGACGGTACAGGATAAAACTTAGTTTAATTTGGGGTGCATTTACTTTGCATAGTATGGTCAATAGTTAACACAAAAATGCTGGTACTGACCAGAAAGTTTATAAAGACATCGTGGAAAATATTATTATTATATTATATTCATTTGCAATGATGACCATAACATTTGTTTTTAAGCACGATAATGATCCAAAATGTCCTCCACAGATTGTTAAGCAGTTTTATGCGTATACAAGAATTAAGTTTTTATATTGGAACGTTCTTAGTTCGGGCCTTAATTCTATCGAGAACTTGTGGGGAGACATGAAGGGGTGGTTAGAGTAAACAAAAAATTTTGATGTTCAAAATTTGAGCAAATCTGATAAAGTATACCACTATCAAGATAACATGCCTTACGTGATAATATGCAAGGAATTTTGTCTTAAATTAAAAAGAATGAAATTTTGTCTACAAGATATTCACATTTACATACCTAATAAAAATTTCAAAGATTTTTAATGTTATGACAACCTTTTGTTTCTGTTCTTTAATATTTATATCGCCAGATGAAATAAGAGTTTAAGTTTATGATTTTTTTTTCTACCAATGTTCTCATTCTTATATTTTGCAAACATTATTCAAAGTATACCTTTGTTTATGGGATATTAATACAACCACTTCTCAATCTCAACAGATGTCCCAAACAAAAGTTATGGATTTTATAATATTTTTATAAAAATATTAGTTCAGAGGAGCTTGAGATGGAATGCCCATTCTTACATTTAGTAGAGTATTTAAAGAAAGTACAGTTATATGAAGGTGAAGATACATACTATTACTATTTCATATGTATCTAACCTTTCCAAATGTTGAAATAGCTGGTAGAATCTAGATGGAATCAAACTGCAGTTGCGAGCGTTCCTTTTCTAACTCAAAAAGGATACAAATTGAACTAAGTAAAATACTTCAAGAGCTTAAGGGTTATGTAACATGAAAGTTATGTGCTTCAAGATATAGACTTCGATGAAATAATTCAAGATTTTTCCAATGAAAAAGCAAAAAAAGTATCTCTTATATAGCAGAACATTTATTTACCAATTCTATTCTATTTAAGTTTACTTTAATTTTGTTTCAATTTCAATTTTCTATTAATCAAATTATTTTGTCATTTAGGTACTCCATTTGCATGGAGAATTAAAAAAGATTTGAATTCAGATTCAATTCCGTGTAGACCTGGATCGTATTTAAAAAGGATTTCTCGATCCGATTCGACCTTGTGAGCTGAATCGAATCGAAAACTACAATCAACAAGTAGACTTTGATTGAAAAATTAAAGAATCGAGTAGTAAGTGTGTGTGTATTTCAATTTGCTTTCTTTTGAATTTTTGAAATGAAAAAAACATGAACAATAATTCTCTCGTAGTCACGATATTCAAAAACTTAATTCCGCATGCACACAGTAAAAATTTAAGTGTCACTTCAAGTCTACTTCGATACTATTTGAATTCGATCCCGTATACCTAGATCGAAATCTCAATTCAATTCGATTGTCGAATCCCCTCATGTAAACGGAGTTAGTGTTTACTATAATTAATTGTTTAGTTTTCGACGATATAAAGACTCTTTATTAAAGAGTCCTAGGAATTAATTTAAATTATTAAATTCAGAGCAACGGTCAAACACACTCTAAGGAGCTACCTAGGAAGTCTTTTTAATTTTTGTTGGATTGTTAAATTTGTTGAGAAACGATTTTGGAGTAACCTTGGTCTCCCTTAATATTTAAATAATACTTTTGTCATTTTGTATTATTTTTTTGTAAAATTTCGTTACTATTCAGTTGTTGAATTAAATATTGTAACTACAACTACAAGCAAACTTGTTTGTTTTAAAAATACATAAAAGGTGAAGAGAATCACACTTTACAAAATTGATTTTAGGTATTCCTACTTCTTGTATAAAATTCTTTTAATAATATCCCGTTTTTCTATAGTTTTTAAAAGATATACAACTGGCTAAAGCGGTGCTCAGATAGAAAATTAAAACCGTTTGAACCCAATAAAACAGGTTTTTCCAAAGACAGTTCTTAAAAAACCTGATGCTTTTCGTGAAATTTTCAAAAATACTGGACTTTTCCCCTTTCACCCTACAAAATCGAAAGTCCTTGCCCAAATTTAAGGTTTTTATTTAAAAAATGCGTAAGACATCAAAATGAAGCTCTCTACCACATCTCTACGTCTTTTTAAAAACTACAGAAAAACGGGATATTTTTGGAAGATAAAACCTATATTGTGTCATACGAATTTTATTCATGGAGCTCTTAAGAAGATTGAGGTCAAAAATTAAGTTTGGTCAAAGTTCAAGTTTATCTTTTAGTTTGTAGGCAAATGGTGATGTAAATGAAGATTTTTTTATTCAGTAAAATAAGTCAAATTATTTGCCAAAGTTTTAGTGTAAAAATTGTAAAAAACAAAAGTCAATTATGGGCAAGGTGAGCAAAAAACTGGTTCAAAGTAAAGTTTATTTAAAATTTCGAAAAATAGCCGTTACTCGAAAACCGTTATGATTCGGTATGAACAAGTTACCAAAATCTGAAAGGACATGACCTAGCCTATTACCATATTCAGTTTGGACCATCCTATACGGGACACCCTGTATAAAAATTCTTGAATATTTTTAAAAATTAAATTTTGTATGCCAACTTTTAGTATTTAGGTAATATACAATTTTATACAATACAAGAAAATGAATTTTCAGAAAAAAAAATTTAATATTTGTTTAAAAATCCAAAAATTATTTTTTCCAAAATTTTTATATGCAATTTTGTTAAAATTTTAGGGACCTCTTATATGAAAAGTAAGGTTATTGACGGTGTAGCCGTCAACGAGAAATTTGATAAACAAAAGATCGGTTCTATTTCAGGTACCGTTAATAACCGTTATAAATAATTTTTCCTATCAAAATATTTATTATAGTAATAATAGTACCTAGTATTTCGAAATCGTTAGAGCCGTTTTTGAAATAAATCAAATTTTGTATATTGATTGTGTGACAGGTACCGTTAATTTTTAAGCTTAACAAAATTCAATTTCCCATCTAGAGAATCCCCAAATAAACTTAAGTCCAAAGTTAGAAGAAAATCGCTTTAGTGGTTTAGGCTGCAAGTCAAGGTACAGATAAACAGACAATAAGACAGACAGACGGACAGACTTGTGTATCATCGTAATATTAATACAAATAATTATTATCTTCAGTTCATAAACTTGCCCTATACTACGTGTATCGCAAGTAAAAATTACATAATAATTTATATTTAAACTTTTTTTGAACGCACTCTATTTTGTAAGACATTATTATATTATTAAACCAATAACATATATGTATTGTTAATTTCTAGCTACGTCAACGTTGTGAGCTACGAGGGCAAGTTTGTGCGTTTATTTCAAATTAAGAATATCTGTTTAAATATAAATTGGGTGGCGCAACAGCTCGTAAAGAACTAGGGCCTAGAGACTAACAACTCGCAACCATTCTTGTGTGCGCCTGTCGACAGGAATGTAGGGGACCTATAATTTTATGACGAATCCGAACGGCTAAAAGAGAAGCACTTATTAATGACAAGTAATACTCTTGGAGGATCTGCCAATTCCACGCAAAAGGCAGTAGCCCTGAAAAAAAATTTTTAGTTTTTAGGCTGAGAAGTGAACCCAGACCTCCAACGTGGAAATCCACTGCACTAACCATTACGCTACGGGTTACTACAGAATATCTGTATAAAAGCGTTAAATTTCGGGGAGAGTTAATATTTGCACAAAAATTTAATTCTGTTCACAGACAACAATGTTTTCTTTTACTTTTCATGTACCAATTTTATCTAACGACTTTAATCAGCTTATTGTATTTTAAATTTCAATTAATCTACCCCATTTTGTATTTGAGTTGTGTCAAATTCGCCAAATTTTCTTCAAGAATCAAAATAGAAAATTCAGCCCATTAAAAATGTTTGTGATTTCAAATACTAGTTTGATTGTATGATTAGCTCCAGAGCGAACCAATTTTGTACCTCAAAAAAATGTGCAGTAGATGTTTTCTTCTTTTAAGATAACAAATCAAGGACAATCTTTGCTCTCTTTGTTTTTTGCCAAACCAAATTTCTACAGGTGGTGTTGTATTTGTCACTAAAATAAATGTTCCATCCGAAACCCAATTAACCTTAAAATTGTTTAGATAAATTCTCAGAATCAAATGCATTTCCGTTTTTCACAGATTTCAATCAATATTCTTTAATTAAAGTCCTTCCTTCCTTCTGATGAAAGAAATTAGAAATAACAAAATAAAACGAAAAAGAAAAGAATCCTCTTAAAAACCGCCCCTGGCAACATAAGGTAACTTTTGCAATAAATATCTATAAGAAGAGAGATGGTGTTCGGTAGATTCCTTTAGTTCTTAAGATTCCGAAATTAAATTACGAAAAGTGCTAAGAGCAGCAAATTCATTAATCAGCAGCTAAGCGAAGCTAGAAAATGTTCTTAGCCATAATATTGGATGGTGTGTATAGGTAAGGTAGGTAGGTACCTGAAAAATGGCGTCTCTTATTTTATTTCGCACCCTTTAAATTCCAAAAAAGTAATAAAAAATGGAATAAATAAAATAAAACGAAAATGAACAAAAAAAAAAATATGAAAAACACACTCAGGGCAGCAAACCATCACCAACAATGTAGCACACACCATTACTATAATTCCCAGTGGTGCTGTTTTTGACTTGAATAAGTAATCATTCTGTGTTCCTAGTTCCAAGGGTTTTGAAATTGAATCCTTTTGCTGTTGCAAGGACGAACGAACAAAACACGGCACAATGGTTTTTCTCGTCGTTTTCCATGATTCGCATCTCCCTTTACAGTCACGGGACGGGTGTTGCCTGTTGGTGCGGTTGTGTCAAATAAATTTGAGATTCCTTAGTCGAACTCGATTCTTGACGTTTTATCGCGATACCTACCAAAGTTTCAAAAGGGATACCTTCGGTATTTGCTGGTGGGTGTTTGTGTATGTTACATATATTGGTATATGAATGTACATATAAGTATATGAATGTTTTTTGATGTGATTTGATCCAAAATGCAAGGAGGACTACTGAAAGTTAGATGGGTGGCCTTAGAGAGAGGTATGTGTGTTCTTTGGTTTGTTTTGATGTTTTGAGCTGCTTTGCTTAGCTAAGAGCATTCCGAGGAACGATTCAGGTGATGGTTGGTTGGAACTCTTTCAAGGAAATATAATTTTTGTTGGTATGTGAACACTTTCTATCAGTTTTGTCTCTCGCAATGAAGTAACGTTGTTTGTTCGGCAGCTGTTGTGTAACTTATAATTTCGATGCGATTATGAGCTCTAAAATTGGTACTAGTTGTAGTAAAGGCAATAGAGAGTTCATAGTGAGTGATCAATCCTCTTGTCTAAAAATATTTTGGCAATCCTTCCTCAAAAAAGCAGTTTCCAAAAAGCTCTAAAATTTGTTGTGTTGAGATTTGAGAATAATTATGGGATAACAATTTTAGACTAAAAATTGTGAAACAAATCTTGGATTGATTTGTCTAGGGGTGTTATTCCGGATGCTTCGTAGAGTCGGTCGTTGTTGGAATGATTTCGTCGCCGTTGATCAAAGTGATGTCCCGAGCCGAGCATATCCGCAGAATTTTCCTTTCAATCAATCCAAGCTTTCTTATGCTGGTTTGGGAAATAGTAAGACATGTATGATTATCATATATGTGATTACCTGTCTAAAAAGTAGCTTATATAGAAGCAACTTTATCATATGATTCAGTCCACTTCATGGAATCGAAGTTTGCTATTTTCAGAGAAGCTGTTACGTCTAGGTTGAAACGTTACATCTCCTCAAGTTGATACCCAGATATTTCACCAGTAGTTTCTACGTCAGTTGCGATTCGTTGGGCAGATTGAGTTTAATGCTGTGGCAGCTTATAAGTTATAACTAAGGGGTTTATGAGATCTCCCGCGGGTTTTCTGAAGCAAGCCAACATAGATTTAGCTGCGTTGACTTTAATATCCCATCTTGTGTAGAATTTCCAGAGACGGCTCACGTGTTACTCTACTCTTCCTGCTTCAAGGACTGCATACATGGACTTGGAGTATGCTAGCGAATCATCCTGATAGAGTAGATTCATAGAATTTCTGTGTTGACGACGACGTTGAACTGATTTGAAGACATTGTAAAGATATTGTACTAGCTTTGATCCTTGGGCAATTCCTGCTCTGTTTTTGGTTGTCTAGAAGTAAAAAGAACTAGAATTGAGAAAACTGATAATTATTTTTATCAGTGTACCTGTAAAGTGAAAAAGGGTTAGTTGGTGAATGCTTTCTCCACATTTATCCAGGAAGCACCCAACAGCAACGTGATAGTAATTGAGAAAGATAACAACGTCGATCTGGAACCTCAGGAGTGGGTGTAGAGTAGAATGTTTCTCCCGAAATCCAAACTGCACATCCGGGATTATGTTATTGGCGGTGCAGAACGTCTTCAATGATGTTCAAAGATGTTCAAAAGGGTAGTTATGTGCATTCAAGAGGACACAAGCATCCACAGGTTTTTTCTCAAAACCCACCTCTGTCTACCAACTCCTACTCTCACCTCCTAGTGGTGAACATTGGGTGTCTAGTACCTCAGCTGGAGACGGGGTTTAAATCCCCGTGGAAAACTGTTGGAGAGGGGGGAGGAGTGTTCTCACTTAGGCACTTCTCCTTTCATCGAGGCGGCAGCGGACGAATTCTCCAGATGGAATCAACGGTGGCGCCGACAGTTCCAGTTAGGTTGAACTACTTAGTGAACACCTTATATGCTACTACGACATATTTTTAGCTCAGGCCTATAAGGAGCGGTTTATCCGGCTCCCTGCCCTTGGAGTTATACTGGCCCTCCTCCTGGTCCTCCAGGTCGGGGGTTGTGCGTTGGAGTAACTTCCCTACCACTTAAAAAAAAGTTGTTCCGAAACAACAACAAGCCTCGGATATGGATGATTTTAAAGTTGACGACCCCAGCAAACGAAACAAGGACAATGAATTTCGGATCTGCACGTGGAACGTCCTGTCCTTATACAGAACACGTGCATCCGAACAATTAGTGGAGAACCTGGACAGGCTAAAGGCTGACGTAACAGCCATCCAAGAAGTGCGATGGGATGGAGAGGGCATATGGAGACTGAAATCGTGTGACATCTACCATGGCGGGTGCTTGAAGGAATAGGGTCAGCGGCTCTTTGGTTGTGGTTTTGTGGTAAGGGGAAGACTTAGGCAAGAAGTCTTGGGCTTCCGAAGTATAAGCGAGCGCCTGGTCACAATCCGCATCAAAGCCAAATTTTAGAACATTACGCTGATCTGTGTTCACGCCCCCATGAAAGGAGAGAGCACTCAACCAAAGAAGCATTCTACGATCTCCTGGAGACAACGTATGATATGTGCCCGAAGTACGACGTGAAGATCATACTTGGTGACTTCAACGCAAGATTCGGAAAGGAGGGCATCTTTGGTTCGATAGTCGTAGGACACAGCCCACGCGACAAAACTTCCGGCAACGGACACAGGCTGGCAGACTTTGCGGTGGGGCGAAATGTCATCATCTCAAGCACCTACTTCCGACACCTCAATATACACAAGGGGACTTGGCGGTCGCGTGATCAACTAACCGTCAACCAAATCGACCACGTTGCGATAGACGCGAGACATGCTTCCAGAATCTTGGACGTCCGAACGTTCCGAGGGGCCAACATTGACTCGGATCACTACCTGGTGGTAGCTAGACTACGTATGCGGATATCCATGACGCGACAACGCAGAGCAGATGCTGTGAAAAGATTCGATGTCGAGAAGCTTAAATCGCAAGATACCGCCAGAACTTTTGCAGACCACGTAACTCTTAATCTCTCAGGAGGTCCACCACTAGCATCAAGTGCAGAGGACCAGTGGAAACACTGTCAACAAGCCATCAGAAATGCCGCCTCTGATGTGCTGGGTTTCACTAGGCGAATACAACGAAACCCCTGGTTCGATGAAGAGTGCCGGCTAGCGCATGCAGCTAAGGATGAGGCCTACCAGGCAATGCTGCAGACTCGAACAAGAGCTGCTGAGAGAGTAGCCCGGGAGCTCTACGGGCTGAAATGAAAAGAGGAGCGCCGACTTCTCAGGAGGAAAAAGAGAGAGCACGAGAAGCGGGCGGTAGAGTCTATTGAGGGTTGTAGTGGCAGGGGAGATGTTCGAAAATTGTATCAGAGGGTGAAGCGATCCACCCAAGGATTCAAGGCTAGAACGGAAGCCTGCCGAGATGAGTAGTAGACACACAGTCAGTGCTGAGGATCTGGAAAGAACACTTCTCTAGACTGCTTAATGGCTAAGACAGCCAAGATGTCGCTACTAGGCAGAACGCTCCATTCAACTTGGACGATGATGGCCAAGAGTTCCGTCCACCCGACCTAACCGAAGTGCGGCTGGCGATATCCAAACTTAAGTCGTACAAGGCTGCTGGTGCGGATGGCTTACAAGCCGAACTATTTAAATCAGCGGGAGATGAATTGGCTAGGAGCATACACCAGCTCATCTGCAAAATTTGGTCGGATGAAAGTATGCCCGATGAATGGAACCTCGGTATAGTGTGCCCCATCCATAAAAAGGGAGATGTTCTGAAATGTACCAACTACAGAGGAATTAGTCTCCTAAACGTCCGTCGCTTATAAAATCTTGTCGGCTATCCTGTGTGACCGCTTAAAACCTTTTTTCAATGATCTGATCGGCCCCTATCAGTGTGGTTTTAGGCCTGGCAAGTACAACCGTCGATCAAATGTTCACACTCCGACAGATTTTAGAAAAATCCCGGGAATTCCAGATCGGTACACACCACCTTTTTATCGATTTTAAAGTCGCGTATGATAGCGTGAAAAGGGACGAGTTATACAGAGCAATGTCGAGTCTCGGCATCCCTGCCAAACTCGTCCGCCTGTGCAGGATGACGATGGAAAAATCTCGCTGCTCCGTCAAAATTGGAAAGACACCACCGATTCCTTTGATGTTGAGAAAGGATTGAGACAAGGCGACGGGTTATCATGCAACCTATTCAACATCGTTCTTGAAGCTATTATACGCAACGCACATATCAACACCAGCGGTACAATCTATCAAAAGTCCGTTCAATTGCTTGCGTATGTGGATGAAATAGACATTATCGGCAGAACGAAGCGAGCTGTGGTAGGGGCATTTGCGAGCATTGAATCGGAGGCGGCTAGAATGGGATTGGCGGTTAATGAGGACAAGACGAAGTATATGCTGCCATCGAGAGAGGAATCTCAACATCTTCGACTCGGGCAAAATATCACGATGGACAGATATAACTTCGAAGTTGTCAAGGACTTTGTCTACCAAAGCTCCACTACAGTGGCGATTCCTCTCAGTTAGCAGGTTTATCGCCGCTAAACCAAGAATTTAAATGAATAAATTATATGATGTTCTTTTTATTATCAAAAAGTAACAAATGGCAATCTTGAAATAATGATAATGATTTCATACAATAATCAATACCATAAATACAAAAACCTTCCCACCTACCTACCTATTTTCAGATCATATTTTCCTTCACACAACACAAAACTCCCATCTTCCTATCTGCCTAAGCGCTACAATATGCGATACCAAAACCAAATTCCCTACAAAGAGCATTGATATAATAATAAAAAAAATAGACACTTCCTACTATTGTTTTGTTATTAGTGTTCTTTTATTGATATGAGTAAATATTGAGATTGAGTTCTTTTAGCACAGTCAATAATTACAAAAAAGTGCTAAATTCGCAAAGCGCGATGTAGTTCTGTATTTTTGATATGTAGTTGGGGCATGTTAAAGTAGTATACCCAGGTTTGCAAATTCGAAAAACCTGTGCTCGCTGCAGGAAAAATGCAACAGTGAAAAAACCCTAAAATCACCCATTTTCTTCCGACATTTTCCTTTATAACTTTTGAAATATGCAATTTAGGAAAAAACCGTCCACTTTAAACTTGTTTGTTATAAAATTTTCTACAAAACAACATCAGTTTTAAATGCATGAATTAAAAATAAAATCTGAAAAACTAAGTTATTTTGAAGCACTCAAAAAAAATTTGGAATCAAATAGTCTAGAGTATTACAAGACGAAATTCGATCCAAATCGGTGAAATAGTTTTGACAAGAAACATGATGTTAACTTAGTGCAACACGCAATGTTTGCATCATTGCTGTGGTCAAATTAGGACACTTAAGTTGGCACTGATTTTTGTACACGTAGGCCAAATTCCTAAACGCAACATTTGCGAAGCAAAACACATGCAAAGCATATGTAAAAAGCATGTTGAAATGTTAAAAGCAAGTTTGCATAGCATGTATATGACGTTTCCCAACGGACATATGCGTTGTTTGTTGATTTTTGCTGGAATGAATTATGAACCCCCAAACTAAAATTATTTTAATAAAGATTTTACTGAGTTGATGTTGCTTTTTTCCATATCTACACTTCATGAAACAAACAAGTCATAGTAGGTACTCATATCTTGTTGCACCTCCTCCAGTTTCCCCATTCCTTTGTTTTATTGTTTTATATGTTAGAAGAATGTTGCTCCATTAAAGAAGCATTTCTTCTTTTGTAAAAGAGAATCGAGGACTGTTTTCTAATATTTCTTAAAGAACTTGACCCCAGACGCTTTTTTAGCCTTCAGTTTTCCATACTTTTAAAATTAGTCATAAAATAGTTATTTTTTGTCTTTTAGTTAATCTAAATATAAATTGCTTTTCATCAAAAAACAAATAAATTAAGTGTAGCAAAATTCCAGACACAACTAACGCCTAACAAATTCAAATGCAAGTGAAGTGCGCAAGTAAGAGAGTCGACTGCGTTTTGGGACAATCTGCTTTGCAGGGATTTTAATGTAATGTAAAGTATTTGCTTAGCATAATTTGCGCAAGTTTTGCGTTTAGGAATTTGCCCGTACTTAGAACCCTTAACTATCATAAAATATAGTTATAATATTTACATCTTTTTTTTAAGCCAAGTCGACAATTTTCGGAACTTTTAAATTCAGTACCAAAGTTGCTTAAAAAAAGATATAAATATTATAACTATATTTTATGATAATAACTGTTCAACTCATTGAAAGGCAATAAACTAAAACTAAGAATTTATATTTAACTTGTTTTGTAGGTTAGAATTATTTAAAATATTTTGAATTATTATTTAAAATATAATAAATTTAGTTTGAAATATTTATTATTATTCAAACTTTTGTTTAAAAAAACGTCTTTTTTAAGACATTTCTTAATATTGAAAAGAATAATAATTGCATTCAAAAACCAAAATACAACCAAAAGAGGATTAAGCCTTCATATTATTTTTATGAGCAACAAATTTGTAAGTACAAATTCTATCATTTTTAAAAATTGGAGCTATAAAATATTAGTAACTATGTTTTAGAGACCTGAAGAAAAACGTAACAACGTTTGAAACGTCCGTCGTCTGATTTAGATACAAATATAGACCTAAAGCCCATTTAGAATTTTAACACATATTTTATGATAGTTAAGGCTTCAAACTATACGTGTACAAAAGTCAGTGCCAACTTAAGTGTCCTACTTTGACCACAACAAAGTCGGCGAAAATTTTGTTTCCGTCGAACGACGAAGCGAATTTATGTATCGATACATTTTTTAACTTTTATTTTATACCTATTATTTATTAACGTTTTTTCATTAATTGTCGTTATCGTAATAAAATTTAAAAAAAAAATGATTTTTTTTTTATTTTAACCTTCCCCAGACCACGTAGCTAAACCAATACTAAGGACCAGGAATCGCCACTGCTCCACTATTATATCGCAGAATGACATCAGTGCAGAGATCAAGCGAAGAATTACTCTTGCCAACCGCTGTTTCTTCGGTCTAAGAAGGCATTTAAGTAGTAAGGCCCTCTCTCAGAGAACCAAGAATACTTTATACATGGCCCGAATCATCCCGGTTCTGCTTTATGGGTCAGAAGCATGGACACTGAAAGATTCGGATAAAAATCTGCTAGGATGCTTTGAGAGGAAGATTCTTCGTGTGATTTTCGGTCCGGTGTGTATCGAAGGAGTATGGAGGAAAATATTCACCGACGAGCTATACGGGCAAAACAGCAACGTTGACCTGGTCAAAAAGCTGAAAATACAGCGGCTGAGATGGCTGGGGTACGTGAAGCGTATGGACAGAACGCACCTGCCCGACGAGTCTTCGAATCCAACCCCGATGGGGTACGCAGCAGAGGAAGAACCCGTAACAGGTGGCGCAAACGAGTGAATGACGACATCAAAGCACTCGGTGTGCGCAACTGGAAGCGGCTAGCTAGGGACAGAGCTGGCTGGAGGGGCTTGTTAGTTGAGGCCGAAGCCCATCCTGGGCTGTGAGCGCCATCAAAAGTAAGTAAGTAAGAACGTCTTCAATCTTCTAAGAATTACTCCTTCAAGGATATTGCTGGTGTTGTTGAGAAGCGATATGGGACGATATGCAGAAACGGTACTGCTGTCTTCCATCTCATTGTAAAATAGCAATTGTTGACGCAGTAGTTGATGAACAAGATTGCCAGGAAAAGCACAATGACTTGGGTAAATTCCCTTATAAAGGAGTTGGAAATTATTTCTGGTCCGAATGATTTTTTAGGTCGTCCGCTGTGGATTAACTCAGCCACTTCTTCAGGGTTGGTGAAACTTCCAGTCGGCTTGGAATCACTGGCTGGGTTATCATGGTTGAAAATGGTAATTTCAGTGTATATCTGCTGTAGCTTCTGAATTTTAGATTTGACATTCCTCTAAGGGTCGTTAGGTGAATTTGGCACGTAATTTTCTTCAAAATATTCGGCAAATGCTTCCGCTTTGTCCTGAGTAGCCGACTTCCTGACTTCTCCTTGTCTGGTTATGGTTTATTTCTGCTATTTCTGCTAAAAAGAATATAAATCTGTTTGTTTTTAATTTCATTATCTACTAAACTTCTTGCAATTCTACTTGGTTATTTCTTGCCATTTGGTTTACTTTTCGTGTTCAGCATTCTTATCCCTAACTCTAACACAGTAACTTAGCTCTGCATTGCGGTAAGTTAGAAATCCAATTTTTTTAACAAAATTTCACATCAGTAATAAATAGCCATAATTTATTCTTTAAAAAGACAAAAATCATAAAAATCAATAGTGTTGTTTTTTTTCTTAATATCGCTCATGATCTGTTTAGATCATTCCATTAAAATCAAAAAATACAGATCAGTGTGAGGATGAGTACAGATAATGTGATCGCACAATATGACGCTTTGCTTCTACACATGACACACCCCCTTTAAACTTTTAACAGAATCAAATTATAATTCTGAAAAATTCAACAAATTAAGGAACAAACATAGCTTAAGTTACTTTATAAACGGACAAAATATTATATTTGTTTCACGTTAAATGAGAATGTGCTGGAGGGGTTGTGTGTCACTTCATAGAAGTTGAATTTGTATGTGTTCCCTTTATTCACATTGTCTATTGGCAGTAAATATAATGCTAGGACTTGTGGATTTCCATCAAAATGAGGCAATCTCAGTATTTTAGGTGAAGTAATAAATAGTATATTAGTGAAGTGGTGATTAACCAACAACCACTTGCCTAGTGATTTCACTTTAAAGTTTTCATTTCATATTTTCCAATTGAAATAAAGATCCAATCAAAAATTCACAACACAAAAGAGTAATGAATTCAAATTCAATATTTATTGAATTTTCTACACATTTTTCATATTGAATTAACTTAATTACTGAATAAACAACTATGTATGTAAATGAACCACTAATCTTGTGATTTCAGAATTGAATTTTCACTAAATTTTTCATTGAAAATATTGAACTATGAATGAACCACATACATTTATGTAGTAGTACGGTCAAGTTAGACTTTCACTGGGACCTAAATCGGAGGTCAGGTCTGACTTCACTATTCGATAGGGTATTGATTCACGAGTCTAAAACCACATTTTGCACAACTGTACCTAGAGTCATTTAGTCACCATTTTCTTTTTACTGTTCTTTTGATTTTTGATAATAACTCGCGCATTTTTGATCTTAGAAAAAGAGGTAGTACTACAAACTTGTTCAAAATATGTTAAATAACTTTTTTTCACTAATCACTCTTGTTTAAAAGTTACATCCCATTAAAAAAAAAATAAAACAAACATTTTTTTGTCACTCAAATCAAAAAAAAAACGTAACAAAAGTTGTAGAACTTTTAATTATCTATATTTTTTACTTTTACAGTTTTTTAATTGGAATAACGATTCTCGCTCTGGAGCGAATATACGCTCGACCAATCCGCACGGAATATGTTTTTGTTATATATTTTTTTTTTTAATGCAAATAGTCAGTAATTATATACATTCACGTATGCGTCAAATTTGATATTTCCCAGAATATTGGCCTGGTAAATAACCTAAGTTTTCGACCTCGAGCAGCGACCGCTTCATGGTCAAAAATCAAAAAACCGCGATTTTGTTTGCGCTTTTTTTATTAATTGTCGATTTTAGTCCTAAAGAAGTATTTTTAAATAAAAACATTGCCCTGCGTCTTCAAAGTAACCTACTTTGCTCCAATTTGAGTCCAAAACCATCTCTGTAGACCGAATGGTTTCCAAAATACAGCATATCAAAATTGAACAATACAAAAAATATATAACATGTAGTATTATCAAACAGTATAATGGAAAATAAAGAATGGTTGACATAAATGCATCAAAGCTCTGGAGCGTGTAGGTTGAGCCAAAATAATAGGACAATTATACTGGAAGGGGGGTCTATATTCCCCCCGCTAAGATGGGAGGGGCAATTGTATAAGAAAATGACTTAAGGTAGAAACAACACTATTGAAAAACTATGGTAACACCCACAATATTCTCCTATAGCTTATCTTTAACCCAGAAACCCATTCTTGAATTTTCTTTTTCAATAAAGTTATTTTAGTCGATACTTTTTGAGAAATTAATTTCCAAAACTCAACATTTCAAAAAAGAATATTCTACTATTTATAGGTACTTTTCTTTTTCAATATTTTGAGTTTGGATTTTTGATTTCTCAAAATGTATCGATTGAAATAACTTTATTTAAAAACCAAATTCAAGGATGGGGTTTCTGGGTTCAAGATAAGCTAGAGGAAAATATTGTGGGTGTTACCATTGTTTTTCAATAGTGTTGTTTTTACCTTAAGTAATTTTTGTAGATAATTGCCCTTCCTATCTTAACGGGGGTATACAGACCCCCGTTTCCAGTATGACTGTGCTATTATTTTGGCTCAACCTACACGCTCCAGTGCTATGATGCATTTACGTCATCCATTTTTTATTTTCCATTATACTGTTTGATAATACTACTTGTAATATTTTTTTTATCGCTAAATTTTAAAATGCTATATTTGTGCATGTTTATAGTTACTGTACTATTTGTATGAAAATAACAAAAAAAAAATAAATAAATAAAAAAAACTTATTCCGTCCGGATTGCTTGAGCGTATATTCGCTTCAGAGGGAGAATCGTTATTCCAATTAAGAAACTGTGAAAGTAAAAAAATATAGATAATTAGAAGTTCTATAATTTTTGTTACGGTATTTTTTTTTATTTGAGTGACAAAAAAAAATTATAAGCGATTACAAACATTTTATTTTTAATTTTTGTTTTAATGGGATGTAACTTTTAAACAAGAGTGATTAGCGAAAAAAGAAAATTTAATTCTCTACAAGTTTGTGGTACTACTTTTTTTTTCAAAGATCAAAAAAGCGCTTGTTTTAAGCAAATATCAAAATGAACATTAAAAACAAAATGGCGTGGCGGCCAAATGACTCTAGGTATAGTTGTGCAAAATGTGGTTTTAGTCTCATGAACCAATACCCTATCAAATAGGGAAGTCAAACTTGACCTCTAGTTTAGGTCCCAGCGCGCCATATATTGAAATATATTGAAATCTAACTTGACCGTACTATAGTGAATACACAGATTATGCAACCACCATGTTTTTCATCACCTGGCTCGGTGAATACACAACTTCCAACGATGTAGTAATTTCGTTGGTGAATTTTCATCGCATTTCAGCATGTGCTTCCCGCCTAGGACACGCCCATGTGAATTTCATTAAATGAATCAGCTGAAAAGTGGATGGTGCCGCTGCCATTCCTCAAAGGAAAAAGCTGATTTTTCCCCAATGAATTTTTCCCACTGGGTTGGCTCAAATTTGGCAATTCTATTTAATTTTTGATTTATAATTAAATTTTTAATTCCCTTTAACTTATAAACCATATTACGTTAGTAAAAATGTTTTTATATAATGCCGCATTATGTTTGATCGATTTTTGGGCCCTGAAGTCCCGATTTTAACAAAAATTTATCTGGCAGCCCTACCCCTCCTCCCCCTTCTTCTCGCCAAACAAAACCCTGGCCCGACATCACTAACTATTGGTCATAATGTTCATTAGGTATTATACAATACAATGCATAGAAATGGTGAAAGAATTTTGAAAACAGTAAAATATGCTACAAAAATACATTATTAATGAAAATGACCATTTATGGACCTAGCTGCTCAGTTAGAATACAAAAAGTCATAGGCACCTAGCAGTAGGTATTTAGTTTACCACGACCGAAGACCCTCGAAATACAAATAAAGCCCAGAGATAAGCCATATATTTTTAATACCCATCCCGTTATGTTTCTATGATATCTTTACACAATATGATCCATTTGTTGCCCAAAGCATTTCTTCTATAACTAAACTAAGTGCCTATGTATGTCAATAATAAATTTCACCTCCAAGCTAAGCACCGTGCTATTTGGTAAAAAAAAAAATAATAATTACCACGGTATCTATAAAACGGTGATGGGCTGATAGGAAAGGACTCTGTACTTACTCTTTATTTTCTGTTCATCCTTTCCTCTTCCTGTAACTATTGAATATATAGATAGGTACTCCTATATCTTTTATAGAGCCCTCTAACCCTCATTTTCCAACATTCCATATAGGTACAAGCTACAAAACATTCTTCGTTACATAAATCTATTTTGCAAACATACCTATACACTAACCAACTTAAAGCACTTAACAAACACTTGCATATATTTACAAACGAACAAAGCGACGAGGCCTAAAATAGAACACCTTAACAAAGCTAAAGCACCTAATGAGCTGACATCCTGGCCCGTCGCGTCGCGTCGTTCAAAAATTTGCCCTATTGCTATTGCATGAGTAATAAGGTTGTTTTTGTTGTTGTTGTCTTCTCGTCTCTATGTATGTATATAGCAGGATATCTTTAAAATTTTATCGCAAATTCAAGTTAACTCAGGCATTGTTAAAAGGTGTGTGGGTTTAAAGTCGTTATAAAATCCTCTATATGTGTTGTTTAACTATACCTAACCTATTGTATGTGATGTTTTTATTAAGTTGAGTTAAGTTGATGTAGTCCTATAGTATACAGAGGAAGATGATCCAATAAAGCTTGTGTGTGTCTTTATCTAGTCTATCAGCACACGCGTTATGTGCCGGTATAGGTACGCTAAAGTGTAAGTTGTTCTGTATCAAACATGTCAATCTTGACTCGTTCGTAGAGCATGACCAATCCAATGTTCCAGGAGGGGAATTTATAGTTTTTTTTTAAATCATATGTTTTTTAAGGCGCATGCTGCATACATAAGTCTCTTAAGGTATCTTTTATGTCTTAAGCCCCAAATTTGACCCAAACAATTATGGATCTTGAGATAGTTTTGTGACTACAGGGTGGGCCATCTTGTGGTTTCTTTTTAAATTATTGGTTTCCCGCTCGAAATCTTGACAGAAAGTCCGTATCGTAACTCTGCGTAACGAAATGAGTTGCTTTACGCTTGAACAACGTTATGGGAAATATTAAAAACTTATTTCCAAAATTACTGCTGTGTAGCAAAAAAGAGTGCGTTTTTTGAAAAGAAATTTTGGCCGAAATAAAGCACCCACCGCGCCTGCTGTACGCAAGTTTTTGCAAAAAGTTCGTGAGACTCGTATACTAGTGGACAACACTCATATGATCCCCGTCGTCTACGGTGCGCACAGACGAAAATGCTTCTACTGTATCCGTTAGGCCTAGTTCACACGAGATTACACCGCACGTTTTTTTAGCTGTACCTAAACATACGAACTTTGCAGGTAAACGCGTTTTTGCGGAAAAATCATCGTGTGAACAGTTCTATGTAAATGTATTTAAAAAAATAAATAAATTGGGTGGCGCAACGGCTCCTGAAGAACCAGGGCCTAGTGACTAACAACTCGCAACCACTCCTGTGTGCGCTTGTCGACAAGAATGGAAGGGACGTACAATTTTATGCCGACTCCGAACGGCTAGACGAGAAGCACTTATTCATGACAAGTGATACTCTTGGAGGATTTGTCCATTCCTCGCAAGAGCCAATAGCCCTGAAAAAAAACTTTTTAGTTTTTTAGGTGGACCAGGCTGGGAAGTGAACACAGACCTCCAGCGTCACAGTCAAGCGCACTAACCATTACGCTACTACATGTACATGTATGTGCCACAGCTCATTCGTTTGTAGGAGTACAGCTAAAAAACGTGCGGTATAATCTCGTGTGAATAGGCCTTTAGACTCAATTCACGAACATCAACTCGCCATCGATCTCAACATTTCACGTACTAGCCTGAGGAGAATTCTGCACAAAGATCTCGGATTATTCGCTTACAAGGTCCAATTGACTCAGCAATTGAAGGCGCACTACGCGACGCGTTGTTGTCGCTTCGCAGTTTGGGCCTTAGAGCAGCTTGTATTGGACAACGATTTTGGGCGAAAAATCATCTTTTCTGACGAGGTGCATTTTCATTTCGACGGCTACGTTTACAAACAAAATTGCCGCATCTGGGGCTCGTAAAGCCCCCACTTTACTGTCGAGAAGGCAATGCATCCACTAGTCCATTGAAATGTTAAAAAATTTTGACCTAAAGTTATATTTTTAGTAGTACAACTTTTGGTCTGTGTAGGAGGGTTCAGTGTGCGTATACCATACGAGTTTCGGGGGGGCTGAAAGCCCCCCATTTGGCCGTGGAATCCGTTTTTCTACGATATCTAGCGTACCGTTAACTTCACAGAAAAAAAAAATAATCTTTTTTGTAGAAAATTAAATTTCCTTCAATTTTGTCTCACAAACTTTTTACCGTTAAACCAAATTGAAAAAGTTATAGTTAAAATAAGATGAACCTTTTCTATACTTATTTTTCAAAATTTTAAAATATTACCATGGTAAATGGGTTTACACCAAGAGGTATCAATTTATCTTTTGTATTGTTTTTTTTTTGTTTGTATATAGGTATTATTTTATTGTTGGTCCTATTTTCTTAAATTATTTGATATCCCTTTTCAAATAGCTTCAATAATGATATCCTATTGAAATAGCTTCAATAAAGTTACAGTTATCCTCGGTTAAATAAATCGATCAAAAACTAATAATGTTTGACGCAGATAAGGGGAAATAGGTACTTAAATAAATAAAGTAAACTAACAGGCAGTGACACAATTTCGTAAGTGTGAATATCTTTAAGATACAAATCTAATGTGTTGTGTAAGTGCATCTCTGTCCGACACCAGAGTCCAGCTACACCTTTTTCGGTTTTAATCGTTAATTAATCATACTATTTGTTAGCTAGCGACTTGTGCTTTCAGGTAACTTCCTAAAATTTAATTGGCCGACACAAACAAAGATTTGGAAAAAGTCCTTAAAAAGTATGTTATAAAGACTTTTAGAAAGTACACCTTCGAACCGACACATGATGTCTGGCTGGAGCCCTGTGCATTTGTATAAAAGCATATGAAATTTTTATCATTTTAAGTTGTATTTTTTACCTTACCATTGAATAATTGTTATTAATGGGACCTGCGTAGCTTATATAAATTGAATTCTTTAAGAACTCAATATCGAGTGTTTAATATTGGCTAGGTCGATAAAAGGACCCATAGGAATGGGGGTGGAAAAAACACCCAGCATGTACATTCCAATACTAAATACCAAAGCTCCGGTGCATTATGTGGGTGCAGGATAGCTGGACTGAAATGTTCAGCAGCATGCCAATACTGTTATGGGTAAACATGTAGCAACATAGTTGAAGCCAGCACATTCATTGACTATGATGAATTTATTGGACGAAGAACTTCCAACACTGACACCATTTGAGTCTCTCATCAGTAATCAGCCAATATTTGCTAATCCGATAATTGATCTAGAACCGCAGCCAGGACCATCTAAAAGATAAAGAACAACAAGAAGATGAAGAAATTTAAATATTAAAATATTGAAATTACTTCTGTTTTAAGTGGAGTGAATGAATAAAATTCAATTAAAAAGTACAAGTGACCTCAACTCCAGAAATAGTTGTGTTTCGACCAAGGTATAACAGTGGGCTCTTCAGTCAGTCTGTTATACCCTACTAAGACACAAATTATGGTCGATGTTTACCGACTCTTATAAAAATCACAGCAAAAAGATACTGTGAATTTTATTATTCTAGGGGAATTTGTTTAAATTCGTGCACCCAGAAAATAAATACCCGTGGTCAGGTTTTTTATAATAAGAAGATGAAGAAATTTTAATATTAAAATATTGAAATTACTTCTGTTTTAAGTGGAGTGAATGAATAAAATTCAATTAAAAAGTACAAGTGACCTCAACTCCAGAAATAGTTGTGTTTCGACCAAGGTATAACAGTGGGCTCTTCAGTCAGTCTGTTATACCCTACTAAGACACAAATTATGGTCGATGTTTAACGACTCTTATAAAAATCACAGCAAAAAGATACTGTGAATTTTATTATTCTAGGGGAATTTGTTTAAATTCGTGCACCCAGAAAATAAATACCCGTGGTCAGGTTTTTTATAATAAGAAGATGAAGAAATTTTAATATTAAAATATTGAAATTACTTCTGTTTTAAGTGGAGTGAATGAATAAAATTCAATTAAAAAGTACAAGTGACCTCAACTCCAGAAATAGTTGTGTTTCGCCCAAGGTATAACAGTGGGCTCTTCAGTCAGTCTGTTATACCCTACTAAGACACAAATTATGGTCGATGTTTACCGACTCTTATAAAAATCACAGCAAAAAGATACTGTGAATTTTATTATTCTAGGGGAATTTGTTTAAATTCGTGCACCCAGAAAATAAATACCCGTGGTCAGGTTTTTTATAATAAGAAGATGAAGAAATTTAAATATTAAAATATTGAAATTACTTCTGTTTTAAGTGGAGTGAATGAATAAAATTCAATTAAAAAGTACAAGTGACCTCAACTCCAGAAATAGTTGTGTTTCGCCCAAGGTATAACAGTGGGCTCTTCAGTCAGTCTGTTATACCCTACTAAGACACAAATTATGGTCGATGTTTACCGACTCTTATAAAAATCACAGCAAAAAGATACTGTGAATTTTATTATTCTAGGGGAATTTGTTTAAATTCGTGCACCCAGAAAATAAATACCCGTGGTCAGGTTTTTTATAATAAGAAGATGAAGAAATTTAAATATTAAAATATTGAAATTACTTCTGTTTTAAGTGGAGTGAATGAATAAAATTCAATTAAAAAGTACAAGTCACCTCAACTCCAGAAATAGTTGTGTTTCGCCCAAGGTATAACAGTGGGCTCTTCAGTCAGTCTGTTATACCCTACTAAGACACAAATTATGGTCGATGTTTACCGACTCTTATAAAAATCACAGCAAAAAGATACTGTGAATTTTATTATTCTAGGGGAATTTGTTTAAATTCGTGCACCCAGAAAATAAATACCCGTGGTCAGGTTTTTTATAATAAGAAGATGAAGAAATTTAAATATTAAAATATTGAAATTACTTCTGTTTTAAGTGGAGTGAATGAATAAAATTCAATTAAAAAGTACAAGTGACCTCAACTCCAGAAATAGTTGTGTTTCGCCCAAGGTATAACAGTGGGCTCTTCAGTCAGTCTGTTATACCCTACTAAGACACAAATTATGGTCGATGTTTACCGACTCTTATAAAAATCACAGCAAAAAGATACTGTGAATTTTATTATTCTAGGGGAATTTGTTTAAATTCGTGCACCCAGAAAATAAATACCCGTTTGCTCGGGGAAAAGATTTTAGGGCTTTTGGGTGACATTTGGAACGAAATATTCTGTGTACCCCAAAATTTAGTTTATGACCTATCTGTCAAGGTATAAACTGTCAAATTCCATTGAAGGATGGCTACCAAGATGATGGATTAAAAAACCTCTTAACCTTTTAGAATTATTATAGAACCATATTTCTCGTGTAGTGTTGCTGTGTGGGGTAGGGAATATATGGAATGACAGCGACACACGACTCCACAACATAACACTCGAGACATGAGTGGTTCCGACTTAAAAGCTTCTCTCCTGGCTTCAACCTGGCTGCGAAATAAACAAGCCAGTTAACGAAACAAGTTGCTCAAGTTTGTGTCGTTGGTAAGAAAATGTGAGTGTTTTGCCACTGGCTAGCCAGTACTATGGCTCGTGTGGCTAGGGCTGGCCACGAGACGAGAAAAGTCTCGGTCTCGATCTCGGTCCCGGTCTCGCATGACGAGACCGAGACGAGAGTGCCCTTTAAGCAACCGAGACAAGACCGAACGAGACTGTATAATTGGACCGAAATTTACAGAGTGTCTAATAAATTCAAAATCCAATTTCAGTTAAATATTTATTTTCTTCTGCACATATTCAAACTATAAACGAAAATATTTCGTTCCAATAATCATCAGGTTGTCCGGAAATCGTTTTTTTCGGAGACGAGACTGAACATTTTTGATTTTAACGAAACTGAGACGAGACTTACAAAAGTCTCGCAGAGTTTCGTCTCGTGGCCAGCCCTACGTGTGGCGTCAGCATAAAAAAAAAATTAATCGATTTTCTAATCCACTTCACTCAAGGAAGGATCGGATTAACGACTGATTTTCATTACATGATTTTAGATTTCGATTTGGAGTTGTGCTAAAATGGTATTGAGATTACAGAAGAAGGATTTTGATCAAATCATCAAATAAAATTAAATACACACATAAAATAAGTCCATATTTTTAAACAAACACGCGAAAAGCAGTTCATTATACATTTTTTTTTAATTTTGACTCGACTCTACTCTTTAAGTAGGATTGATTTCGTTGAGTGGTAATGAGATTCACTCAACGAAAGTATACAAAGGTTCGAATCAGCTTCGAGGTCCAGCTCGCTTCAGCACCACACAAAGTAAACGTAGTAAATAACATACGTAATACCTTATAAGTGTCCCCGTATTAAATATTATACCTAAATAGTGTCTTTGTTTTTAAAACATTAAACTTTACCTATATAGTCTCCTTATCTTAAAAGCTTTTAAATTATACTAAAAAGTTTAAACTCTTAATATTTTTTTAATTCAAAATCATTTTGGGAGGGGCTTCAGCCCCTCAAGCCCCTCCCTGGCAACGTGCCTGTAGGTAATGTCACATTTGCCCCTGTATCTCTATATCTTATCTATATACCTACCTACATATGTATATACTGATGATAATGCAAAAACCTAAAGTTATTACAATATAAAATATATAATTACCTATTATTATTATACTCTACCACCCACCACTTAGGTAAATATGTACATATCGCTCATTAAAAAGAACAACGTCATAACTCAAAAAACATTAATTTCGACCTAATGATATTATAATATTTTTTTGTGGAAATACTGTTTTTTTTTTATTTACGCAGGGACCTTTGAAGTAAAAACAGTCCAATAAATATTTTAAGTGTCATATTTTGCGATAAAATTTCAATTTATAGATCTACCAAGAAAAAAAACAGATACAAAAGAAGATGATTATGAAATACAGCCATGGAAACTTTAAAAGGCGACTCTGAAGTTTGACGTTTTTTGAGTTATGACGTTGTTCTTTTTAATGAGCGGTATCTATGTATGTATATGATTTTCAAGTGCACCAATGGGAAGTTACTAGTGTGGGTCGACCCCATCATCATCATCATCAATTCCTGTAACCCCGATCGGGGCATAGGGCGCCAACAAATTGTCACCATCCTTCACGGTCTGCAGCTAGATATTTTAACTGAGGCCACGTCTTTCTCTGGGTATTTGCTTCTGCTAAGACTGTTGATTTCCATGTTGTTCTTGGTCTTCCAACCAGCCGTGCCCCTTGAGGATTCCATTCAAAGGACTGCTTTGCAATATCGTCGTTTGGTTTCCTCAGTGTGTGACCAATCCATTGCCATTTCCGCTTTCTTATGTCGACGTCCAGCCGATCTTGGCTTGTCCTGCGCCACAACTCCTGGTACGAAATAATTTGTGGCCAACAAATCTTCAGGATGTGACGTAGACAGCGATTTACAAAAGCCTGCAACTTCCTCCAGATGGTGGCCGAGATATCCAGGTTTCGCAAGCATAAAGAAGCACGGATTTGACATTGGATTCGAAGAACCTAAGCTTAGTGCGTAAGGAGATTTGACTAGACTTTCAAATTTGAGACAGGTTACCGAAGGCAGCACGAGCTTTACTTATTCTACATTGAACGTCCAGATCTGTACCACCGTTTGGTGATACAGTACTTCCAAGGTAATTAAACTGTTCGACCTCTTCAACTAGCGTCCCCTGCAGAATTATACGCTGATGTGGGGATCGCCTGTGAGCATTACTTTTGTCTTTTTGCTATTTATTCTTAGACCAATAGACTCTCCTTTCACTTGCAGTGTTTAACACACCCCGTTCAGCCCACTGATGTTGTTTGCCATGATACATATATCATCTGCATGGTCTAAATGACTAAGCTTTTCAAACGGTCTCCATTGAATGCCCTGTCTCTCTGCTGTACCAACACTGGCCGTCAAAACGTCATCTATCGCGAGCAGAAAAAAATTGGCGATAGAACATCACCTTGTCTCACAACCTGCCGCACATCGAAAGAGTCGGATAGCTGATCATTGTGCAAAACAAAACACCTAGCATTGTTGTAGGACTCTCTTATAATGGCAACAAGTTTTGGAGGAATTCCTCTACCAAGAAGTGATCTCCATATACAATCGCGGTCAACTTGGTGAGATGCCTTTTCAAAATCAACGAACATGAGATGAAGTGGTGATTGAAATTCCGCGGACTGCTCGAGGAAAATACGTAGGGTGTTGATATGGTCGACACACGATCGACCGCTCCGGAAGCCAGCTTGGTGCCTCCTGAGTGTAGACCCGATTCTAGCCTTTATCCGCTCAAGAACAATGGTTGCCATTTGTTTTGAGAAAACCGACAAAACGGTAAAAACACGCCAATTGTTGCCGTTTTTAAGGTCACCTTTCTTTGGCAGCTTAACAATCACTCCATCCTTCCAGTCCCTGGGATAAGTTTCATTTTCCCAAACAGTTTGTATTAACGGCTGTAGAATACTAGTGTAGTGTACTTGTACTTGTACTTGTGACGGGATCGGCCTTCAGGAATTCAGCTGGTACTCCATCAAATCCAGCTGCTTTGTTATTTTTGAGGAGATTTATCGAAGATTGGATTTCTGCTACTGATGGAGGTTCGATGTCAGCACCTCTACAGGACCGATCTACAGGGTCAACCCCAGACTATTTTTTTTTACTGAAATTGAGACATGGATTTGGAAGTCATCTGATTCATGCAGGATGGCACGCCATGCCACACAGTCCATGCAACAATCGATGTTTTATGCGCACCAAGTTCTCAAATGATACTATCAGCCGTCTTGGCGATGTCAATTGGGCGCCTCGGAGCTATGATTTGTAACGACGCACTATGGGCCCAAATGGGTTTTTGCGTCTCAAAAATCCGTAACTTTTTTTCCTGTTGATATAATTCGCTGAAATTTTGCTCACATTATCTTGAAAATACTAGCAATTGATTATTTGATTGATACTTAAAATATAATCAAAAATGTTCTTATGTTAAAATTAGGTATACAACAATTACTTCTGTTTTAATTTTTATTAAATTATTTTTTTTTTAATACGTATGGCTCTGATAAATTCAAGTTAGAATAAAAATATACATATTAACATGTTTTAAAAATTTCATCAATTTAATAACATATTAAAAAAAATTAACTCCTTGTCAAAATATCATAACAGAAACTTATTAGCTATACTTTTCCGAGGGTTTTGATGGCTATTCTGAATTGTAATCCAGCTTTAAAACTTTTCCTCGGGTAACATTCTAACTTATTTGTAAGACCATACGTCTCTCGAATTTTACAAATTGAATCGATCTACCAATCCAGGTCCCTTAATGAGAAATTTAAGTAAGAAAGAAAAACTTTTGAATTAATTGTCAAAAGACACAAATACCACCAATAAATATTTGACTGAAGAAGCTATCAGAATATTTACTGATTATAGGAACCTATCAAATAAACAATAAAAACATTTAAGGTTATGATTGAAAGAAAAAAAGTTGTGAAATATTCCCATCTTATAAGATGTTAACACGCATGAAAGAACTTTGCTACAAGCACCAGATTCAAGCATTAACACTAATTTTAGTTTGTTTATTTTTCATATTATGTGTTGTATAATACATATATGTAAATTTTGTGCCAAATCAATTTGGACAACAAATTAAAATCCAAGATTTTTGATGAAAGATTTTTGATTTTA
Source organism: Melangyna quadrimaculata (assembly GCA_949320155.1). NCBI lineage: Eukaryota > Metazoa > Arthropoda > Insecta > Diptera > Syrphidae > Melangyna > Melangyna quadrimaculata. The sequence goes on along the minus strand of OX439485.1, from coordinate 139,811,102 downwards.
TAACAGACTTATCATTCTTGCTCACAAGAAAGCAAGTAAAAGTATGAAGACTTTTTTTGTTTTTAAGTTTAGGAATCAATTGTATTATAAATCTAAACAGCGGAGAGTGGCGGAAGTTTTTAAAACTCCCATTGAAATTAAAAAAAAAAAAAAATTGAAAAAAAAATTAAATATATAAAAAAAAATTTAAATAAAGTTTTTTCCAAAATTTATTTTCATTAAGTCAAATAGTTCTAAAAATGAGCTTTTCAAAAATATATAATACTTGCAGTATTACTAAGCAAACAGATTAAAACAAATAACTTAAATATGAGCTTGACTATAGAAATTTTTGTTTTCTGTACCAACTTTATAACAGTTTTAGCGTTCTAGATCAAAGAAAGGCAATTTAAAGCATGAAGACATTTTCTTGTTTTCAAATTTAGGAACTAAGGAATCAATTGCAGTACAACACTAAACAGCGGAACGTGGCGCACGATTTTAAAACTCCATTTGAAATTTAATAAAACAAAAATAAACATGTTTTACAAAAAAAAAAAAAATATCAGATACATAACTGTTTTTAATTTTTTGTTTTGAATTTGAATAATACTTAAAACAAGCTTTTCAAAAACATATAATACTTGTGTTAATACAGCACCAATCACTATAGGTCAAATTCAATAAAAGATGTTAATTGTACAGCACATAATGGATAAGACTAAGACAAAAATTGTGTTTAAAACTGCAAATTCTCTAAGAGAAAAGCTTTTTACAAAGATAAAAGGAAAAGAGGAGTTGATGGAAAAATCAAACATTGTCTACAAGATCAACTGCTTAGGGGGGAATGAGACGTCATGTTCGTCTGTCTACAAAGGTACCTCCGTGCAAAAGCTTAAAAATCGTCTCTCAGGTCATAAATGGGACCTGAATAGTGGGGCAGCACAAAAAACTGCATTAACTCACCACTGTATACAAGAGAGACACAAACCAGATTTTCATAATGTTGAAGTGTTGCAGACCGAACAACATTATTCGAAGAGAATGTTGCTAGAGATGCTGCACATCATAAACAACAATAATGCTATCAACCGAAAATCGGACTGTGACAAGCTAAGCAGTGCCTACAGCCAACTTATAAAAAGCCCAGCAACAAAAAGTAGGGCAAAGTATAGGTGATTGTGGACCACCAGTTGTTTTGTGCCAAATTATTGTTCGAAGTAATTTTAAATTTAAATACTTAAATGCATAAAGTTTTTTAATATTTTTAATTAAATATTTTTGTTTTTTTTTTTGAAGAATAATGTGTTTGTTGACGTTAAGTTATGAAATTTAACGTACTATTTGTATATTTTATTGTAAGTTTTTTGACGTCACATATAATAGTGTGTTTTAAACAATACTAATTATTTGTATTTTATATTATTATTGTTAACCAATAAAGGCCTGATGAAGAGCATAAACATGCTCGAAACGTTGCGATGAACAATTAACATCTTTTATTGAATTTGACCTACAGCCCACAAAAATTACAATTATTTATCTATAACGATACAAAGGTCACTTAAATCATAATTTATTCATCACCAATCACTTTAAATGAATCACTTAAACATTAGCTTCAAAATTTATAAGACGGACAGTTCTTAAAAAGTCCATATTTTAGAGAGAGGTAATCGATAGAAGGACTCATTTTAAAAATCCAATTTTTATGAAAATATATGATTTGAATATCCCTCTATTAATTTTGAGAAAGAAATGTGCTCCAAACCCAATTTTGAAAAACACATTTTTGAGACGCAACATGTCATTTGGGCCCATAGTGCGACGTTGTGTTTTATTAATGGGAATGTTTGCTCTTTCTTATAAAGCTATAATACATGGAAAAAATTTAATTTTGTTCATTTTATTACATTTTTTTAAATGAAACTTGTATTTTGCCTACCCTGTACATGTAAGGGTATTTTTGGCTTTGTCTAGGTTCATTTCAAACAAAAAAAACACATTTCACACTACTAGGTAAGCAAATCCCGCCCTGGATTCGGCCTTTTGGCTGAGTAAGCTCGCCTAACCAACAGGGTATTTATAGGGGTCCAGTCACACCGATACAAAATTGGTGGTAGGTTATTCAATCCTCATTTTTACGCGCCAAAAAACGAATGAGATCGAAGACCGAGCCACAATCGAAGGTCTTCAAAGGTGTGTCGATGGTTAAAAAAAAGTAGGTAGTACAAGATAAAGCAATAACAGAAAGAAGGGTAAGTAATCCGACACGGGTTTGCCTTTAATCGTGTCTATGTTCCAAGGAGTAGCAGAGTGATTTGAATTTATTGCTGATGGTATCTTAAAGGAGAAAAGGTGAATTCACTCTATTTCGGTAAAGGGTATAGTATTTTTTGTTTTATCTTTTGGCGGGGCGGCGCACTGTGGGATCTTGCCTTAGCAGAAGCGGCGAGAAATCAGTTTTTCTATATGTAACCAATTTCAATAAAAATAACTGTTTCGATTAACTGTTAATATGGCTAACATGATTCAGTTATTTTTTTTAGTCAGTGGTTCCATCACTGTACCATTCGGCATCGAAGTTGACAGTTTAGTTAAAACTGTGTTCTATGTTAAACTAGACGAAATAAGTGGCCTATAAAGTGATTTAAAAATTATATTGAAAATTTGTTGTTAATAAAAAAAATTAACATAGAGTTTGATGAATCAGGTATGTTCTTTATAATAGCATTAGTTTTAACTCGATAGTGTAGTAAAAATTGCAACAAAAATACAAAAGAATGTCGACTTCTTTTAAAAACACTAAAACATTTTTTAAGTAACGGTACTTTTTGATTAGGCAAACATTAAAATTAGATTTAAAGTGTTTTTCTTAGATAAATCTATTCTTTATTCGAAACTGAAGTTAAAAGTAAAAAATGTTTGCCTAAAATATTTTATTTTTAATTTTTTGTTTATATAAGTATGCAAAATATTAAACCATTTTCATTATGTTTAAGGACTCAACATGCAGTTTTTCCCTTGCAAAAGGCAGGAACTTTGGAAACAAATTTTTAACAGTAAATTTAAGCCCATTGACCCCAAAAAACCAACCGCAGGCTGAAATTATTGACTATTTTTCGGACTCCGAGTAGTAACAATTACGCAAATAATTTGTTACCAACACCAAGCAAAGGTAAACGAGATGTTTTTTTATCTATGTACCCAAGTGCACAACATGTTTTTGTTTTTTTTTTCTTTTTAAAGATTGAATACATACATAACAATTTTCAAAATCTTATTTATTTGTCTTCAATCAAAATGTAGCTGTTGAAATCTTTCAAAAATGTTTACTTTATATACGAATATTTCACTAAAAAATGATATAAGAATGTTTGAAATTGAGTTTAAAATAAGGAAAATATTAAATTCACAAATTGCTTTTTTATTCTGTTAATCCCAATTCCTCACTCTTATATACTGGGTGATTCAACTAAGATGTGAAAAAAAGATAGAGCATGTAAACCAACTTCTAAGTAAAAACAAGAAACATATAAGCTGATGATTAATCAACCGGTTGCAGAAATGATAATTTAGCAGGATTATTCCTAGTTATATGAGGAAGTTGGTTTCTTATTTTTTTAATATTTTTAAAAACAAAAGTCCTAGAACCATCTGATTTTCAGTGTTTGACTTAGAATTAATAAGAACAATTATTTTTGAAAACAAAAACAGTACTTAACTACTTATAATTTTGAAAAAAAAAAAAAATTGTCATTCTCAAAATTTTAAGTTTGAAAATTATTTTTTAAAAACTATTCACTAAATTAAAATTATTAAAAAAGAAAATTAAAGAAAGGGCTAAGAAAAGGGTATCTTATGTTGTTGTAAGTGATACCGTTGTTTTTTAATAATTTTTTTCTGTTGTAATTATTATCGCCGTTAATAAGGCATTTCTGCCCCACTGTGCGGCGGTCGGTAATACACGATGAACTTTTGCTCTTTGACCGATGATGGGGAACAGAGGGAGAGGAAAAGGTTTTGTTTTGGGGGGAGGGAGGACGGTTAGCGTGAAAAATAATAACTGTGAGTGATTTGTTTGATTGTTCGCGATTTTCTTTTTATAGGTCAAGGAAAGTTATATTTGTAGGTACCTATAGGTGCTGATTAAGTTGTAAGATCTGAGTATCTCTTTATTTATATAGTAATGGAACAGATTTGTTAGTTTCGAAATTATGTTAAATATTTTTGATAGTAGTTGTTGTGTTTTGCCGTACAAAAGCAAGACATTTTTGTCAGGTACTACTTAGGTTCTTAGTGCCTGTCCACATTGGATTTTTAATGCTGGGTGTTAGTATGTTCGTTGTGTCCATACGATGAAGAGTAAGTCCTCTCAGTTCAATTTACCCATCCCTATCTCCCACTCTTGAAATCTATCTATCTTTCACTCACACAATAAAAAATCTATCATGTTGAATCCGGGAATATTGTTTGAAAGTGGTGCATGTGCATGGGTACATTTTGGGTGGCATCTACCCATCTCTTTTTCACTCACATAAAATCTACCTGTCTCACTGCATGCACCAAGCATTAAAAATCCAATGTGGACAGGCACTTGGCTTGTAATTTAAGGTAGAACCTTCTCGGCTGTCAGCCATCTTGGATTTTATAGCCGCCATTTAGGAATATAGCTATATTATCAATATATCGGCTTCTAAATCACTTAAGACCTCAAACTTGGTGGCTAGGTATACATATTTGGGGTCAGAGAATACAATCACACTATTTTTAAATGTATAAAATTGCAATTATATGCAAGGAGACATGACCCACATGCTTCAAGATGATAAAATATAATATTTGGGCTCAGAGAATACATATACACTATTTATAAATGCATCAGACTATATTTATTCAAGGAGGGGAATGGGGTTTATGACATGAATCTTTTTGTAAATTTTTCGAATGCAACATTCTTCAGCTTCATTAGAATTAAAAAAAAAAAAATCTTATGTTTCAATATTTAACCATAGGTTAAGCATATAGATGACTGTGGAGTGTGGAATACCCTGTATATATTATCCTAGAGTTAGTAAGTATACCTTATATGTTTGGGGTAAGAGAAAATAATTAATCAAATTTTAAATGGGGGTATTATATCAACTTTATGTTTATTCGGTAGGTTGTATATAGGTACATATACAAATTACTAACTATCCACTTATCCCTTATTTTTAAAATTAACAAATCTATTTAATAGATTGAAAAAAAATTAAATTCTGTTTTCACTAGACATTATGTAGGTTGAAAATGTCATAAGATACACAAACATACAAAATTTAAATAATGCAGAAATCGCATATGAAATATGTTTAATTGAATTTGCTTTTGTTTTATTCAACCATTGACATTAACTTATTTTAGTACAATTCCAACAAGCAACTTTGCAAGCACATCTACCATCAGTGCATCCTTTTTAACTCTTGCATTCGCATTTTACCAATTCAGTACCTACATGCCTTTATTGAGGCAATAGGTTATTTGTTCTATACAGGAACCCATAATCACCTTCTTTTTCCTGAGACTAGTCCCAGCCTTCTAGACTAGAAGCACGCTGTTGAGGTTGACTGTTTTCATTGGTACACCATACTCCTGCTTAATATTCTATACAGCCCACTTTGAGGGTTGAAGTTGTGCGTATTTCGTTGGTGGAATTATCTCCACTAACTTAGTCTTTTGATAACTGGTATCATTCACATTGTCCGAATTCTGTTTTAATTATACAATGCGTTCTAGTGTTTTGAATAGTATCAAGGATTATCCATACATAGGGTGACAACCTATCTCAAAGCCGATTTCGGTACACAAGAAAATATATTTTTTTAAATCTAAGCTTTATTTATTTAATACTGTACAGGGTTACTCACCTAAGGTTTGACAAAAAAGTTGAGCGTGTAGGTTTATTCTATTCTAGGTCCATTCCCCCTCGTTAGGCGGGAGGGCAATTTTCTACAAAAATTGACTTAAAACCGAAAACAAATTATTAAAAAAACAATGTCAACACTTACAAAAGCCTCGTATACTTTTTGCAAAGCCAAAAATTCCTTCTTTTATTTTATTTTTAAATAAATTTGTTTTAATGAACAATTTTTGAAAATTAAATTTTGAAAAAAAAATTTCAAACTACTAAACTAGTCAAACACTAAAAACCGGATGGTTCTAGGACTTATAATTTTTAAGATATTGAAAAATAAGTGAACCAACTATCTCATAGAACTGAGTTCAGCTAAATGATCATTTCAGAAACCAGCTGATTATCATTAACCTCGTGTTTTCTTGTTTTTAATAAGAATTTGGTTCCTTTATTTCTTAATATCTTCAAGAACTCGAAGAACTCAATACAAGACGGCTTATGTCAGTGGGTCTGGAAATGTTGAACAGGCTGCTATCCTTCGGTAGAACGCACTCTCTCTTGCTGTGGCCAATGTCTATCGCAAACTGAGACGATTATTAGTAAATGATTGAATGGAATGTTTTGTTTTCAAAACTGAATTTTTCAAACAATACTTAACATATTTTTTCAAAATGCTTTTCGTGATAAAATTGTATTTTTCTTTAAATTTTCACTTTTGCTTTTGTTTTTTGTTTTTTGATTCGAATTCTTTTAAATGTTCACTAAATTTTCACTTTTCTTTTTATTTTTTGATTCGAATACCGTAAGAAATGAATCAAAACAACCGTAGTACAATCAAAAACAAAGCAAATCATAGACAAGAATAATGAGATGAGATGGAGCGTTAAATTTCGGTACTGTACCGGTCATTTCGGTACAAGTCACCTTATCCATACCCCTACTATGCACAGCCATTCAAAATTGCATCCTGTGAGGGAATGATCAGTCTACTGTCCGCTTCCGCATGGTCACATGATGGCATGGTCCATTAATTTCTCGAAAATAGTTTCGTCATCACATGCGACGACAATAACATTACTTTCGACATTTACCTTCCAGTTTGTTGGAATTAAAGGCAACCAGTTTAAGTAGTTTGTTGGTGGGTCTTTTAAAAAATCGGTTCACTTAGTTGGGAACTTGTTCCTTCCTTCACACTTTCTCCTAATACTCTGCGTGCACGCAAAAGTATGCGTCCACACAAACGTATGCGTCCACACAAACGTATGCGTGCACGCAAACGTACAAGTGCACGCAAACGTATGCGTGGTCATTCCGAGGTCATTAACCCGTGCCTCTAAGGTCATACTTTTCCCATACAAATTTGTATGGGAATTTTACACTCTTCACATTTAATTTTTTTTCTCTGGAACTGTAACAGTAATTCTAAATTTTTTTTAGGAATTCTGATTGATTTATTGGTCCTTTAAAAACTGTATTTAAAAATGTATTAAAAAATTTAAATTATAATTTATTTCGATTTATTATTTTTATATTTATAAATTTATTTGATAAGAACAAAAAATTAAAAATAAATTATTTCTAATTTGTTTTCGTTATTTTTTTAATGCAGTTTAAAAAACAAAAAACATATAACTTAATTATAATCTATAAAAAAACAACAAAAGCTGCTGAAGATCGAGAGATAAAAAATAAGAGAAAAATATATTTTATTAAAGTATTTAGTAACTTAAAAAATCGAAATAAATTATAATTTAAATTTTTGTAATACATTTTTAAATGCAGTTTTTTAAAGGACTAATAAATCAATTCAATAACAAACTTTGGATTGACGGGGTGTGCTATGCAACAAAAAATGAGTTTGGGAAATAACGGACACCCTACCCTACACTCCTACACCATGTACCCTAGTCAAAATAGACGTTTCCCTGAACAAAATTCCGATAACGCTTAAAATTGGTGGGGACCTTCCACTGACTATAACGAAGCAATGGCGAAAAGTCTCCGTCGATCCGACAGGAGCACAACTTTTTACGCATGGTCAAACTGTACTCAAACTACTTTTCGATAGCTTTTATTGTTAAAAACTTATATTTGCTAAAAACTGATTTTTTCGACACTTGACCATGCGTAAAAAGTTTTGCTCCTTTCAGATCGACGCACGGGGACTTTTCGCTATTGTTTCGTTATGGTCAGTGGAAGGTCCCTACGAAGTTTAAGCGTTATTGGAAATTTGTTTATGTTCTTAGATTTGTATCTCTATTTTGACTGGGGAAGAAAAGGAAAAATCGTTTTATTTGCTATCGGAAATAAAGTTAAAATTATAATTAATTTAAAATCATGTAATAGTCCTAAAATCATCCGGTTTTCAGTTTTTGACTAAGAATCCATCATCGTAGTCACCCTTCAATTGAATTTGACAGTTTATTGCTTGGCAATCAGGTAACAAACTATATTTTGGCGTATTAAGAATATTTCGTTCCAAATGTCCTAAAATCGCCTTTTACCAAACGAAAAATTAAGTCTTAAAAAAATCGGATTTCAAGATGTTTTGTAATCCGTCCTCATTGAAGCTTTAACTTTCTGTTGAATTTGACAGCTTATGATGTATGAATATTTAATTTCAAAAAATTTCACCAAAAAAGCCTTAAAACCAATATTCGGATGTGGTCAAGTCGTGCAATAGTTAAGATCCTTTTTGTTCGTCGATCTATGTACATTAATTTATTTTGGTTTTCGCAACGCTTGCTTAACCGCACTTACGATAACGGAACTGCACTAACGGAACTGCACTTGGGTAAAGTTTCGCCGATGTGCATATTTCGCCTGGTCGCGGTCTTACCCAGCGGCTCCAATGGCAATATTTGAGGCAATAAATTGACACTTTCATGTACATTTCTTTGAATTCCGCCAATTGAGAAGCCTTGGCCAGAGCAATATTGCCCGGTAGATCAAAGGTAATCATTGATTTCCATCGTCGAATCAATAAATTTTGACGTTGCGCCTTTAAAACGTATGTATTTGCAATCCACATGTGCGGTGTATCCATATTGTTATAAGGATTGTTTAATGAATAAAAACTAGATCGGAACAGCACAAACTGTCAGAGCAAGTTAGAACGGAAAAGTTCAACTTTGTGGTTGACAGTTTTTTTTTATCATCTGTGAGAAGTGTCAAAATGAAATTGATTTGGTTAAGGTTCGAACGCACTAGGCGGAACTGCACTGCAGCGGAACTGCGATTCAAAATAATGTGTATGAAATTTTATGAAGTTCAGTTGCCGCTTAGTGCGATATATGTAGCTCATACAATTTCATACATATAATCTTTTTCCGCGTCGTGAAGTGTAGTTCCGCTGTAGTTGTGTGCGGTCTAACCTTTAGAATAAATTAAGAATATTTTCTTTTTTTAAGATGGATATTTCTTCAGATACTTCCCACTTTATTATTTCTGAACTGTAGAAAGATACCAGCAGTAAAAATATTATTTTCACTTCCTCGAAAAAACATCAACAACCAATAACCACAATTAAAACTTGTTTTGTTTTCATTCTGACTGCTGACAGAAATCAGTCAGCTGTTCTTTGACACTTGTCACGCACTTGCACCACATAAAAATAGGTGCAAAAAATATTGTTTTCATCTGTTCTGAAAAACTTCATGGAACACAAAAGTGATAGAAGGTAGAACAGCAAGATGGCTTTGGAAATAGTTTTCTTTCTGCCGCGTGACTTAAAAAGCGTTGATGTTGCTACGATTATGTCGAACAGCTTTCTTTGGAATTCTATGTCATTGATTGTAAGTGTTAAGCCCCACAGAACGCGGTCTGGTGGTATGGTCAGAACGCGTCATCGACCGCCGCGTATATATAATGTCATACAGAACACTGTCGGTGTTCTAGCTGTAGGCGATTTAGTTTCGTATGTGTTTTCTGTTGAGCAGTTGGTCGGAGTGCAGCAGTATAATTAAAACAAAAATATGAGCAGCAGCAGCAGTTCTGACGAAGATGAAGTGCTTCTTCTGCTTACACTTGCAATCAGAAAAAGACGAAAATGGGTTCATGAGATAAACCAAAAAAGAAGCTTTTTCTTCCCAATGTCTTCGTCTTTTTATCATCATCTTTATACTCCGGGATCAGTACTACAATGTCACACATATTATTTTCTTTTTAAATAGTTTTAAAATTGGAAAAGAAAACGAATAAAAATCAATTAAACAGAATAACCAAAATCAATACAAAATAATAATCTCACATGCAGCTGTTTTCAGAGGTTTGTTTTGAAATTTGTTCTTTTTTGACGCTTGCCCATCGCGTTCTATTCTTCGCCGCTTGACTTGTCCGCGTTCTGTTTGAACAACAACAAGTGATTCTACACAAGACAAAGAACGCGACGGTCAACACGACGGATTTAACGTTTTTTTTAAATTTGATTTCTGTTATGTCAGTTTTTTTAGAAAACTGACCCTCGAGGGGGGATAAACCCTGCTCTTACATGATTTTTTTCCGCAAAACTTGATCCGTAGTGCAGTGCTTACTTTCCTATCTACTCGAGTTATCTTGGAAAGGAAAGAGAAGACTGCATTGTGAATCACTGCGGATTCTGTAATCAGCTTGATTAAATTCTTTTTTTTTTTTGAAAATTCAATATTATTAAGCTTATGAATACATAGTTTTTAATTTTGTGTAAAATTATATTTCATTAAATACTAAAAGTTGGCATACCAGATTTAATTTTTGAAAATGTGCAAAAAATTTTATATAAAAAAAAAATAATTTTTAAGAAAAACGCTAACGATTTTTGATTGTTTTTTTTTTTTCATAAATAAATATTTATCAAACAAATCAATGGCATATTTTATTTTGAGCTCTATCTTTTTGAAGCCATTGAAATAACAAATTTATAGTTATAATTTATTTTAATTTAATCAGCGTTGCCGATGTGACACGGTAGTGCATTTTTGGGTTTTACTTCGTGGCACGGTGGTCGGTGGCCGCACGATTTTAAAATCTCCTTTATTTTATTTAAACTTCATATGATAATGTTCATTTTCACAAAAATGTCATAAAAATTGACCTAAATGACCTACAAATCAGTATAATTTTTATTTTTTTAATAATACACGATAAGATCAAGTGGTAATTTTTGTTGCATTTATTATTACACCAAGTTAAAGTATTGATTTTTTTTGTAAAGTATAAGAACTTGTTTTTTTTTCACGTGGCACGTTTTTTTGAAATTGTGGCACCAAAATATTTTTTCGAGCGGCAACGCTGATGTGCATCATCAATTTCTAGCTACGTTAAAGTTGTCAGCTACGAGAGCAAGTTTGTGCGACCCAGTCGTGCCCATTTTTGTAACTGGATTAGGAAGATACAAATGCAGTCAACAAGTCAGATTTGACCTTTGAGTATACGGCCCAAACGCAAAATAGTTGGCCTACTCATCAATTAACACATTAGTCCTCTTTATATACCTTCATTTTCTGTCCCAAGCAGTTGTTGATTAGTTTTTTTTTTGTCAATGTAATAAATTACATTTAGTAAGTAAATAAGACCAAACAGAACTTAATTTGAGAAAACACACATGGCTTGAGGTTGCATTCTCTTAAACAAAGATAAGAGCATAATAGTTGGACTACTCTCTATGGGATGCAAATAAGGTGGCCTATGACGATTAAAATAGATGTTTAGTTAACCGGTTTTAAAAAAATGACATGCACTTGTTTTGTTGTTTATTGATCTTGTTTTAAGTAAGCCAGCAACAGTTGAGTGTCCATCATGGTGCGTGGTGTTGCATTATAACGAGACCTTAGGGAATCCATAGTTAATGCCTTCGAGCTACAAAATATCAAACCAATTTAATTTACCTCGCTCATCAATTCGAAACATTATCACAAAGTTCAAAAATAGTGGAAAAGTGGAGATTGGTAAAAACACGGGACGCCCACCAATTGCGAAACCTCGAGATTGCCGAGTCTTAAAAATAATAATAATGGAATATCAACGTCTAACTGCCGCTGCAATAACTGTTCAATGGAGAGAAAGAATCCAACAAAGTGTTTCCGCCGACACTTGTAAGCGGACAATGAACAAAATTGGATGTAAATTTTATAAGGTTTGTTTAAGATTTATTTAAATTAGAGCTATTTTAATTCGTTAAAGCATAGGCCAAAGAAAAACCACTTTTAACACATAAACAAAAGAAAAGGCGCCTAGAGTGGGCCAAGCAACGTAAGAACTCGACTTTAAGTCAATGGCGGTCCGTTATTTGGAGTGATGAGTCGAGGCTTGAAGTTTGCGTGGGCGACGAACGAAAACGTGTCATAAGAAACTCCAAAGAGGCCTCTCACAAAGATTGCCTTAAAAAAACAGTCAAGTTTCCAGCATCTCTAATGATATGGGGATGCATGTCTGGGCAAGGTTTGGGAAATTTACATTTTGTAAATGGAACTGTCAATGCTACCAAGTACCGGGATATTCTGGAAAATTAGCTACTCCCATCAATACCACGACTTCAAACTAGTGATGCAGATTTCATTTTCTAACAGGATGGTGCTTCCTGCCATACAGCAAAATCTACAATGGCGTGGTTATCTGCTGAAGCAATTCCATTACTGAAATGGCCTTCCAGCAGCCCTGACCACTTCTGTCGGAATGGTTTCTATAGTAGCATTTGGCTGCTTTACTATGGAAAGGGCTACTGTGCAACCGTAGTCTCAAAAAGGCTCACCAAGTCTCCACATGGAAAATTTTATGAAAAATGTATTTTGCAATTTAAAAATAAAAATCTCGCATTTTCGTTAATATCAGCAATCATTGATTTGATAAAAGCTGTGGATTCCGATTCCGAAATAGCTAAAAGTCTTAATTGTGGAAAAACTAAGGCGACGGAAACAGTCAACAGGATTCTTAATGAAGAAGGACTGGAAGAAATTGGTAAAATTATTCGAAGCCAACCATTTTCACTAATAATCGATGAAACAACGGACGTCAGCACAACCAAATGCCTTGTTTTAGTTGTTAGGTATTTTGATTTTGTTGTATGTAAGGTAAGAGATAAATTACTGGCATTAATAATCTTAGAGAACTGTGTCAGTTTAAAGGTTAGACCGCACTAGGCGGAACTGCACTGCAGCGGAACTGCGATTCAAAATAATTTGTATGAAATTGTATGAAGTTCAGTTGCCGCTTAGTGCGATATAGCTTATACAATTTCATACAAATAATATTTTGCCGCGTCGTGAAGTGTAGTTCCGCTGCAGTTGTGTGCGGTCTAACCTTAAACATTTAAAAACGACATTTAAAACGACAGTTTCTTTTTTTTTTCAAAATATTCAAGTGTCTTTGAAAAACTCAGTCGGTTTTGCATCGGATAATGCATCTGTAATGATGGGATAGAAGTCAGGTGTAAAAACGCTTCTGCAAAAAGATCAGCCGCATCTTTATGTGATGGAATGCATTTGCTACTCATTGCATTTGTGTTCCTCGGCAGCTTCAAAAAAACTTCCCTCCAATCTTGAGGCCCTAACCAGAAATATACATATATTCTTTTTTTGCTCATAGTCCTAAAAGAAAACTGGAACTTGAAGAGTTTCAAAAATATTTTTCAGTTGAGGTGCATAAAATTCTTAAGATGTCTTCAACTAGGTGGCTTTCGTTGGAAAGCGTTATCTCAAGAATTCTTGAACAATGGGTTCCACTGCAACACTTTTTCATTGCTTATGAGTTAGAAAGCAATATGAATTTGGCACATAATAACTGCTCAGAGATCACAGAAATAAATAAAACATATTTAAGTTTCTTGGGTTACGTTTTGAATATAACAAATAAAATAAACATAGAATTTTAAGCAGAAGCCGCAAAAATGCATACCTTGCTCCAAACTGTAAAAATGTATTACAAAACCCTTTTTTCAAGCCAAAATTTATAGATGATTTACAACTACATACATAAAATCGATTTTACGAACGATAATGGTTTTCTAAACCTTAACGACGTTTATATTGGGTAAAAAGCGGCAATAATAATTAATAAAAAAAAACATATCAGAGACTGACGTTAGCGAAATAAAAATTAAATGTCGTGACTACTATATTGAATTATGTAAACAAGTAAGATCCCGAATAAAATTTGATGATAAAGTTTTAGTTGCAATACAAAGTATTGACCCCAAAAATCTAGCACCAAGTTTGGTCCCTTTGATGATGCTATTTCCAAATTTAGTGGATGAGTCAGAGTCTGAAAATCTAGATGAGGAATGGCGGCTATTTCTAAACCAAACTTCTGTATCAAAAGACTTAGACTTTGAAGATTTTTACCGAAGTATATTTAAAACTAAAACGCTTTAAATGAGAATATGTTTCCTTTGATAAGAAAATTTGTGGGAACAATAATTGCTTTTCCCCACAGTAGTGCGACTGCAGAAAGAAAGATTTCAGATGTTAGTCTAATAAAAGACAAAAAGCGAAACTGCCTTCACGCTGAAACAGTGAATGCTATTTTAACGGCAAAAGAACTTTTAAATAACAACTCACGCGAAAAGTGGGAATCGTTTAATTGAAAAGTACAAAAAAAGAGGTCAAGCGGCAAAGAAATAATAATGTATGTATTTATTTTTATATATACCTATAAGTTATATACCTACAACATATGTATGTAAATAATGATCTATTTTTAGTTATTTTTGTATATAAGATTTCATATGAGGTAATATTTATGTAGATATACATATATGTAACTACATGGATGCTTTTCTTTTGTTTAATCTAATTGGAAGTTATGTTCTTATATCTTTCTCAGACATTTTTATTGTATGAATAAAAATATTGATAAAAAAAATATTTGTATTTCTTTTCATTTGTGATCAAATTTATTTTATTTAATATCTAGAACTTAAGGATCTCACAAACCAACGAAAAATCGGTGCGGAACATTTGCCGACGCGACGGCAGTTTTTGTTGTTATTTAGCATTGTTTATTTGTCATTTTTGTTATCATTGCGAATGATTCGTCCTGCAGAGCGAATGTTCCGCGCCGCTTTCGCGTTGGTTTAGGAGAGCCTTTAAACGAGGCTCCCCAACTTCCCAAAATACTCCCCAAATTTTATTAAAAGCGCTACTCTCGAAATTTGTGAAACGATAGCACTGGCCCTGACCTTTCGCCAATTGCAACTGTCTGGCATAAAAGCAAAACCTCCGAAAAGAACCATCTCGGACTATTCAAGGCCGAAAAGCTAAAATCATAAATATTTGGGAATCTTTTGCTACCGAAGAATGTCAAAAATTAGTTGACACAATGCCACGACGCATAGAAGCAGTTATCAAGGCCAGAAGCAACGTAACACCATGGTAAAATAAAATTTAAGACTTTAAGTATCGTTGTTTTATATTTTAAGACTGCTCTATATGGTTCTTTAATTGAAGTCATTTTGTTTTTGTTACTTATTCTTATCAAAAATAAATATATCTAAAGATAAATACCAAAAAATATTGAGTTTATTGCCGATGGAATTTAAGAACCAGCAGATTTTTGTTTTTTATCATAGGTAGTCCAACAATTTTGCCTTTGGGCTCGTATATAATATGGAGTGCTCGTTTACATTCCAAAAACGTTAACATCATAGGGGGCGCGGTAGTCTATGCGGTATTTCAATTCTCAATATAGAGAGGGTTTTTGCAACAAAACCATCATAGCTGCAGCTGTCAAAATACCCTCTCTATATTGAAATTACGCCTTCTATTACAGGCTCAAGTACTAATTTTATATATACTCAAAGGATTTGACTAGATTTTGACATTTTCTACTGGCAGCCCTTCAAGCAAAATCACGGACCCAAATTTCTCGGTTCACTTGGGACTCAAAAAAAAATGAGTGTCTCACACACAATAACAAATTTTCTGTGTACGCATGTAAAAAGAACGAGAATCGAGAGTATTTTTTTCAAGCATCGAGAAATAGAGAGAGTATAGGCGAAGTATACAATCATTTTACCTTAATTTCCACCACTTTTTTTTTTTAGTTCAGTTTTGTAGGTAGCGTGGCGAAGACGGTTGCTTTTTTATCTCTTTTTTCTTGTTAACACTTTTAAACATTTCCAATCAGAAATGCAAGTTTCTATTTATTAAATGTAAATTTATATTTATGGAAATATGTCATGTTTATTAGTGCGAAATAGTCTTTAGAAAACCTTTTATGAATGATAAATAAAAAAAACTCTTGAAATGAAAAAATTCAGTTTGTTTTATTTTTGTAGGCAATGGAGAAACTGGACTAGATGGGAAGTTTTTTTAATACTTTTGGGTTAGGTATGCCTCAATTCATTCATTTTTTTTGGAACCGTTTTAGATTCCATTTGGTTTCGGTTCTCCGAGTATGGTGAATTGAAAAATTCTCTCTCTCACAATACATTCACATACTGGCTCCGTGGTGATTCTAATTTCCATACTAATTTGAGCCACAAAAGGCAGTTTTTCGATCCGTATTTGGATCCGAATGCGAAGTCGTCCATACGTTGTTTGATACGAGCTCGCTTGCTTGAAGGGAGCCCTTCAAGCAAGCGAGCTCGTTTTCGGTCCGCAAACGTATGAAACAACGGATCGAAAAACTGCGGTTTGCGGCTCAAATTAATATGGAAATTAGAATCACCACGGAGCCATTATGTGAATGTATTGTGAGAGAGAGTTTTTCAATTCACCATACTCGGAGAACCGAAACCAAATGGAATCTAAAACGGTTCCAAAAAAAATGAATGAATTGAGGCATACCCAACCCAAATGTATTAAATAAAACTTCCCATCTAGTCCAGTTACTCCATTGCCTACAAAAATAAAACAAACAGATTTTTTTCATTTCAAAAGGTTTTCTAAAGACTATTTCACACTAATAAACATGACATATTTCCACAAATATAAATGTACATTAAATAAATAGAAACTTGCATTTCTGATTGAAAATGTTTCAAAGTTTTAACAAGAAAAAAGAGATTAAAAGCAACTGTCGTCGCCACGCTACCTACAAAACTGAACTAAAAAAAAAAAGTGGGGGAAATTAAGGCAAAATGATTGTATACTTTGCCTATACTCTCTCTATTCCTCGGTGCTTAAAAAAAATACTCTCGATTCTCGTTCTTTTTACATGCGTACACAGAAAATTTGTTATTGTGTGTGAGACACTCATTTTTTTTTGGAGTCCCAAGTGAACCGAGATATTTGGGTTCGTGATTTTGCTTGAAGGGAGAACAGCCAAGAAATAATTTGAATTGAATTGATTTTATTGAGACTTTTAAAACATTTTATAGAGTACAATTCATTTGTCATTTGCTTAAGTAATAATACATGTGAAAACTGCGGCTATAATGTATTGCCTGCTCTTTCTAGTTACATCTTTGTTTGCCTCATGGCTGGCTTTTATAATGTTAGGTTAAATTCTCCTGCTCTAAAGAGAATGACAGTTACGTGTTGGCTTATGGTTGCAACAGAATAAAAATATACATATATACAAATATCTTAAAAACTAACTACGCGACGGCTATATGATTTATATACATTGGTATAAATTGCTTTTTATATCTTTTTTTGAGAGCGAGAACGCTCTATAGTTAGAACATATAACGTTGCTTATTATATTACAAATACGATCGAGTGAAAAAGAAGATATTTTGGAGCGAGATCGCCCTATTAAATTTAAATTGTTACTATGTGTTAATAGAGACACACTTTCAATTATAACCTACGAACAAATATTTTTTTTCTTTTTTTTTACTTGGAATAAATAGATAGATTTAAAATATTTACTGTCATGATTAGAAAAAAAATTAATTGAGGTAACACTTATTGAATGTAGGTATGATTTGTTGATAAAATTTTCACTGTTATGGCACTGGTGTGTAGACTTCTATGATTCGAGTTGCATTATTTGTTCTGCATGCTAGGTTTATGCACTGGTGGTTTATACATATATATTATGTGTACTTTATTTGATAAAGCATCTAATAGTCCTAGATGTTAACGGTTGAAATTATGTCATCAGGTTGGTCGCCTTTGTCACTTTGTATCCTCACGTATAAGGATCTTGTAGTATATTTTAAACATCTGGGATGTTGACCGTTGTGGCGTTGTTGTATCAAGTAATAGGTGCATCCTATCCGTCGCGTGCTATGATAAAATACCAACCATATACCAATGGCTGATGCCGTTGCTAGGCCGGAACGTGGTACAGCCTTGTGGTCCTTTACAACGGGATTAGGTTCTAGGTATCTAATTCCAGGAATTAGATTTTCGTTTACTGGAGAATAATATCTCCTGTGTACCCAGAGATGAAGTCCTACTCTCCAATAGGGCTCCATCCTGATGGTCCGTTTTAACGGGAAACGGGAACGGTTAAAATTAATTACTATTACTGTTTTAAAAATAAAACTGGTATAAGGTTGTGCAGCAGCACAACCTGCCTTCTAATTAAAAACTCTAATGAACAATGAAGTGAAAATTGAACGATGAACGACTTGTGAGGATTTCATTTTTCGTTTTTCAGCCAAGAAATAACAAAAAAAATATTTTACTTTTGTCTCGTTTTACGTAATTTGAATGAATAACAATGAATACAAATATATTTCAAGAAATCCAAACCATCAGCACAGCAAATCTCTGAGCACTGGAAATGAACCGATGCTCTCGCTCGCACTTGTATTTTGTATATCCCACTCAATGAATTTGAGTGGAAAGTAGAAAACAGGAATCATCTGTCACTCTATAACTGTCAAAAATTATTTATTGAAAAATATTTCAAAACAAATTTCTTTTTTTAATAACTTTTTTGTAGTGTAGTATTAGTACTGTAGTGTATGAACATCAATTGTTATTAATAGTTTATTTTTACCGTCGCTACCCGATAATCGCATTATTTCTGTATATACAAATTAAAATTTATCTTTATTCAGATAAAGTAAGTAAAGATTCTATTTGTATGCCTATCAGGTCCAATATTTATGAATAACAAAATAATTTATACTTCTATTCGCACTATAGTTCAGATCATACTCGCATAGTACGAGTACACTAAAATGAATCCATCAATTGTCGTCACAGGCTTTGGGCCATTTATTGGCCATGAAGAAGTAAATGCCAGCTGGGAAGCTGTCCGCCTTTTACCGGATTCTCTACAATCCGATCAAAAAATTGAATACAAAATTGAAAAGAAACTTGTGTCGGTCGAGTATGATGATGTCAACAGCGCTGTTGATGGAATTTGGGCGAAGAAGCCAGCGGTAGGTAGAACTAGTCATAGAGGAAGTAGGTACATAAATGGATTTTTATGTTTATTTGTTTATTAATGACAATGAATTGATTAAAAATAAATTTGGGTGGGCAATTTATTTTTATTTCAGCTCGTAGTGCATTGTGGCGTTCACGGAGGTGCCAATTGTATTCGGGTGGAGGAGCTAGCCTACAATCACAAATTCAACCGCAAAGACTACTCGGGCAAGAAACTATCCGGTGGGAGTGCGTGTCTGGCAAACAATGGCACCGCATGCAATCAAATCCGCACCAAGCTTGATGTTAAAAAGATCGTGGAGAAGACGGCACCACTCTGCGGTTGTAATGAACCGATGGTTTGTTCCGACAATGTTGGGAATTATCTTTGTGGATACATTTACTTGAAGTCCCTCGACAAAAATAGCTCCAGAAGTCTATTTGTCCATGTGCCTCCGATTGACAAGCCATTCAGTAGTCAGGAAACAAGTGACATGATATTCAAAATCATTTCTGAATGTATTCGTCAGATTGAGGCCTTTGAAGAAAACGGAGAAGCCGAAGAGTATTGTGACGCTGAGGAAGATCAATTTTGCGATATAGAGGCTTGTCATTGTGACGAAGATGACGATAGCGATGGCAACGACAACTAAAAAAGGTTTCAATATTCCAAAGATTTAATGCCTTAATATCAAAATCTGCCTATTTTTACATATTTTAATGAAAAAAGATAAAAATTTTATAGAAAATAAAATAGAAAAAAAATAACTCCATCCGAAAGGACATTCAAACAACATTCGACATTTTTCTTAAACCATTTTATTTGAATTATTAATAATTTACTTATTATTCATATATTTTACAATTCAATGTTATATTATTTTTTTTAAATAAATATTTAACTACGTTATAAATACAGTTTGTGATTTTAGAAAATTCTAAATATTTTCGAGAATTG
The DNA here is from genome assembly GCA_949320155.1 of Melangyna quadrimaculata. Taxonomy (NCBI): domain Eukaryota; kingdom Metazoa; phylum Arthropoda; class Insecta; order Diptera; family Syrphidae; genus Melangyna; species Melangyna quadrimaculata. The sequence goes on along the minus strand of OX439485.1, from coordinate 139,791,025 downwards.
CTTGCAATATCTTGACTTCGATCAAATTGACTCGATCTCTGGGAGCATTTCGGAGTTTGTTGGCAATTAATTTGCCAAATAAATCGAATTCATCCATTCGATCGGTGGTGTTCGAAATTGGAGGTGTTGGAGGGGATTGTTGTGGTGTTGGTGGGGGTGCTGGTACTGGTGCTGGAGCTGGAGCAGGCGACGCAGGTTGCTTTGTTGAAGTATCGTCAGAGTTATTTGGATGCATTTCCATTGGATAAATTGTAGCTGTCATTGAAGGCGGTGGATTACTACTACTCACTATACAGTTACTGCTCGTTTCACTAACAACATCTTCGGTGGTGTAATTTTGATCACCTTGAACGAGATCATCAACGCTGGACAGTATTCCTTCGGTTTGTTCAATGAGGAAAGAAAAGTCTTCTCTGCGGGCTGCAAAAAATAAAGAATGTTTTAATATTATACATTGATTGCTGTGATTGAAATAAATTATTGTCTTACGTTTTTTTGCTGGTGATTCATCAAATTCTACTTCTGAATATTGATTCCTGAAGAAAAGTATTTTTTTTTTTGTTTGTTAACTTAAGAAATACAATATTTTAAATACAAAAATGTGTTTAAGCAGATGAAAAAAAAAATAAACAAAAAAGTTGAAGTTGTTTCATAAACAAATTGAAATGCATGAATAATGGGGTGAATGACTTTCAGCATGAACCTAGGCTTGTTTCAAGTTCTTTTACAATAATTAAGCTTCCCTGTTTAATTTATCATCAACAAATAATTTGCCTATTTCAGGAGAATGAGGGGATCTCAGAGGTCTCACAGTCAAAATACCTGAGCAATCGAATCGAAAATTTTGTTTGCTCATGTATTTTGACAGTGAGGCAGTTTTTAAAATGGTAATGTTACCATGAGCAATAATTCAAAGAATGTTATACATGGTGATTCACCTAGGTGTGACAAAAAGATAAGTTTAGGTTAACTCAAGACAAGAAAAATAATCGAATGGTAGGGGGGGTCTTTTTCACCCGTTTAGGCGGGAGGGGCAATTTTCTAAAAAAAATGGCTTAACAGAAAAAAAAATATTAATAAACAGCGGTTACACTAACAATGCCATGTTATACCTTTTTTGTGAAGCCAGAAATACCTTATTTTATTTTTAAATAAAGTTATTTTTATCAAAAGATTTTTTTTTTTTTTTTTTTTTTAACTTTTACTTTTCAACATATAAATAAACCAACTTTCTCATAAAACTATACCCTGTCCAATAAATATGTGCAGTACAGGCCTATATGAGTGCTTTCTTCATCCAAAGGGTGCCTGCTGTATCTAATAAATAAATAAATTAAATTGGGTGGCGCAACGGCTCATGAAGAACCAGGGCCTAGTGACTAACAACTCGCAATCATTCCTGTGTGCGTGTGTCGACAGAAATGGAAGGGACCTACTAATTTGTTCCGAATCCGAACGGCTAGACGAGAAGCACTTATTCATGACAAGTGATACTTTTGGAGGATTTGTCAATTCCTCGCAAGAGGCAGGTACCCTGAAAGAAACTTTTTAGTTTTTTTCACGAATTTGCTGTTTTTTTGGTGGTTTGGAGAAAAATTAAGAAGCCGTTAAAATAGTACTTGGTTGATTGAAATTAGAAAATGGGTTTATTTGAGTGAATTTTCAAGAGCGTGCGGATTGGTCCATCATTTTTATTAATGTTAAGTATTAATGTAGCGTGTTTACTTATAATCGCTCAGATTTCTGGCTGTGAATCAAAAAAATTATATGCTCAAACTTATTTATTAGTTGTATTAATTCCGCATCAAATTCTTTTTGGGGTTTTCTTGGTAAATGAAGAATTTGATGCGGAATTTGATATTTTTCGTGACGAATGAAATGATATTTGAATTGATTGATTGATATCGGCTGATGAATACAATAAATTCAGTCGACATTTTTTATAAATTTAAGTTTGTTTTACACGTGGAGCGTATGGACAGCAACACACCTGCTCGACGAGTCTTCGAATCTAACCCCGATGGGGTACGCAGCAGCGGAAGAACCCGTAATAGGTGGCGCAAACAAGTGGATGACGACATCAAAGCACTCGGTCGGTGTGCGCAACTGGAAGCGGCTAGCTAGCGACAGAGCTGGCTGGAGGGGCTTGTTAGTTGATGCCGAAGCCCATCCTGGGCTGTGAGCGCCATCTAAAGTAAGTAGTAAGTATATCCTGGCCCAGATCGCGTAAGACTAAAACGATTGTTCGATTGAACCATCGTCGTCTTGACGATAGCTGTCTGTATACACACATAGAGAATATAGAGAGAACAATCGTGTTAGTATAACGTGATCTGGGCCCTGATCCAAAACTGCCGCCATTTTAATTCAATTATTACTTTTTAGTCTTTATATTTTCACAACAAATTTCTTTTCTACTAAAATAAATTAATAAAAAGAAGCACTTGTCAAAATAACAGCTGGCAATTGTACTGGTTTAGTAAGAGGCGGGGTAGATTCACCGAAAAAAAACGGATTTGCAAAATTGATTCAGTATCAAAAAATAACAATATTTTTTGCCCAATGGAAGGTTTTATTCGTCAGAATCGGTGTTTTGACAGATATGTATCAAAACAATATTGAAATTTTTTACCAACATAAAACATCATTAATTTACCAATGGAAAACCCCATTTAACATGATTAATGACGTAAATTCCTTTTTAGAGGAGACTAAACTGTGAGAGGTCTTCATTTATATGTATTTCCAACACGTTTCTTAACTTAACCAATTAAAAACTGCTTTTTAGAAATTTGCAAATAATAAGCGTAGAGTTTATTGCACAGACGTATTTATTACTTTAGTAATTTCATAGAAAACTGAGATAACTGTTTTCCAAAAGAAATCGCTTGAGGTCTTTCAGTCATTACAATAAATAAGTTTTACAGGTTCTATAGAAGTTATAAATTTTGAGTAGTTTTTGACACATTCATAAAAATTCCCGGGAAAATGCTTCCCTTTTTCCAACTCTCTTATTCTAAACTATAAATTCCCGGGAATTTCGTTCCTTTTTCCTTATCCTAAGCAAAATTCGAATATGGGAAATAATACTACGAGAAAAAAGCTGGCATTCTAATGTCCACAAAATGGGAAATGTAAATATATTTGATGTGACGAGCATTTTAATTTTGGGGGAACAAATCTCCCGAGGAGTTATTTTCCCGGGGAAAATAACTCCTCGTAAATTGGGCTGATTTTGACGTGGTAGGTTGTGTCGAATATCTTAGAATAATTAAGTTTCTTGTTTTTTTTTTATTTAAATTTGAATACCAGATGGCCCAATAGTCCCTTAAGTGTGATTCTGCTACACTGCTCTGAAGTAGAATTTACATGAGGGCCAACATCGATTGAACGGACATTCATCCAATTTGACATTTAATTCAGATTAAATCTTATTTTAAATCGTCACAAATAACGAAGAAAACAAAAACAAGACCCTAAATTTGATGAGAATTATCCCTTGGTGGTGCATTGCGCAGAGCATCGGTCTAAGAGGTAGCTTGTTCTAGGTTCAAAACAGTAGACGACGATAATTTCTAAAATTAAAATTCGACAGCCATGAAAACGCTATAATTCCAGCCTAAAAACAATAGTGCTTCCCAATGGAAGTTGTTGTTGTTCATTTAAACATTCAACAAAAACAAGACTGATTTTAGGGTTAGCCGCACGTTTGACAATTTGTAACAATCATAACATCATAAATAATTGTTATTGTCAAAATTATTCATTAAAAGCTATACTCCAAAATACAGATGCACAAAATTGCGAGATTCTATTTCATGATCCCTATCCTCGTATGCTCAAGTTTGATTAAAATATCGAGTTCAATTTTTGTTTACAAATCCATAAATAGCACTTACGTACCATTAGGGTGGAGCTTTTTTTAGAAATGTTTGAATTTCTTTAAATTACACCCACTCCCCCTAAAAGTTAGCTTACTTTTTTAAATTTATCAAAGAAGCACAGTTTATTACTTGAAGAAACCTTGTAAACTTCTGACGTACAAATTTACTACAAAAATGAACTTGCGGATAAGAAGGTAGCTCGGTAAAAAATTAAACTAACCAGAATATCAAATCAAACAAATAATAAATATCTTTGTACCTACAAAATAAAATTCTAAACAAAAAAAAAAACAAAATGCATTCATAGATACCCCAATTGTTCGCCATCTTCCAAAAACCCCAAATGTTCATAGTATTTATACTTCACCAAGCACTCCTGTCCATCGCGTTCAATGTTACGAATTTTCTTATACCGATCGCGAATATTCTTCCATATCTTTTGGATGCGTTCCATTGGAATAACTTGTCCGAGCGCTTCATATACCTCAACCCACATCATTTCTTTTGTAGCTCTCACCGACGATAATTTGCTAGATTGTGCCTCGTAGAGCATTGGTCTCTTTGCCACTTCTTCAACAATTGCTAATCCAATATCTAGAAATAATTCAAAATGAGACAAACTGATAGCAGAATGGAAGCTTGGAAACCTTTCTGAACAGCCAATGTCGGTAGACCTAGATCATATTTAAGGATTGTCTCCACATTTTGTTCGCCTTCTTCAACTACCATACTAGACGGCATATTATGCTGTTCCTCCTCATGGTATTCTTCGAATTCTTCATAATCATCAGCTTTAATTAGAACATCATTGTTATCGTCATCCAGCACAGGCATTGGGTAATCGGTTGAACTAGTTCCTTCATCGATTTCTCCATCAGCGAACTCAAAACGATCAAAGTTGGATGTGCTCACAGCAAACATCTTCTCAGTGGGTATTTCAATGTCGTGCTTACGATTTAGATGCTTCCACAGATTCGATGACGATGTCTTACTCTTGTACACGTGTACACGTCCCTTGGAATAGCACAACATGCAGAGAACTCTGTCATCAGGTTCGTATTTTGAGTCCTCTGTCGTTGACGTTGTCGATGGATGTTTGGTTGCAAGTGCAAAGTACTTCCAAACTCCACTGGGAGTTTTGTGACGATTCGACTGACGAGCTTCATTGTAGACTATTTTATACTCACTTATGATTTTTTTCTTGCTGTTGTTTAGTGATTGATCGTCGACCTCTGTGTCGTTATGAATGATTTTGAAAGAACCAATTTCTTCAGAAATATTTCGACTTCGTTTAAGTGAAACATTGCAGTTTGAGTTGTCCATTACCAAAAACGTACTTTGAGTTTTTGGAATCAAAACAAATGTAATTTCTTTTTGTGTTTTCAAAACAAAACTAGAGCGAATATTCTTTAGCCGATTAGATGCCGGGAATATTTTTTTTATAATTTCTAGCGATCAGCGAGCAAGCTGCTAGAAAGAAAAATGAGAGCTCAACGGGAACGGCTACGGCTGTGCGCTGAAAATTAGAAAAGATCTGTTTCCTTTCACTATGATTTATAATAAACAATGCAGTTTCTTTCCACACGAGGAGATGTTTATAGTCCTGCCATGAACGATGGCAGGACTATAAACATGTCTACAAAAAATCCAATGGAATCGCAAAAATCCATGTCCATCCATGCAGTGACCATAGATTTTAATATAATAACTAGATGGTCAACTTCCCGGTGAGAGTTGAAGCACGTTGGCCATTTTTCATGAGGCCAAATTCCACAGAAAGTTGTGTCCGCTTAGTGCGATATAGCTCATACAATTTCTTAAAAATAATGTTTTGCCGCGTCGTGAAGTGTTGTTCCACTGCAGTTGTGTGTGGTCTAAAGGTTAGACCGCACTAGGCGGAACTGCACTGCAGCGGAACTGCGATTCAAAATAATTTGTATGAAATTTAATGAAGTTCAGTTGCCGCTTAGTGCGATATAGCTCATACAGTTTCATACAAATAATGTTTTGCCGCATCGTGAAGTGTAGTTCCGCTGCAGTTGTGTGCGGTCTAACCTTAACCATTACACATTCAACTAAAACCAGACAAAAAACTCCCACGCATATAAAACGTCATCTCATGTCTTGTTCAAGACACGGCAGAACATTATTTGTATGAAATTATACAAGCTATATCGCACTAAACGGCAACTGTACTTAATACAATTTCATACGAATTTGTGTGGTGAATTGTAGTTCTGCTGAAGTTGAGTGCGTGATTCCATCGTTTTGTTTCCTCGTGTGAAAAAAGAATTTTCGGCGGCGGCGCTCATGCTCGGCTCATGTATGGTCCACTTAAAACGAACAAACCCAATAGTTTGACATAGGCTGTCAAAAATTTCTACCCTACCGTGGTTTTGATTTTTCCAAATGAAATCTATGCATTTATAACTTTGTTAAGGAAAAATCATATAATTTCCTTCAAAAATGTTGCGAAGTATCACTAATTTAGCCATAACCAGGTAAATTCAATTCAATCAATTCATTTAACATTTATATTAACCCGGATCTTGGCAGGCTACCGTCAGTAGTAGCCGTACAACACATGTCCGTCTATCCTCCTACCTATATCGATCCTGTTTTTAAGAAGCAAAAACAATCTTATCTCAAAGAAACTGGAGAAAACTTAAAACTAGCTCATTTGCCAATCAAGCCAGCACGTAATAATGATACCTCATCAGTATTTCACGATGATATATTAAGCAAATTCACAAATTACGTAATGCGCCAGGGTAAAAAGGTCCTGGCACGAGATTTGATCGACAGAACTTTCGAAAATATCAAACGAATTCAGTTGGAACGATACAATCTAGCCGATGACCTGGAGGAGAAGTCAAAAATTGAAACAAATCCATTGAAGATCTTGCATTCGGCAATAGAGAACTGCCGGCCACTTCTGCAGTTGACACCAATTAAAAGAGGTGGTGTAACCTATCAGGTGCCAGTGCCAGTCACTGACAAGAGGTCGTACTTCCTGTCCATGAATTGGCTCATTGAGTCTGCACAGGAAAAAGAAAAAAGTGTTCATTTTCCAGAGAAGCTAGCTTGGGAATTACTGGATGCTGCTTCCGGTCAAGGACGAGTGGTGAAGAAGAAGCAGGATCTCCATAAGCAGGCTGAATCAAACCGTGCTTACGCTCACTACAGATGGAGTTAGATGTTAAGTTTCATTTTTGTTTCCACTTTATTGGTTTAGAAAAATAAAAATCCCTTAAACGTATCCATCTCCAAATACTCTAATATACCTTTCAGGATCACGAACGATCCCAAAGCGGTTGAGAAGCTTGAACGATTGTGATTCATCTTCTCGGTTCGTAACTGGTTGATACATGTTGATTTCATTTAAAATTTTAAGGTTGATTTTTCGTTCTGGTATTTCCCAAGGAGCGAGGATGTCTGCAACAGACAGAACGTGGTGCTTTCTTCGGCCCCAAAAGTCGACGTATCCCAGTTTGATTTTATCGTTTCGCTCGTTCATATAAATAAATCCAATTAAATTCTGAATTGGCAAGCTGCAGAGGCTCAAGGTTAACACTCCAGTTATTCCTGCAAACAGAGGCTATTCGAGTTTCTTAGCAATTTTTTCACAGTCGTCAACCTCACCTAATGTACCGAATACAAATCCAAAATTTGAAGCTAGGTGTCCGGCTTGTTCTAGGGCTAAAACAGCAGGTGTTCCGACAGCTGTTACAATAGCTTGATATACTTTAAGCTTGTTAAATGCTGAGGCTAGCCGGATCAAGGGAAGCCTGTAGATTTCTGACCACTTTTCTTGGTCGTTCAGTTGGATTGATTTATTCGTTGTTACATATCTAACAACTGATGGATTGACTTTGGTAGAGTAGACATTTTTGAATAGCTTAATAGTAATAATTCTCTGAATCATTTTAGATCTTCTTAAATTGAAATATTTGCAAATTGCAAGCAAAATAAATAAATAAGCTATATTTTTTTTCTTAACATTAAAATTAAGGTTATTTTTTGCTGTCATAATAAACACTGCAGCCAACATAAAGAAAATATATTTTAGATCCTAATCAACGTTCCCACTTCAATGAAATACTAAGGTAGTAGTAAAACACTTCGATAGGTACTTTTATTTAGTCTAGATCATGTCGATTTCGATTCAACAATTTTAGATTTGGTGGTCAAACTTTAGATCAATCGAGGTAAAAAGAACTCAAAACAAGATTTGATCTATACTTGCCATTGTGTGAGTGCCATTTTCTGTTGATTTGGATAAAAATATCACTTTAATTTGGTGTGTGTGCAAGTGCGTGTGAAAATCTGTGTAGAAATTTGCCTGAAATCTAGATTTCCAAAATTGATCTAAATCAGACCACCAGAAAATTCGATTTTTTTTTTGTAGTTAAGAACGTGAAATGTGAAAAAGAGAAAAAAAATCGAATTATTTTTGTTGAATCAAAATCGACATCAGATTCGGTTTGAATTTATATTCGAAAATACGTGTTTTAAGGCGGACTACACCTGTCTGTAGTGTTGCTGTCATTTCGTACGTCACACAGAAATACAAAACAGAAGACAAATGTGGTTCTAGCGATATGAAAAACATTGAAGAGATAGTGAAACATGAGCACAACACACGAGACAGGTGTTTATTCGGCTTTACAAAAACAAGTAAAAATCAAGTTTCTGTTCATCACACCCCGACTTAACAGGCCATGAACGATGGCCGAACTATGGAACATGTCTAAAAAAATCCCATGGAGTCGCAAAAATCCATGTCCAAGCAGTGACATATCTATACAAACCAGATTGTGGATTGGATTGTAGATTGGATTATGGACATCGTTCATGGACTGTGTCGCGTTGGTGTGAACTGATGGGATTATCATTAATCCACTAGATATTATTTTCTAATAAAAGAAAAAGACTTCGGTTTATATTTTAATATAAAAGATACTTTAATGAATATAAAAGAATTTAAAAGAATACAAAAACTTCTGGATATAACCAACGCCAAAGATAGATACATAGAAAGAATGTAAAAAGTATTTCAAAGATAATTTAACGGAGAAACATATGTATAGAGAGAGCAAAGATAATTAACATAGATGGATTATATAAATTTAGGTTAAGGGTGTGTACACAATTTTAAGTTCACAATATCAACACCCTTTCTTGAACAAAAATTAATTATACCTTAACCTTAAGTATTCCAAAATTATCTTTACAAAAATTAAGTTTGTTAGCACATAAAGGTATCGTTAAAGAATCTGCCACCATTTGATCTGTTGGTGTATACTGCACAATGATGTTCTTGTCTTCAATGTGTCCTCTGAGAAAATGATGGCGTATATCTATATGCTTTGTGCGTGGACGAAAGCCAGCTGTTGAAGCGAGATCCACTGCACCCTTGTTGTCACAAAATATAACAAATAAAAAGTACTTCTTGACAAGTTGTGGATAGGGCCATATATTCGGCCTCTGTGGTCGACAACGCTACTGTCCTTTGCCGCTTACTAGCCCATGAAATAGGACCACCTTGCATCTTGAGAATGTAGCCGCTTACTGAAATCAATCTCATCAATTTCGTTTGCCCAATCTGCATCGCTATATGCCAACAACTCAGAGCTACCGCTTCCGCAGAATTCAATTTTATCATTGATAGTACCTTTTAGGTAACGCATAATCCTTTTTACGGCTTTCCAATGTACTTGGCCTGGATTCGACAAATATTTGCTTACAACACCCACTGCATGAGCTATATCTGGTCTTGTCCCCTGCGCTGCATATACCAAGGCTGCCAACTGCTTCTCGGTATGGAATATTTTGCATCTTAGTACGAACTTCTTCATTTTTCGGAGACATTTCTGAAGTCAATTTTTGGTTTGGATCTAAAGGAGTCGTCACTGGGTTGCAGTCTGCCATTTTAAACTTGCTGATAACTTCATTCAAGTAATCGGATTGATCAACCAAAGTTTACCTCGAACTCGATCTCTCGTAATCTTCATGCCCAAGCATACGGAAATTTCACCAAGATCCTTCATCTTGAATGTTGTCTTCAGCTCATCTTTCGTAATGTTCAATTGATTGAGGTCGTTGGACAGAATCAACAAATCATCGACGTAGACTGCAACTATCTGAATATTTGTATTTGATTTCTTGATGTAAACACACTGGTCTGTTCGCGTCTGCATATAACCAATGGACTTGAGAACGGAGTCCATCTTCTTGTTCCAGGATCTCCCCCCTTGCTTGAGACCATACATTGCCTTATTCAGCTAACAAACTTTATTTTTCTGAGATTCTACAACGAATGACTCAGGCTGTTTAATGTTGAGATCCTCATCTAGGTCCCCGTGCAGAAACGCATTCTTAACATCCTTGTGGTGAAGGTCAAGATCATACCTATCAGAAAGCGCAAATAATAATCTGATTGTATTAGTTCTTACCACTGGTGCATAGGTTTCTTGGAAATCTATGCCTTCAATTTGTCCGCATCCTTTCGCTACCTAGCCTAGCTTTAAATTTCTTGTCTTGGTTTCCATCTCCCCGTTTGGTTTTAAATACTCATTTAGCGTTAAGTATTTTTCTGTTCGGCGGAGGATCTACCAAAGACCACGTATTGTTTTCGAGCATTGTGTCATACTCTTCTTGCATAGCTGTCTTCCAGGATGAGGCATTCGGTCCATTTAAGGCATCTTCAACGGAGATAGGATCGGCAGGATCATTTGTCACAGTAAAATAAGTGACGTAATCCGGAAATATCCTGGTTTTTGGTGTTCTACTTGAACGCCTCTGTAGGTTGTCTGCACCGTCTGTTTCCGATAACTCAACTCTGATTATCTCTTGGTCCATATTATCATCAACAAATGTGGTTTCCCTTTCTTGCTTCAAAGTCTCCATGCTGGTTCTATAATGTCATCTGGAACTATCAACTCAGCGCTATTATCCACAATCGTATCATCTGTGTCATCGCTATTGTCCGAGAATGAATCTTCAGTAATTGTAACCTCAACTGTATCTCTCATCTTCAAAGAAAATCGCATCTCTGCTTCTGACTAGTTCTTTTGTCTTTGCATCGAGAAGCCGGTATCCTTTCGTTTCATCACAGTAGCCAGTGAGGATTAGTTCTCTTGACTTCGGATCCCATTTCAATCTCTTCTCTTTTGGGATATGCGACATTGCTTTGCAGCCAAAAACTCGTAGGTTGCTGATATCTGGCTTTTTACCTGACCAAACTTCTTCGGGTGTGACATTTCGGATATTGTTTGTCGGTGTCCGGTTGATTAGATAAACTGCTGATGCCACACCTTCGGCCCAATAGTCTTTGGATAAACCAGCATCGAATAGCATACTTCGGGCTTTCTCCACAATTGTGAGGTTCATCCGCTCCGCAACTCCATTTTGCTGTGGAGTGTATGCAATCGTAAGTTGATGTCGTATTCCAGAATTCTTCAAAAACGATTTGAGTTGTGTACTCAAGTACCCGCCACCATTATCAGATCGAATAATTTTAATTTTTCTTTCACTCTGTTTTTCTACCAGGTTCTTGAACTCTTTAATCGCCTGGCTTTTTGCCTTCAGAAAATACACAAAGACTTTCTTTGAGCAATCGTCAATCATTGTTAGGAAGAACCTTGAACCTCCGATGGATGTCGTCTCCATTGGCCCACATAAGTCGGTGTGCACCAGGTCAAGTACATTTTCAGCTCGCTTATACCTCTATGCTTGAAGGATTCTCTATGCTGCTTTCCTTTAATGCAATTTTTGCACGCCTCGTTACTGCATTTCTCAAAATTACATCCAGTCGCCAGACCGCTCCGGAGAAGATTTACATTCTTTACGCTCATGTGTCCCAAGCGTCGGTGCCACAATTCAGCTTCATTTTCTTTGCGAGCGAGAAACACATCTTGCCTAGGTCGATCCAATTTAAATATCCCGTTGTCATCGGTAGCTGTTGCTAAAAGCTCTCCAGCAACGCTTGTGATTTTACATCCATCGGAAGTGAATTCCACTTTGTGCCCTTGCTGTACTATTTTACTTACAGATAATAAGTTGGCTGAGATATTTGGAATATAAATCACTTCGTTTGCTTTTATTTCATCTGGGATATTATTGACAGAAACGGAAATTGTTGTTTTACCGATCGAAACTGGTTTCATCTTTTGGTTGTTTGCTGCGTAAATTTCGGTGGTACATGGACTCGCATTTCCTTCCAGCCAATCTGCATGTGAAGTCATATGTACGGATGCGCATGAGTCCAAATACCATGCCTGTGAGTCGGTGGCATCAACGGCGCAGCAAGCAAAAAAAGTCGTTTTGGGATTTCCAAATTGTTTTGATGATTTCTTACCTTTATTGCAGTTCTTACTTATGTGTCCATAGCCGTTGCAGTTGAAACAGCGAGTTCTATCCATGTTCGTTGGATTTTGATGAGGACGACTGTATTGTTTGTTCCAAGGCTTCATCATTAATGCAGTCTCGCCAGCAGAATTTTTGTTGGAAATTTCTTGCAGGAGCTTTGTTTTTATGGAGTCACCTGTTATTGGTACTCCTGAACTCTCGAGACCCATAATCATCGGTTTGTATTCTTCTGGCAAACCAGCAAGTAAAAGCGTACCTACCCATTCGTCACCAACTTGAAATTTCTGTGCATTTAATTTGTGTGCAGTCGTGATAATCTTGTTGACATATTCGTCAACTGAAACGGAGTCAACGAGACGGGTTGTAATCAATGTCTTAAGAAGATTTACCCTGCGAGTTAATCCAGAATCCTCGAAAGCATTTTGCAATTTATCCCATGCATCTTTTGCAGTAAGTGCATCCTGGATATGCATGAAATTCATTCGATCGACGGCGAGGATTATTTTTGATTTTGCTTTGGTTATCTTCTTGGCATCTTCTTCGGTTCCCACGATGCACTCCCAGAGATCCTCATGCTCAAGATATGCCTGCATGGCAAACTTCCAAGTACTATAGTTATCCCGGCCTGTGAGTTTATCTATTGATGGCGTTGTGCTAGACGACATGATTCGGCTGATGCAATCCGATGGGTCGATGGGTTCACTAAAAGAAATTTTTGATACGGTAGGCTTCTCGTTGTCAATATCTTCTGGGCCCATAACCTGATGGGATTATCATTAATCCACTAGATATTATTTTCTAATAAAAGAAAAAGACTTCGGTTTATATTTTAATATAAAAGATACGTTAATGAATATAAAAGAATTTAAAAGAATACAAAATGAAACTTCTGGATATAATAACCAACGCCAAAGATAGATACATAGAGAGAATGTAAAAAGTATTTCAAAGATAATTTAACGGAGAAACATATGTATAGAGAGAGCAAAGATAATTAACATAAGATAGATGGATTATATAAATTTAGGTTAAGGGTGTGTACACAATTTTAAGTTCACAATATCAACATGGACCACTCTCATTTATCACCTTGTAAATAAATTTTTACAGGCGAATTGTTATCCACCGCATGACATGTTTGGCGTTAATTTAAGAGAACCTTGAGCACTCCATACACGATTCAATTTTATTTTCAACTCAGTTGTCAACTAAATTGATGCTTCGTCACACACTACATAAACTTAGTTGAAAGACTTCTGCTTCAACTGTCAATGCATCATTTTTCTCATAAGAATTATACAATCGAATCAAGATGTGTGAAAAAAGAAAAGTACTGGCATTAGTTATTATTGCAGAGTGCCTTGGTGACGATGAACAAGTACAAATAAAAAGAAAATGAATTTGAATGAAAGAATGGCTAATGGATACAAAACAAATTACAATGAAAAAAAATTGAAAAATAATTGAGATTATTCACATCTCTGTTTTTTGTCTCACTTTTATTTCTTGGTGATAAAGGGAAGGCTTGACAGTAAATCAAATGACTTGCCTACACACACCTCAACTAAGTTGAAAACATATACATCACCTTGAAAAAAAATAAAAAATCTTTTGATTTTCTTCCAACTCAATCGTCAACCTTCAAAAAATCAAAATCAAGCCATTCAAAGGCAAGTTGAACTGTGTATGGAGTGCTTTAAGCCAGATCCACACATATCTCGTGTCATTAACAATGTATTTCATATCCGTAGAACAACATTTGTCTCGTGTGTTGTGTGGTTTCGTGGCGCATGAAATATATGGAATGACAGCAACACACGAGTACTTCCGTAACGTAACGTTATTGAAACGTGTTAATTGTAATTGTTTATAGAACTGTCAAAGTAGTTACATTTTGTTAATTATTTACTAAACTATGCTTTTCCAAATTCTGAAAATGGTTTTCCAAATTTGAGAAAACCGATCCCGATCGTTTGGTACCAAAAAAGTCCACTTTTGTTTCTATGTGCTGCTAAGTATACGCCAAACCTTTAATTGTTAATAACTAATTAACTAGAGTTTTCCAAATTCTAAAAATGGTTTTCCAAATTTGTCCAAATGTTTTCCAAATTATAGGAATCAAAAAAAAATGAAATTCCTCACAAAGTGCTGTTAAGAATACGGTGGTGCCGAAATGAGGTAATTTGGAAATTAGCTCATTTGGAACGTCATTTCCTATACAAATTTGACGTTCCAAACGAGCTAATTTCGAAATTACCTCATTTCGGCTCCAATGAAAACGTAGTATTATGGTGGATTTACATGTATTTTCATCTGCAAAATGCAGAAAAGTAGAGCAGGACAGATGTATACAAAAAATCCGAGTGAGTGAAAGAGAACCATCAAGAAGATGAACATGTTCGTCTTCATTTCTGTATTATAGGACTTTCCTATAATACAGAAATGAAGTTCTTCTGCATTTTGATCTTTTATCTCTATCTAACAAATATACATTTTGTATTTGTCATCCCTTTTTTTGTGCAGAAACCAAATGCAGTTACATGTAAATCCACCATTATGCTGGATTTACATGTATCTTCGTCTGCAAAATGCAGAAAAGTAGAGCAGGACAGATATATAAAAAAAATCCGAGCGAGTAAAAGAGAACCATCAAGAAGATGAACATGTTCGTCTTCATTTCTGCATTATGGCACTTTCCTATAATGCAGAAACGAAGTTCTTCTGCATTTTGATCTTTTCTCTCTATCTAACAAATATACATTTCGTATTTGGCATCCCCTTTTTTGTGCAGAAACCAAATGCAGATACATGTAAATCCACCATTAATCATCAACATTTCTTTCTTAGTTAAGTAGCAACACTGTTCTTTTTTGTACTTATCAATTGTCGGTAATACAGTTTTGTTTATGTTAAGAAATGTCATTTTATTTGACATCAAAACATAACACGTGCAGGAGCAGCAATATCTTTTTTATAAAAATCTACCAAAAAACCTTAAATTTCTACGAAATAAACAACAAATTAGATGGCAACTAACATCAAACTCAAAGAAGCGTAAGTACCCTAAATACTCAACCTTATACATTTCTCAAATCATGAATAATTCCACCAGTTTCGAAGCCGAATCAACATTCGGTGCATTCTATACTGGCGGAGTGGTCGCTTGGACATCCACTGGCGAAGAATTTCTTTGCCAGGATGTTGGCAAAATTAATGTTATTAACATCGATACTGGGAACATAGTGAATTCGATTGGTGAAGTGCAATCTTCAGATCTGGACGAAGATGTTGTGTATACGTTTGCTTTGAGTGCCGATGATGAGCATGTCCTAACCGCTCACAAAAGTGGACTCTTGAAGATGTGGGAGAAACAGACAGGTACATTGGCGAAAATGTGGAAGAGTGCCCACAAAGGTCCAGTTGCGAGATTAGCGTTCCGCAGTCGAGGTGGAGTAGTTGCATCTGGTGGATCAGATGCATCGATTCGAATTTGGGATTATGAGAGAAAGACATGTCTGTGTGCTCTGCGCGAAAGTCAAGGTGTGGTTGCTCTGGTGGTGTTCCATCCAGACACCGAGAATACTCTGGTATTTGGTTCGGGAGATGATAACAAGATCAACTGCTGGGACTACGCCAGCAAGACACTTAAAGCCACTTTCACTGGACACTATTCGAAGGTAACTGCTATATCTTTTGATATTGAGTCGCAAATCATAGCCTCTGTAAGCCGAGACAAGGTTCTGATTATATGGAATATCGAAACCGGGGCGCAGATAAAGGTCCTCCCCCTCTACGAAGGACTAGAAGGAGTTTGCATCCTTCCTAAGACTCTTCAACTGCCAAATGGATTCGATTTAGCTGCTGCAGAAAATAAGGACAAAACATTCGCCGCTGTGGCTGGAGAACACGGCTGTATCCGCATTTGGAACTGCTCCGATGCAAAGAACATCTACACTCAGACCAACAGCTCGGTTTCCAAAGCTTCTGAAGACGGTGGTCTGGCAGTCACTCAATTGCTCCAATGCGCTAAAACAAACCAACTGGCCATGGTAACTGCCGACCACAACATCATGGTTCACAACATCTCGACGTTTCACTGCGCAAAGCAACTGATCGGTTTCAGTGATGAAATACTTGATGTTTGCTTTGTGGGCAAGAACTCTCGCTATCTGGCAGTTGCCACAAACAGTTCTGACATCAAATTCTATGACACAACCAACATGAATTGTTCCATTCTGAAAGGACACTCAGACATCGTCTTGGCTCTGACCTCACACAAAAACTTTTTGCTCTCCTCATCAAAAGACAACACTATCAGAATCTGGGAACTTGATCCGGGTTCATTCAGTGTGAAGTGTGTGGCTAAAGGGACGAAACACACCTCGAGCGTAGGTTCAGTAGCCTTTGGTAGAGTCACACATACCATATGCGCTTCGGCCAGTCAAGATACTTGTCTTAAGGTCTGGGAAGTGCCGAAAAAGTTCGAAAATAGTTCCTCTGACGAAACGGACCTTCATCCATTGGTCTGCACAACGACGGCTATTGCCCACGAAAAGGATATCAATTGCGTGGCTATTTCTCCAAACGATCTTATTGTTGCCACAGCGTCCCAAGATAAAACCGCAAAACTCTGGGACAGCAAAACCTTGACTCTGCTTGGAGTTCTCCGTGGACATCGTCGGGGAGTGTGGTGCGTTCGTTTTTCGCCAATCGACCAAATTCTTCTGACCACCTCGGCTGACTGTAGCCTTCGCATGTGGTCCCTCACCGATATGACTTGTTTGAAGACCATCCAAGGTCACGAGAGTTCAGTTCTGCGGGCGGAATTCATTTCCAAAGGAATGCAATTGGTATCAGCCGGAGGCGATGGACTGATCAAACTTTGGAACATCAAAAATAGTGAGTGTACCTTGACTTTAGATAAACACGAATCACGCATCTGGACACTGGCGGTGGCTCATGGTGAAACACATTTCTTCAGTGGAGGAGCTGATTCGAAATTGATTCGATGGCGAGATGTTACTGAGGAGAAGAAAGTGGCTGAGATTAACGAACGTCAAGAGTTGGCTGCTCAAGAGCAGGAGTTAACAAATCTTATAGCCCAAAAAAAAATGTTAAAGGCCCTTCGACTGGCTTTGAAGTTGGATAAACCGCATTTGACATTGAAAATCATCAATACAGTCATCAAGAATGGAGAATCCGGTTTGGATGAAACAATAAGCAATCTAAACGAACTTCACAAGGAAAGTCTGATGCGACATGCGATATCGTGGAACACAAACAGTAGGAATTGTCGACCAGCACAGTTGGTATTGAATGTACTGATCAATTTGGTTTTGGCCAATGACTTCAAGCCAACAGGACTGGGGAAGATGATCGAAGAGACCTTACCTTACACCGAGAGGCATTTTAAGCGAATGACAGAGTATTTGAAGGATTTAAAATTTATTGAATTTACACTTAAGTGCATGCAGCCTCACGGTGGCATGGAAGTGGATGATGTAGAGAAATAACATATTTTAAGATAAAGTGAATACAGATTTTTATTTTATTTTTAAATTTGTTGTATGTATATACGAGCAAGGGGAATTTCTTAAGGACGATTTAAGAACTTCCCTTTCCTAAAAAAAAACTGAAAGGACTGAAATCAATTTATGGGCAAATAAATTGATTTATTTTTGATTTAAAATCAAATTTGCAGATCTTGATTTTAATACCTTATACCAATACAATTTTAAGTTGTCACTTTACAATTTTTTTTGTATTGTTTGAATTTATTTCAGTTAATGAAATTTGTGTTCTAAATATAAAGGGAAGCGTTTCTGATATAAAATGGAAGCTGTAAAAAATAAATTGTAAATTCATGAAGCTCATTCTTTTCTTTTGAAAGTGCACCAAGTGATGACGAGTTTTGTGATGTATAATAATTACACGAATACAATGACAAAAACAAATCAATTTGAATTGGCGTTCGATTCGCCACGAAATAAATCAATTTTTAGATTGATATCTGAATTTACCAATCGAAAACACCTTATTATGAGAAGCTCGCACTTCGATAAAACAAATGTAAACGTCAAACATGTTTGTGTGTTGTATCGTGTAGCTGGGTAAATATTGGCCTGGTGGGTTGATTTTGACATTTAATTTTTTTTAAATATAAAACCTTTTCCGCTTTAAGAAAAAAAGTTATTTATTATTAAAAAACCTTAAAAAACACCAACAAATGTGGAAAGGTTTCAATATGTTGTGGAAATACTACAGCCAAATAATTTTAACTCAGTTATGTGGAATATAAAAATGCATGCAGTTTGAGTGACTTTGGCTACGACAAAGTATGAAAAAACGCATACAAATTATCAGAAAACTTGCCCTAAAAAGACGTACAAAGCTTACAAGTACAAGTCTCCTATTAGGCTGCAAAAGTGCAGAGAAAGACTGATCCTCCTAATATTGTTCCAGTTATACATATATGAAAATTCAAATTTATAATTCATGTATGTATTTAAAAAACAAACAAAAGATGAATGAACCCCTTAAAAACAAACAAAAAATCGTCAATATAAAATGTCTCTGAGATCAATATTGGTAGGTGCTCATTGATTGATTCTAGTCAGTGAGATAATAAGGAAAACGTTTACCCGGCCAAGGTCACCCAAAACTGCAGGGGTCACCCAATTTTTTATTTAAATTAGCCAACTGATTTGTATAAAATTAACGATACTTTTGCAAAAAATATTTACTCTATAAAAAAATCTATGAAAAAGATATTTATATTTTAATTTGAAAATGTGCCAAAATCATCCGATTTCACGGTACTTTAAAAAATATTTTTGTATTTTTACTGTTTGTTCTCCGAGAAAGTCGCGGAACTCTGAAAACTCCTACACGGAAACCCAGGGCTCTGCAGAACACAGTTTGGGAACTGAGGATCTAAGGGATAGATAATTTTGAAAATATGACGTATGTGCTTCGAAAGTGACTTGATAAATATTTTTTACGAAAGTTTTGACTGTCCTCTAGTAAAGTCATGGGGGGAGGGGTATAGAAAGTTAACTGCCACACCGATCATCAGATTCCCCTAGGGGTACTTAGTCTATTAGTTCCAATTTTAATTTATAAATTATTGCCTTTAACTGGAGTTGAACCTAGACCAAGCTCCCTCTGAAGCCGATGCACTACGCATAGCACAACGAGGTCACCTAATATTTCCATTCAATGTAGGGTTTTTGCTTATAAATTGCGAAACAAGTAGCATTTTTAAGGGTTGGGTACGATATCCCGCTTTTTATAATCCCGTTTTTTTAATCCCGTTTTTTTTTAATCCCGTTTTTTTAATCCCACTTTATGTAATCTCGTTTTTTATAATCCCGTTTATTATAATGCCGTTTCTTATTATCCCGCTTTTGCAATCAAAACCAGTTGTTTTGTTTTAAAAAAATCGCGATTTTTTTAAAATAAAACAAACTAGACTTGATTGCAAAAGCGGAATACAATATAACAAAATAAAATATTTAATTCTTAAACAAACCAAGAATGAAATTCTAAACAATTGAGGATATATTATATTTATCATTAACATCATGTTAGTTCAATTGAATGTTGTTTTACTCATTTAGTTCCTGCTCATTCGTTTTTTTTTTATAATTTTTAGCTTGGCCGTTTTTAATTTTTTCTATTTCTGTTTGCACCACAATTGTTTCTTTAGCTAGATCGGCAATCATTTTGAACAACCCAGCGGTTTTTCGTCCAACAAAAATCTTAGGTCTGCGATGCCTTGACCTCGACAATATTTTGGGTTGGCGGAGACTGTTTTTGGCACTATCGTACACAGATGAAAACAGTAGCAATGTACCTATTTTCTTTAAGTCGAGTTATTCTTAGATCTTGTACAACATTTGAAAAGTATAAAACGTGGAAAATAACCAACATGAAATCAATAAGTTTTAATCATGTATTCTAAAAAAACATTCTTAGCGGGATAAGGCGGGATTTTAAAAAGCGGAGTTATTATAAAATGGGATTTTGAATAAACGGGATTTAAAAAAAAAAACAGTATTTAAAAAAAAAAAACGGAATTTAAGAAGGTGGTATTTTAAAACTTTTTTGTCGGAATTTTTGAAAAACGGCTCTATTTGGTTTGTATTCGTCTGTGCCTGATATGTGTGAAACGGCAAAAATAAGTACCTAATAGAAACCGTATAGCACCGAACGATCTTCCAACACGAATCGGTTTCAAAGCGGCACATATTCAGGTCTAGAACACACAAAGTAAACGTAGCGTTCACACATATTCGGTTCGTTGCAGGTTTTTCTGATTTTTGTTTTTATTTTATTTAATTTTAATTATTAGTGAGTACAAACCGAATATGAACCATCTATGTGTGAAGGTCGTGACGGAAATCGAACCGAATACAGACCGAACCGAATGTTTGTAAAACGAGCCTTATTATTTATTTATTTGTATTCCTTGTTAAGAAAGCAAAACAAGGAATAAAGATAAGTTGTTTGTTCTTCAGTCGGGATCTTTCGAAATAAACGGATCTGATGATCGATGTGGCAGTCGTGAAATAGCTACACATAATTAAAAAAAAAAAAAAATGGAGAATGACACTCGCAAAAGCTTTTAAAAACCCGGGCGAATAAAACACTTTCGGGCGAAATGTTTTCCGGGTGAAACTCACAATAGGGCTGATTGTTTCATTCAAACAGTCATAATTAATACGACGATGCTATGCAGCCTAACTGCGGGCATAGGACTGTTAACACACAGATCAGTGTATACTCACTCAAAAGGTATTAGTACAGGCGACGGGGAGTCAAATAAGGGCAATCTGAAAAAAGTTTTGACGTCTGAAAAGTTTTAATGCAGTTTTGAAGAGGGGTTTCTTCTTAGCATAAATCTCGATTTGCGGGATTTTTGGTCCGCCATCTTGGAAAGAAAAAGTTATTTTTTTAAATTTTGAGTTTGAAAATTATTTTCTCAAAAACTTAAAAAGTTAATTTAGAAATAGGTCTTTGGCTTTCAAAAAAGATATAACATGATATTTTGAGAGTTGCCGTTGATTTTTAATAATTTTTTTTTTATATCTTAAGTCATTTTTTAGAAAATTGCTCCTTCTGCCTACACGGGGAAAAATAGACCCCCCTCCCCAACGATTTTTTTTTCTTATCATAACTCAACCTACACGTCCTCGCCTTTTGTTACACCTTATGCAAATCACACTGTATTTCTTCAAAAAAGTATTTAAGACTAAGCCCGTAAGGCCTAATTTTGTACTCGTTTTTCATTAATAACGTTTGAATTATCTACACCATAAAAATAATTTATATACTGATTTGTAGGAAATTTAAGTATAAACAAAAAAGTAGAAGATATTTTTTTCATAAAAAAGCACAGGAAGTGAGAAAAACTCAAATTATCAAAAGAAGTCGATTTTCCAAGATGGCGGATTTATGCTAAAAAGCAACCCCTCTTCAAAACTGCATTTAAACTTTCCAAACTTTTTTCAGATTTTTCCCCATTGCCTGTACTATATCTTGAGTGTAGATTTATATTAATCAGGTGGTTAAGATTTATGGAGTACCTATTTGGAAAAGTGGAGTTACTCCGTTTAAACATACCCCCTTGGTCTATTTTATGAGACCATTTAAGTGTTTAAATTTAAAGGATAAAACGACATAGAAGGAAATAACGATTAAAGAACAATCAACAAAAATTGATAATCAAATCAGCTTAGTCGATTCCACACCTGCTCAAAACTCTACTTTTCCGAGTAGGAGCACCTACCGAATGGTATGAAAAAGAATCTTAAACACGAATTTTCACGAGCACCTGCTCTGAAAAAGCGCTCCGTTTTATTCACTCAATTATATGGAGATGGTTCTAGTAATTATCAAATTTGTAGGTATGTACACAAAACAAGAAAAGAAGTACTGTTGACTCCGCTTTAACGTTAAACCAAAATTGCAGAAAATTTGTTTTAACTAAGCCGAGTTTTCAGTTAACTGAACTTAGGTTAACTGAAGCTATGCAGTTTCACCGTACAATTTTTTTTTGGTTCAGATAAATGTTGCTCTTTTTTTTATGCACGGGGTTTTTCATACCCTTAAAATGTAAAAGTAAACTCAGTGCGATCGTTAGGAAAATTAGGAAATGGAAGGGAAAAATAGAGCCAGGTGAAGCATTCCACATTCGTACATCCGAAGTACATCCGAAATTGTGCTCCATGGTAAACTGATGAGCATTCCTAGACGTGTGAGTTTCTGTTCAATTGTTTTAGAGGAGGAATGCAACACAAAAACACTGTTTGTAAAAATAACGGTAAAATAGTGAAAGACAAAAGACATTGCGGCGGTGTTAAAGGTATGCAAATGCTTCCGTGATATTAATGTCACCTATCATTTTCATAGCTCTTCTTTGAACTCTATCTTTTCTGAAAGTGATTTGCTTTCTTGAAAACGCTTTAACTATGGGACTAGTTCCGGAAAGCGTTTTCAAGAAGGAAAGTTAGTTTCAGAAAACGCTTTCAGCTTTGATAAAGTTTTTCGCTTTCTGGAAAGCGAACGTTTGTTTTTCTCCCGCATTGCTCTTCTATCAGCTGCATTTTGTGGAATCGTTACGTTTTCCCGCAACTCAGTTGACCGGGTAACGTTTCCAGCCCGATTTTTAAAGTTCATTATTTACTACCTCTATGGAGTGCCACCTTTTAATCGATGTATCGGACGATATGAAAAACCAATTTTTCAAAATCGACATATTTTTCTCTTTAAATGCGATTTTCAGCTCATTTAATCACCGTAGAGGCGTAGAGCATTAAAAATTGCTTTTCCGTTATCTAGGAAGTGCCACCTTTCGATGTATCACACGATACGGAATACGAACTTTTATCTTTAAACTCATTTTGCTGCCAAACTATACGTCCTTGGCCCAGTTTCTTAGGACGAGATCATCCTTGGTTTAGAGTTATACGTAACTAACAGATTTTTTTTTAATATGGAACATATTTTGTATGGTAAGTACCGTTATTTTTGGTTTTAAAAATATAAAATACAAAAAATGTCGGGGTAGTCACAATAAAAAAAATGCAACCAACACAGTGCATAGTGGCAATTATTTGGCTTCACGAATGGTATATGATATGAAAGTAAAATATGTAAATTGTATAGTCACCTGAAAATTAACCGAAATGTCTTATTCTTGGTTTCAAGGATTTTTACTTTGCAATGAAAACCAACATAAGTAGATCGCGATTGGCTCCTATAGGAACATTAGGTGTGTGTTTCATATCGTCTGTTTTTCACATGGAATTTATACTGTCAAATATAAATTTATTTATGTACCTACATTTTTTGTTAGTTTGAGCTTTCTGATGATTAGTCAGGCAGACTTTCATCATTCATTAGTTACAGTAAAATAAACGGTAACGGCATTGATAAATGTGTTTAGGGATATGCAATATCCTTTGAACTTTGGTTGAGAAGAAATTCACATTCGGCTGTCATTTGTAATAAACAAATTCATTTTGCTTCGTTTATTAATTGATGGCGGTTTTTATTTTTTGAAAAATGCAAAAATACTCAAAAATTCATGTCTTTTGATCAAATTTAGCTTTAGCTATACATAACATAGGTTTGTCGTTTTTCACTGCAGACAAAATTAACCATTATTTTCCTGTTTTATTTTAAAAAAAAATTCTAATATGCTTTCATGTCGAGATGAAAATATTTTTGATATTGCGAATTATCTACTTTCATTTCTTCTAAAAATGCATTCAAATTATTTCTGATTTTATTTTTATTAATTTTTTAAGCTTAGAATTATTCGAATGCGATCAACGGGAAATGTGTAATGACAAATTTAATTTCTTCGGCGAATAATATGAAAATATGTGTGAATTGTTGAATTTATGGTATTTTTAATATCAGTAATGCAAGAATGTACGTAAGCAAACATTTTTTGAAATTTTGTTCCAGTGTATTTTTAAGCCGATATACAGGATACAAAAACAGATCACGTGTAACTCAATACTCGTGGTAGAAGTGAAACTCCTTTGGCAATCTAAAAATATTAAGCTTATAGGTATGTGTTCTATATGGGTTGGGGTTGTAAACTTGAAAATTAAATAATAATGGTGAAAATTGAAAGTAAAAAGGTGAACATTTAAAAGATATAAATCAGTTTATGATAGAAGGTTTTACGACTATTTCCGAAAATTCCTACACTCAAAATCTCTGCAAAATCAAAAATTTGTATATGCCAACTTTAATTTAGTTTTATTTATTTTGCAACCATATATAATTTGCAATTTTTAGCGAACTCTCCTGATTTAAATCAATTTTTTGAAATTAGCCTATTCTGAGACAAAATGTTTAAATTAATTTATATCTCCATACCAGTAGGAGATAGATAATAATCTGAAACTAGTAAGATTCTTAGAATTTCATTATCTATCCACCAAAAAAATTCTAAAACTCTAGCATTCTAATAATCGAAATTAGAAAAAAGACATAAAAGAACATTTCCCCTTCTATCTGCTAGAATAATATAGATTATCAAAAAATCCAAACTTATATATTAGCCTTTCAATAAATTTTTTTACTTTTACTCTACCTCCTACCACTTAGCTAATCAATGATCTCAGCGTTGCACATGTGGCGTTACATTTTTTCGTTTCACAAAAATTCAACCTTGAAATTTCACTCTCAACGCGCCCAAAGAAGTTTCACTTCAAAAATTACTTTTGAAGCAAATTCACAAAATTTTACAAATAAAAGATAGTTAAGTCTTTAGAATGACATTGTAGGTGCATTCGAATCAAAGGGCACGGTAGTTCCAAGTTCTGGCACTACACCATTTTTACAGGATCAAACTCAGGCGATTTTCGACCGCCCTCTAACTTCAGTACCAATAAAGTCAGAAACTTTAAACTCGCAGGTGGGCGTGGTACGCCCGTCCATTTTCATAGAATTGATATAAATTATTTGGAGCACTTCTGATGGTCATAGAATGACGAAATTTTGTACAATGGTAGGACTTAAAGTGCAGGCAAAGGTAACATTTTAAAATTTGAGATTTTACATTCAGGGGCTTGGCAACCGCCCATCTGAATAGAATTGATACAATTTATAATTGAGAGCACTTCCGATTGGTGCAGTATTGTGAAATTTGGTAGAGCGGTTAGTTTTCAGTTGTAAACAGAAAAAAATCAGAAAAAGTTGAAATTATGAAATTTTTCATTCAGGGCGTTTCATCCATCCACTTGTTATCATTTGAAAGGAGCACTTCTAACTTATGAAAATTGTTCGAGGGGTAGGACGTGTAGTACATACAAAAGGCATAAATTAAAAACTTACTTTTCCTTATGAGGCTCTCATTGGGCGTTTAATCCACCCACGTTTCCTTATTAACTTTTTTAGTAACTAATTACTCAATTTTGAAATGAAAACTCGCCAAGTAAATCAGTAATCATTAAATAACAGATTTCTCTGATAATTTTGAGGTTCGACCATTACTCTATTTAAAATATTTGATATTTAACATTAATAAACTTAGAACTTGGCGTACTTTTAGATATCACTACTTCTTAGGGCTGACTTGTTACGCAGTTTTTTGAATATAGAAGAACTTGGCTACTTTTTTAACATTTATGTTTTTGGTGTGATAAAATTAGAAATTTTTCTATAACAACATACACAGTTGGGGTTTAGTAAAAATGCAAGATTTGAATCAGTACGTTTTTTTTGTTGTAGTGCAAGACAATTTTGGATTATTGCAATGATAGTAGACTATGTGCATTGAATTGTTGAAGCCAAATAGAATTTTCAAAATTCTGATATGTTCAACTTTTGAAAATAGAATCTAAAGTAAATGTTTCTTCAGAGCTCTCATTGCTGTTATTAAATTAAAGCGCCAGTTAGAAAATTTTGAGGTCCAGATATGACAGCAGACGATCTTGCTCAAATAAATGTGAATATGGGTGATTTAAGCTGTGTTTCTATTGAGACATCTCAACACAGTTAGCCAAAATCTTACACCTACGTTGAAGCTTTTTTTCAAAAAGTATACAATTGCATATAAACAAATTAAAAAATATAAAAAAATGTTTGCCAAGTTGGTACTAGTTGCTTTGCTTATAAAGCATCGTCGAAGTTTCAAAAACTTGCAACTTTGTCAACATTTGGTCGTTAGACTTGGGGTTATGACCTTGCATCAAATACTCATCTTATGCAATTTGGAACTCAGTCATCTTTTCTCCAACGACTTTTCATACACTATTCTCATAAAAAGCAAATAAAAACAAATTATTAATTATTGTTTTATAAAACATGCAAATTATTACGATTTTAATATTTCTAAGGAAAAGAAAACTTGCGATCTCAATTAAGTCAGCCTTGTGTTGCCTTAAGTTTGCTTTTTGGGTGGTGAATGACAAAATACAAATTCATTTAAAATTATTTTGTACAGTTTTTGTATTTTAAAATAGGTAGGTCAATAGATATTTTTTTTAAAGCTAAAATCAGTTAAAAAACTTAGAACATGTGCAACTACGTAGAAATATCATTTTATAAACTAACTCTTTTGTTATTTAATTATTCAGTGGGTACCAATTTTTTGTCGAATCCATCGAAATAAGGATGTTCTAGCACTTCCTTGGCTGAAATACGGTGCACGGGGTTGTAGACCAGCATCTTTTTGATCAAATCAAGACCGACTGAATTTAGTTTCTTGACTTGATTGGCCAGCTGATTGGTGGACCAATATGGGAATGTTGTTTTGTAGTCTGGCAGTGATGTTACTCCTGGCCAAATGTCTTCGGTGGGTGTACGAAGTATGCGGAACATCCTAAAGAGCTGGTCGATCTCTGAATCGCCCTGAAAGAGAGGCTTTCTTGTCGACATCTCAGCAAATATGCAGCCAATCGACCAAATGTCGACAGGACACGAGTACCTAGGTGATCCCAAGAGGACCTCTGGAGCTCTGTACCAAAGTGTGACGATCTCATGGGTGTAAATACGTACAGGAATTCCGAATGAACGCCCCAGACCAAAATCAGCTACCTTAATAACCCCATTGTTGTTGATCAGCAAGTTCTGAGGCTTTAAATCTCGATGCAACACTCTGCGACGATGACAGAAAAGTATGGCATTTGTGATCTGATACAAATATGATCGCACTAGCTCGGGGTCCATCATTTTGTCGATTGCCAGTGAGTCCATGTATTTTTTCAAGTCCATTGAGAGAAATTCAAAAATCAAATACAAACGATTCTCCTCCATCAAAACATCTTCGAGGCAAACAATATTCGGATGTTTTAGCTCCTTGAGCAGTGAAATTTCTCTGATTGCTGTCGATGGAATGCCCTCGTCTTCAGATTCAAGGCGTATCTTTTTCATGGCGACAATTTGTCCAGTCACTTTGTTACGTCCTTTGTAGACGACGCCGTACGTTCCTTCGCCAATTTTTTCAATCTTTTGGAAGTCGTCCATTTTACCGCGAGTTGTTTATTTTAAAAGGAATTTGTGAAATTTTTAATTATTGGACATTTACGGGAGACACGCTAATAACGTTGATTTTTTTTTTAAATTACAAAAAATTGCGCTTGACAGACAATTGTTGCCAACGTGAGAACACGAAAAAAACAAACACAAAAGTATGGACTCATCCAGTAATTTTTGAAGCCAAACATTTCTTAGGGTGACGTTATACTGAAAATGTTTGTTATCGTTTGGTTGTTCGGAATTCCACTTTTATATCGCTTTTGATTTGTTTTGTGAGCTGTTTTTCTCCTTTTTGATAATTTTATTATTATATTTACAATTATTATTCTGACGAATATTTTTGTAGTTAAATTATGTCCTTGAACACCAAAGTATCTTAAACGCCAGTTTTGTATGGCAAAGAGTCTATATTTTACATACAAAAGCTGTCGAAAATTTTTTGCTGAAAATTCAGAAAACCGTAACAAACCCAGGGGCTCAATTGGCAATACTAAGGGCCAGTTTTTTCACATCTGATTATCTTTAATCCATGATTAGTGGAGCTAGGAAATCATCAAATGTTTTTGTTGATCAAATTTTGTTTAAAAAATTCAAAGTATGAGTTGCAGTTGGTTAAATTTAGTAGATTAAATTTAGTATGTGACTTTAATAGGCTTTAATTAACTAACGCTAATCAACCAAAATTGGCTGATTAATGAAATCCATGATAAGCAACTCATACTTTGAATTTTTTAAACAAAATTTGATCAACAACCACATTTGGGGATTTTCCAGCTCCACTAATCATGGATTAAAGATAATTAAGCCTTAACTACATAGACCTTCTTTTGTACAAAAGTACAAAAGTGAGAAACTAAAATGCTCGCTTAAGAAACATGCTTGCAAAAAAATATACGAAAATTGTTCTGACATATAAATTAAACCACCTTGCACAATTTTCCATTGTTTTTTTTTTGCAAGCAAGTGTCTTCAGAATAGATATTCATCCCTATTACAGAATTCGGCGAATGAGCTAGAGCGATAATTCGGCTCATTTTCAATTTGATTGCTACTAGTGAATCCGCCGATAGAAAACTGAACGAATGTCGGTAACATTAACTGCACCACTGACATTTTGTTCAACTAATTTGGTATTACTGAAAAATGTTTACAAATAATATGGATGTGACGTTTTAAATGTCAACAAAATGACAGATGCGATAATATAGTTCGGAAAATGGTAAGGAAGTGAAAGAATCGGTAATATAGTTCATTCGACGAATTCATTAATTGGAATAAACGCGATCGCGAATTTACCGCGAATCTTGTCAACTCGCCGGGAGTCAAATTCTGCGAATTCTGTAATCAGCATAAATATTTTATGTAAAAAAAACAGCGAATTGAATCTTAACAATAAGTTGGTTTTCCATTGAAAATGGCATTGCTATAATGAAGCCATAGCGTAAGCTTCACAAAACGTAACAGAAATTCAACGTATGTACATAGGGGAAAAGTGCTTACAGTTAGACGTTGCAAACAGTGAGACAACTCATTTTTCTCTTTTGTGAAAACATAATAGTATTGGTATTGGTAAAAACGTATTGGTAAATATGTTTATTTCCCCCTCCACATATTTTCATTCTGTTGCGCACGAATTTTAATTGCACGTTAACCTCTACCAGATGAACATTATAAAAAATCCTTCGAAGTATTTTTCGGAGTGTGTTTAAATTTAGCATAACAAAGGAAATAATCAGGTAAATACACAGATTTTTTTTTACTAATAACATTTGTATAAAATAAATAAATAAATTAGGTGGCACAACGGCTCGTGAAGAACCAGGGCCTAGTGACTAACAACTCGCAACCATTCCTGTGTGCGCCTGTCGACAGGAATGGAAGGGACCTACAATTTTATGCCGAGTCTGAACGGCTAGACGAGAAGCACTTATTCGTCACAAGTGATACTCTTGAAGGATTTGTCAATCCCTCGCAAGATGCAGTAGCCCTGAAAAAAAAACTTTTTTAGTTTTTAGGTGGACGAAGCTGGGAAGCGAACCCAGACCTACAGCGTGACAGTCGAACGCACTAACCATTACGCTACGGGCTACTACATAACATTTGTATGTGTTCTGTAATAATAAAACAACAAAATCTTTGTAATATTTCTTGTAATATTTTTTTTTCTTTCCATGAAATAACAAAAATCGAACAGTGAGACATTTCCAAAAAACAAACAGTGAGACATGTCTCACTGTTTGCACTTTCATTTGAAACCGGTTTTAATTACACAGCGACTAATTTTTGATGTTTTGTTGTTGCTACAAACGAATTAAATATGTCTATGGAAACAGCTAAAGTGATTATTTTTTTTATTCGAAACATCTGTGAAATTAAAATTATCTCAATGTGATTTTATTTATTTTTTTTTTACATATTTTAACTTATTGTTAATTACTCCTTTTTGTTGAAGAAATATACTAACGTTATTTAATTTATTTAATAAAAAACTAATTACCTACTTATTTTTAAGGTTTTATTATTTTAGTTTTGTGTTTTTTTTTTTCGTTCGTCTCATTGTTAGCCTTACACTGTCTCACTGACCTCACCACTCGCAAACAGTGAGACAGTTTTTTTTTCTTAATTTCAGTTTGATGTCATCACTAAAATTTCTTTTCTATCATTAAGGTAAAATATGCCTTAAAATATACTCCAAGTTTATAGTAAAGATTGCTTGAAAACATTCAGAGATATACCAATTTAAAATAAAAGTTTTTCACTATTCGTACCTTTCCCCTACTTATTACGAGAGCTGGTAAATCAGAAGTTCTAAAAATTCAGAACACTGACAACTAAGTAGGTACTAAGCAATTGATTGGCCTTTCCGAATAATGTTCTCGGAGTCGTTTTCTGTTCTGCATTCAAAGCTATGAAAAACTTCCAAATTGTGTATACTACAAAAAATTCTAATTCCCTTGAGCTCTTAAAAAAACCGACGCGCCACTTTGAAACAATATTCTCATGGTGATTTCGATTGGTGAAATAAATCAATTTTTTTTCGATTTGGAAACGCAGATTTTGCCATTCCAATGGGCAAATACATCGATTTGTTTTTTGATTTAAAATCAATTTTGCAAAAAATTATATACAGGATTTTTGTCTTTGAATCAGTTTTATGGTGTTATGAATTTTTGAGTAAAAGTCCCCATCGATCCTAGCTCCGCGTCTATTAAAAACAGGGGATCAAAGGTCACGAAGCATGGTATTTCGCTGATTTTGATCAAACAAAAATCGTCGACTAATGCACATGACATAAATATTTCAATTTATCCTTGAAATATAGGATCAAAAGCGTGATTACAAATATCTGGAGTGAAAGGTGTTTTTATGGTAGGGGGGTGGGTTGTAGAATGAAGAATACGGTGTGGACTCATAATGAAAAAGTATATAAAATAGTGTCAGTGAAATTGTGCAAAAATGTGACATTTGTCATGATAACGAAAACGAAAACGAAGACATAAAGAATGTAGACGGGTGGTTTTTGAGGAGGGGTCAGTGGGTATTCAAACCCAAAAAATTATTTTGAGATAACCTAGGCATATGGCACATCCTTTTATGGTATTGTGTAATGATCTATCTAGTTAAGGAATGATGAAGCGGCTCAGCAACACTTTTATCGGGTTTATTTTCAAATTCAAGTGCGGCTTGGAAATCTCCTACTAGTTCCTGAAAACTAGGAATAGTTTTTGAACCAGTAACAACTCTACTCCAACCGCCCCTGATATACTAATAAAAACGATTTTAACTGTAGTAAAGGGTGTGGTACGTAGTAGCCCGTAGCGTAATGGTTAGTGCGTTTGAGTGTCACGCTGGAGGTCTGGGATCGATTCCCAGCCTAGTCCACCTAAAAACTAAAAAGTTTTTTTTTCAGGGCTACTGCCTCTTGCGAGGAATTGACAAATCCTCCAAGAGTATCACTTGTCACGAATAAGTGCTTCTCGTCTAGCCGTTCGGATTCGGCATAAAATTGTAGGTCCCTTCCATTTCTGTCGAAAGGCGCACACAGGAATGGTTGCGAGTTGTTAGTCACTAGGCCCTGGTTCTTCATGAGCCGTTGTGCCACCCGATTTATTTATTTTTTAAAGGGTGTGGTACTAAATGTACTAAATGGTACTAACCGCAAACATGTTCTATTTAAAGAGTGATTTGCCTGGTTTGGCTCTCATAGTCATTTTCATTTGATAGGGAATGTTTCTCTATGAAGAGTGGATATAGCGTCTAAATTTTTCTTTAATTCGATTCAGCATCAAAAAATACCCAAAAAACGATGTGCCATATGCGTAGGATACTTCAAAATAATTTTTTGTGGTTTGAACACCCCCTGACCCCTCCTCAAAAACCACCCGTCTACCCTCTTCATGTCTTCGTTATCAGTACAAATATCACATTTTTGCACAATTTCAGTGACACTATTTTATAAAAATTTTTCAATATAAATCAACACCCCATTCTTCATTCTGCAACCCCCCACCCCTCCTTTCTTAAAAACACCCTTTCACCCCAGATATTTGCAGGCACGTTTTTGATCCTAAATTTCAATGATAAATTGAAATATTTACGCCATGCTTCATTAGTCGACGATTTTCGTTTGATCAAAATCAGCGAAATACCATGCTTCGTGTCCTTTCAGCCCCTCTTTTTAATAGACGCGGAGCTAGACTCAAAAATTCATAACACCATAAAAAAGCTGATTCAAAAACAAAAACCCTGTATATAATTTTTCCGAACTTTGTAGGAATTTATGTCTAATTTTCCTGGATAACTTGCATTAAAAATCCAATGTGGACAGGCACTATGTTATACATTA
The DNA here is from genome assembly GCA_949320155.1 of Melangyna quadrimaculata. NCBI lineage: Eukaryota > Metazoa > Arthropoda > Insecta > Diptera > Syrphidae > Melangyna > Melangyna quadrimaculata. Next base: position 139,758,424 of record OX439485.1, on the reverse strand, counting down.
AAAAAAATAATAAAAAAATAACGCGGAATGTTACTAACATAAAATTTGTATTTTTGATATCTTCACCTGCTGTTTTATAGGTATCCTGAGAAAATCAGAGGGATAAATATAAAGTACAGCTTTATGAGCGAAAGTTACAATTTGGTCGAATGGCGACCATTTCAAAACAAAATAGAGGTAGCTATTTGATATCTAATTTTTATTCTCAATTTTTGCATATATTTATTAATCGATACTTGTCAAAGTACAATTTTAAAAATAGCTTTAAAAACGATTTAATTTAAAAGTATTAAAGTATATGGGGCATATTCATAGTCGCAGATAGACCCGGGTTTAACTTAATTACAGTTCAAGACAATTTTGGCTCAATGAATACAGATCGATTTTAATTACAAATTGTTGGTTTTATATTTTTATAAGATAGTTAACTTGGTATACTACACAAATAGCTTCAATTATTTTGAAATGATAAACTTAACAAAAATAGAATCAACGTCCGAAAATTCAACTAAAGCTATGTTTAACTTAGACCCAGGTCTAAAATGACTATCGTTAGAAATACTACCTAGGTAGATATTAATATACCTATACAAAAAATCCTTATTAATTTGCTTTCCTATAATTCCGATCTTATAAAATGATCTCAGTTTTTAAACAAATATTAGCCATCAAGATAGGTAGGTAAATATGAATCATTTACGATTCAAAGGAAGTAATCTTAACCTCATACAATTATATATTATTTCTTATTTCAGTTAAATATACATATGTAACATCACGTTCCAAAAGCGATACAAATTAAGACATGTCTTTATTTTTACCGCGGATCGTTTGCCTTTTTATTAATGTTATTGTATATAAATCATGGTAATGGTCTAAATGACGCATTTAACTTAAATAAACAAAAATTTTGAATAACAATATTAAAGTGTTTGTTCATATTGTGCACGATTACAAAGACTACTAGGAAGGTGGGGAATAACTTTTTACTCTCATATGTAAAAATAAAGATTTGCTAAAGATGTTAATGACATTTTTCAACAATATTTCTGATTGGCATCATAGGTATAAGGTTATAAAGTGTGGCATACATTAACATATTTATTGTTTTAGATTGAACAATCAATAAGAATATAGGTATCATTTCAATCAATTTCATATTTTACAAGACGTGGCATCAGATTTTTAATAACTTTTAAAATGTGATGCAATTCACAGAGACTATATAAAGTTGACATAAGTGATGTTCATGTTTATAGCCTTGTAACTAAAGGATACAAATATTTACATATACTTACACGTAAACTGGGAAGTAATGTCAAAAGTTTCAAAATTAATATGACCAAAATTTACACTGCTCTATTTATATAATTTGAAAAAAGGTTTGATTTTAAATTCTTTTGTTTTGCCTTCTGTTTCAAAATATACACTCCTTGCAAATCAAATTAAGAAGTATACGATAATTTATTTGCTCCACAAAATAATAAAGGATTCAAGTAGATAATACTCGTTGTAATATGGAAGGGGTATACAGGGTGTCCCTACGTCACCGGCCCAAAAACCATGGATTCCTAAGTTGATTTTAATTCGAAAAACTTTTGATGTAATTTTCACCTTTTCGCTTCCTTTTCGACTTATAACTATATAAACTTTAGTTTAAACTTTGCCAAAACACAACCGTTTCGTGAATTTTTCATTTGTATTAACACAAGAGCACCTATACTCTGTTCAGTTTATATTTTTAGTACAGGCCTTATGGGAGAGCTTTTTTAAACATACACGTGCACGTGCCGGCTGATGTTTGCATGGCACTCAACTTAAGAAATTGCCTGTGAAATAAAAAACAGAACCCCTGACTTCCATTGAAATTGTTTTTGTAATATTCCATAAACCCACGTACATTCCATCATGACCTGTCTTCTGTCTGCTCCCTGGTTGTGAGATGTGAGGATGAGGGGACTGATTAGATTACTGATACAAGATACACACAATTTGTCTCACGCTCGCTTAATGTATTTATTAATTGGAAATTGATTCAGAGTTACCATACGTCCGTGGATGGAAATTCTAATACCTTTTACTTTAGTTTTTGCTATTGAATTGGAATTGAAGCTTTCGTGAACATATTATACCTTCGTTTTATTCTTTTCTTGGAATACGGTTAAAATGCGCTGCTATACAATATTTGTTAGGTATTTTTTTGATGTGTAAACATCTTAGCGCTAGATATTAAGAAAAAAAAACACTCTCGGTATGGGTAAACTTGAAAGAGGAAAGACAAAATTACGGATACGCCACCATCTTGTTTATTTAGATTTTTAACTAATGGATGCGAATGGTTCGTGCATTGAATAGAGTAAATTGAGATAATGTGGTAAATGTCGGTAATGTGGTTGGGTATAGTAATACACCAACGACACCAACCAAGCCAACGGTTTGTGCATTAAATAGTGTCGGTAAAATTATCATCATCATATAATTGTGGAAAATGCAGTTTTTTAAGGCATGGTGCAACTGTAATGATTTTAAGGTCTAAATTGGGTATGATTTTAAGAGTTGCCACATTCTCTAAAAGTACCTTTTTTGAAAGTGGAGGGTGAGGTTAGAAACAAAATTAAAAACATATTCACGCTTAGCCCTGAATCACATGAAATAACATAACATGTTCGACGGGCGCCTTTGGTAACCTCATCAGTTTACTATATACTGTAAGCTATAGTATAAACTATATACTACACTGATGTTTACACATCATCCCCTTGAGTCCCGGTACTCACACATTTTTTTTTTATAAGAAGAATAACTATTTGAGAAAGATTTGGATTAAGTTCGGTTCATTAATTAATTGCAATTTCATTTCAATTAATTTCAAATCAAGTGAAAGGATTCGTGGCAAGCCAAAATAAGCCTTTTAAACTGGAACAAGTAAAAGATTTTCTAAAAACAGGACTTGTGAAGGTTGACGTTGAGCAGGTGGTTGTTTTTACTGAAAAAGCAGTAAAAATTTTGTTATAAACTTAATTGAAGAGAGAAGCAGCAGCAACTACTCGTCGGAGTGATAAAATGTTTGTTTTTAATTCAATTTATTTTTTATTCTGTAATTTATTTATACTTTTTGTCTTCGATTTATATTTACGGTAAAAGAAATTATGCCTTCTGGAGAAGTCTTAAAAAAACGCGCCTACTAACTTACCTCTTGGTGGTGTGGAAAAAGATAGATTTATATTTATTTGCATTTACTTTAATTTTTTTTGATTTAGTTTACGAACTACATATTTCTGTTTATGAAATCTAAATTAGTCTCAATGATTTTTTCAGGAGCTTTAACTAGTCACTATCCTTCCTCGATAGTGACGTAGATGCTAGTACAGATATGATCACAAATTTAATTCTTTGTGGAATGAGAAATTTTATCCCGAATGGGGTAAAATCTATCAAACCCAAAGAAAACTCATGGTTTGATTCGAGCTGTAAAGAGGTTATCAGGTTCAGAGAAGTAAGCTTCGTTGTTATAAAGCCAACCCTACTGAAGAAAACCGGAAAAAGTTTCAACAAGCTAGAACCAAATTTTTACGTGATCAAAAGTTATGGCAAAAAATACTACAATGTCCCAAAGGTAGTAAACATTTTTGGTCATTTGTAAAAAACATACGAAACACCCTCTCATCCTCGGTTCCAACGCTCGTCTTCAATGATACTCCTTTTGTCAGCTCACTAGATAAAGCCAATTTGCTTACAGCACAGTTTGCTGTTGATTCAACGCTGCCAGAAAGTGTTATGACTCCTCCTGTACTCGAGAGCGTAAATGCTTTTATGGGACAAATTTTCTTTCGCACTCGTGCAGTTGCTAGAGTTCTAAAAGATCTCGACGTTCACAAATCCGCTTGACCGGATAGTATCCCTCTCATTGTTCTGAAGAGGTGTTCTTCAACGCTGGCAAAACCACTGCGTAAGCTTTTCCATCTGTCCTACTGTACTGGTCTCTTTCCGAGTGGATGGAAAACAACATTTGTCCAGCCTGTCCCTAAAAAAGATGTGTCTTCTTCCCCCTCCAACTATCGACCAATTGCGCTAACGTCCCTTCTTTCCAAGGTCATGGAAACGCTGATTAATTTTCAGCTTAAGAAATATATCGAAGAACGAAAGCTTCTTAATGAAAGCAGTACGGCTTTCGTAGCAATAGGTCCACTGGTGATCTGATGGTATATCTCACCGAACAGTGGCACAAATCTTTACATCGTTTTGGAGAAAGTTAGATTATTGCGCTTGATATTTCAAAAGCATTTGATAGAGTTTGGCATCAAGCTCTCTTATCGAAAATGCATGCATTTGGTATCGATGAATCTCTTCTTCGTTGGATTAGAAATTACCTTTCGGACCGCTCAATACAAGTTGTGTTGGACGGTTCAAGTCTGAAATCCACAAAATAAATGCTGATGTGCCCCAGGGCTCCGTTTTGTCTCCGACCCTCTTCCTAATATTCATAAACGATCTTCTATCTGAAACTTCTAATCCATTAAACTGTTTTGCTGACGACAGTACCCTTAGCTTTTCATATTCGTTTCTTGATTCACATCCATGTCCTTCGGATGTGGAACTTGAATGGCAGCGTATGATAAGCTCATTAAATTCTAATCTTGACAGTATTGTCCACTGGGGAATAAAAAACCGTGTAGAATTTAATACTTCTAAAACTCAATGCTGTCTCCTGTCGTTAAAGCGGAACCCACCCCCAATGCTGCTATCCATGAGCGGCACTTGCATAGAGGAAACTGAACAGCTTTCAGTCCTCGGTATGTGACCACCTTTTGTGGAACGACCACATATTTGACATCGCCAAAAATGCTGCCAGATGTTTAGGTTTTCTCCGTCGATGCAAGAAATTTGTCTCCCCCTCCGATCTGGCTGTGATCTACAAAGCCTTTATTCGTCCAAAACTTGAGTACAACTCCCATATTTGGGAGTCTATTGGATAGAATTCAAAAGAGAGCTCTTAAAATGATAGGTGAAAGAACTATAACGGAAACGTTTACATCTCTGGAGTACCGTTGAAATGTTTCATGCCTTTTGTTATTTTACCGTTATTTTAACAAACATTGCTCTAGTGAAATAGCCAGTTGCATTCCTCCCCTTAAACAATTCAACCGTAATACTCGAGCTTCTAGGAATGCCCATCAGTTTACCCTCGAGCATAACTTCAGACGTACTGGTAAGTACAGAGATTCTTTCTTTAGTCGCACTACACGAATGTGGAATGCTCTACCCAGCTCTATCTTCCCCTCCCATTATGATCTACAGACATTCAAAATCAATGTACATCGGTTTCTCCTTTCAAATCCCCTCCAACCTACCTATTCGCTCGTGCTGTGTTTATCACTTTAAGGGTATTCATAACCTGTGTTTATCACTTTAAGGGTATTCATAACCCCTTAAGCGCGCGCTAAATATAAAAAAAAAAAAATTAGCACTTGGTAACCCTACCGTATTTGAATGCGAGAGAAGAGAGAAATATGCCAATTTATAATGCTCGATACGGCAACCATAGAAAATGGAAAAGCTTTATAAAAAAAGAAATAGCTTATTGAAATCCATAAAAGTAAGGATGAAAGCCAAACACCCTATCTTCCCTGTACTGAAAATATAAAATGAAAAGAATATAGCAGTTTTTACCCGACGAACCACTTTTTTCTATGCGGATAATAGTTTACCCGCAATTTATTGTTTAACCCACTTTATTGCATTTTTATGTGTGTATTTTTTTTAAATTTTGTATCATTTCTTTCAACGCACGTTAATAAGTATCATTTTTTCTGTTTTCTGAACAAAAAAAAACTTATTATTTTAAAAGAAAATAAATATTTAAAATTATTAGAAAATAAAATAAATTGCTATGGAATAGACCTTTTAATAAGGAACAATTTATTGCGCTCATGGGTTTTTATTATTGAATAAATGTTTGTGTGGAACGTAAATTTACTTAAAACACAAAATTCGCTTAAATTCACCCATGCATTTCTGAGAGAATGGTCACACTGGTCATTTTTAAGTATATAACTCGAAAACTAAGCCGAATTTGTGAATTAAACTTAAGAAACTTTTTTAGGAAATTAGATTTCCTATCACAATCCCAATTGGTTCAATTGAAACAAAGTAGATGCTCAAGCCTTTAATATTACGAATCGAAAATTTTGTTTTGATGAAAATTGAAAAAAATATACCCATTTAAAAATAATATTTTTTTTATTTTTTTGCAGTTTTTGAAAGTAAGAATCTTCTTAGCTTGCAACATTGGTACTATGCAAGTTTCCCATTTTTGAAATGACTTGAAGTCGAGATTTTGATCAAATATGTCATTATTATAATAAAGAGTTCGAAAACAGTGGGCCCGCAGATTTATCTGTCCGTCTGTCAATTTGTAACACCTAGGTGTAAAGTCTGTACGGATGGGTCGATTTGTATAAAACTAGGCACTTTCTGTTTTCTAGGTATACATATGTTTTATATAGATATTTAATTGAATTTTTTGTTTCTGGACCAAAAAAAATAGTAGCTTGCAGATAACCATTTCTTTTATTTCCGTCTTTCGAGCTAGATATATTACCGAACTGAATGAGTTTTTATTATTAGTAAGCTTTTAAATAACATAAGTAATATTGCATACACAAATTTCGAGTCTAAAAAAGTTTTAAATTTAAAAAAAATATTTATTTTATTATTTTATTTAATATTTAAAAAAGTAGTCATGATAAAAATAAATCATGACTACTTTTTTAAATATTGTGTTTTTACTATCATAAAAAAAAAATAAGTCGGGTGGCACAACGGCTCATGAAGATCCAGGGGCTAGTGACTAACAACTCACAACCATTCCTGTGTGCGCCTATCGACAGGAATGGAAGGGACCTACAATTTTATGCCGAATCCGAACGGCTAGACGAGTGACATTTATTCGTGACAAGTGATACTCTTGGAGGATTTGTCAATTTCTCGCAAGAGGCAGTAGCCCTGAAAAAAACTTTTTAGTTTTTAGGTGGACGAGGCTGGGAAGCGAACCCAGACCTCCAGCGTGACAGTTGAGCGCACTAACCATTACGCTACGGGCTACTACTATCAAGATCATTTATTTTAAGATAATGACAAACATATATTATCAAGAACTTTTTAAAAACATATTTTTTTAAATTGTATAACCTTAAAAAATTATTTTTCTCAGAAAAAAGCGGTATACTTATTTCTTATATCTTCTAGCTCATTCCATTTTAAAGAAGAAATCAAATGTTAAAGCATCTCTTTTAAAGTACCAATGAATTGCAAGTCAAGAAGATGCTAACGTTCAAAAACTGAATAAAAATACAAAAAAAGATTGTTTGTAGAAGAATATGTTATATTTTTGCCAATTTGAAAATTTTTGATCGGTCAGGCTTGAGCATGCGTACTTTGTTTCATTTTGATAGGTTTTGCACAAACCTCTGCTAAAAAAAGTTATGAACAATTCAGTAAAAAAAAATTTAAATCAGTCAGATTTTTCAATTTTTTTTATGTCAGTCCTTGTTAAATTTCCATGCTAAATTTATCTGCTAAAATTTTTTAAACAAACAATTGTGATGGAAAATCTAATTTCCTACAAAAAGTTTCTTAAGTTTAATTCACAAATTCGGCTTAGTTTCCGAGTTATACCAACAATATTGAAAAATTACCAGTGTGACCATTCTCTCAGAAAAGCGTTAGTTAATTTTATGTTTTATGTAAGCTTGCGTTCCACACACACATATTCAATAATAAAAACCCGTGAACGCAAATCAAATGTTAACCCATCTCTTTTATAGTACCAATTGCAAGTCAAGAAGATGTTTACGTTCAAAAACTGCAAACAAAATACAAAAAAAAGGTTATATGTAGAAGGATGTTATATTTTTGCCAATTTTCATAAAAAAAATGTTTCGATCAGTCAGGCTTGAGCATGTACTTTGTTTCATTTTGATATGTTTTGCGCAAACCTCTGTTAAAAAAAGTTATGAACAATTTAGTAAGTTCAGTTATTGTTAAATTTCCCTGCTAAATTTCTCTGCTAAAATTTTTTAAACAACCAATTGTGATGGCAAATCTAATTTCCCACAAAAAGTTTCTTAAGTTTACTTCACAAATTTGGCTTAGTTTTCGAGTTATACCAACAATATTGAAAAATTACCAGTGTGACCATTCTCTCAGAATAGCATTGGTTAATTTTGGGTTTTATATAAGCTTACGTTCCACACAAACATATTAAATAATAACAACCCGTGAAATCAATTGTTCTTTCTTTCCTTAAAATTTCGGTCTATTCAAAAGCCTATAAGCCAAACGACACTTAAAGTTCCGTACCATATTCAGATTTTTTTTTAACTTAACCTTCATCAAAAAAATATCAACATAATGTATAACTACACAGTTATACATAAAATCTTCCTATTATTAAAAAAAAAAATAAACCCATAAAACATCTCTTAAGTCAACTTCAATTAATCAAGCTAAAATTATGATTGGCTTCTTTATAATAATTAGCTTACCAATAGCACGTGCTAGGAAAAAAATATAACGAACAAAGATAACTTGATTAATATAATTTTGCGGAAAGAATGCACCATCTAATATATATGGTTAAGTGTTGCAAAAACAATATTAATAATTGAAATGATGTATGTATAGGTATATGCGTCATGCAAGTGTGTCTATAGTCAACAAACTTTAAGAGGACGTTTATATTTATACAGATTTGAATGACAGTTTGTAAACAAAGTTTGCATGTTACATACAATAAAAAAAAATAAACGTTTATTAATTGGCATAGTAATGACGAATTTGTAAATAGTATACTTGTTTTAAATTGAAGAAGTTAGTTATGTACGTACTATACCGCTGTACTTTTACTTCCCAAAACTGTTTAAAGTTGTGTCAATGTGACAGAACCTTGGGCAAAAATTGACAGAAGCTTGCATTTTTTGGGAAGTAGGTCTTTAAATTATGGCAGGCAGTATTTGTTGAAGCTAGTGAGAGGTTTGGCTCAGTAGCACATATTATCAAAACATTGAATCAATACTGGCCTCACTGATGTATAGTCTGAACGTGAATACCACGCAAAAGTGCTCCTAGTAAGCCAGTTCCGATCGCAAAATTATAAAAATTCTTCCTAATATGATAACGTAACAAAAATATACTTCATGAATTACAGTAGCGTGAAGTCAGTTGCCTTGAAGTGCCATGTATGAAAATAAAGTTTAGGTTCAAGTGCAATGAAGTGCTTTAGAAAAGTATTATCATAATTAGTGGTGGTTTATAAAATAGTTTTAATTGCCAAGCCTTATCAGTGCCTCCAGGGCGTCTACCTCAGTTTTCAAGTATGAAATAAAATGTTTATCACAAAATTATTCATTTTCAATGCAAAACAGCTGAGTTATTAAGTGACATAGGAAATGCTTTTAACAAAATGGATTTAAGAATTTATACAACAAAAGGCAAAATTCTACATAATAGGCGTTATCGGTGAAATTTAAAACTATGGACAAACTTTTAGAACAAGCATTTAATATAACAAATTTTGTGATACCGTTTGCCTTTTTGGTTGACATCCTATGGTATGGATGAGGTGGATTTTATCTTGCAAGGAAAGATGTTATTCCTTTTTTTGGATTTTGCTGATGAAAGGAATCTGATTTGTTAGGTATCAAAATGTGAAGTTGTCGATGATTTTCGTGAATTATTTGTATGACCGTCTACAAAGTTCAGAACAAAATCAGAGCCAATCGCGAAGTGATACAAAAGAAAAACACCATGGATTTTGATTTTTTGATTAATTTACAAGTCATAAATTTGAGATTTTCACTCATCATGGTGCAACGTTCAAGTAGGTATGTAAAAATAGCCAATAACATGCTTATACCCAAAATCTTGAACCGAGGTTGTGCCACATTTGTTCACCCGGCCCTAAATGGCATGAAAGTAACCAATGAACGTTATCACCTTAGAGAAAATATATGTATAACTGTACACTCGGGCGTATACGCACTTTTTTTATTGACCGATGATTTTTTTTTAAATTTATTTTAACATTATTTCATTATTTTGCATTGAAAGAATAGGTCCGATCCTTTACTTTGAGACACCCACAATCTATCAAATTTTGGATAACAAAATAAAATATTTTCAAAAATATCAAAAAGATTTGGACATGCTTGTAACATATCTTAAATTTTTGTGGTATTCGATCAGAAATAATATAAACAAAGATAATAAGAAGTTGCTCCCGCTCAAAAAGATGTGCTATTTGCAGCAAAAATCAAAACGTGCAAGAAAGTGCATTATTCTCTTGTTGTTGTTTTCCTATTTAACTTTGGAAACATGCATCTTAGGAAAAAAACACTTAGACAAAATTTGTTTGTTATCAAATTATCCACAAGATGATATTTATATAAAACTTTCTGGTGTTATATTTTTGTTGCTGTACAGCGTTGACGTCTGAAAAAGCTGTACAAAACAGTGTAGTTTTGAAGCGCTTAACTGACAGAAAGGGAATTACAAAATGAAATATTGAAACCCTATTCAAATAGGTTTGATAGGTTCGTCATGAGAGGTAACGTTAATTAAGTGCACTGCGAAATGTTTGCATCAATACTATGGTCAAAGTAAGACATTACGGCTGGCGCAAATTTTTGTACACATACTTGGAACCCTTAACTATCGAAAAGTATCGTTATAATATTTATTTCATTTCCTTAGTCACTTTTGTAGCGATTTTAAAAGAGCAAAAATCGTATGAAAATGCTTTTTGTAATAAAATAATTATTTGTATTTTGTAATTGTAAATTGCTTAGCCCCAGCCTCGTTATTTTGTCTGACTCTCATCAAACTTCACAACCTACCAATATCTTAGACGAATAAAAATTTCTTCACGTTGTAATGTATTTATTACTTTATTTCAATCAATTTTAAGAATCGGCTGTGGGGGGGGGGGCTTTAGCCCCTACAGCCACCCCCTGGATCTACCACTGAATGTACATATACATGACACATATAATTATTTGTTCTGTTGTTTGTTTATTTCTAACATTTTTTGTTGTTCTGTGGCTGTTTTTCTTCTCTTCATCTGTCAAATTTGTGCCTGTTCAACCCTAACTTGCTTACGTTACGTTGCGGAGTCCACTTTACTTAGAAGAGTTGTTTAAAATTATGAAATAGTTAAGTGCCATTCACATGAAGCCGCGACCTGCGTCTGCGAATTGCGAATGTTAGCAGAATTTGACATTTCATTCATATGAGTGGTCGCTTTGTCGAATGCGTCTTGTATTTGTGGACTGTCAATTTTCATTAGACAGTTCGCAGGTCGCAGTTGTTGGTCGCGTAGAGGATTTTTTTGTAAGTTTAACTAATTTAATGCAATATTTTCTATTTAAATTTTTAAATATGGTAATTCATTTTCATTTGTTAAATAACTAAAATAAGAATAAGTTGATGTATGCTTCAGAAATAGCTTTAAAAGAATTATTTGCAGACGCAGTTCACAGCTCATATGAATAGCACTTTAGACATGGGTTCGCAACTAAACGACTACGTTAACTAGAGCCGGTTTTATTCCTTAAACGAGCAATGTTTAAAATTTTGCGCCAAATTTCTAATGCCTAAAACTTTGGTTTAAGCAATTTTTACTCTAAAGGATAGTATCGGAGATATACAAAGATTGATCCGCGTTTTCCAATAAGAAGTATTTCACTAGGGAAAATGTGTCCCGAAAACCGATACCTTTTTCAGATATGATATGATATAACAGTGTATGTCTGTATTGGCCAGATCGCTTGGATCATTGAAAAAGTAGTTCCCAAGATGGAGTCTGCGCCTCTGTGAAAGAGCAGGACATGTGCAGAGGAGGTGAGGAATTGTTTCCTCCTCCTCTTCGTCCATGCAACTTCTACAGAAGTCATTTGAGAAAACGCCAAGTCTTGTGGCGTGTTTTCCTATAAGGCAGTGTCCTGTTATGACACCTATTACGGAGCTAATTTGTGATCTGCTAAGTGATAGCAAACTTTTAGAGCGCCTAGGGTCTAGCGATGGCCAGATTTCTTTTGTGGCCAGACATGTAGTAAGGTTTGTCCATCTAGAGTTTGCTTTCCTTGCAGAGTTTTGTTTTAGCAAAAGTTTACACGTAGCGATCGGTATACCTGTGTTCCACCTGTTAGGCAAAACGGGCATTACAGTTCCATTTCTGGCAAGTTCATCGGCTTTACAATTTCCCGGAATATCTCTATGGCCCGCACCCAAAGAAGGTGAATATTAAACTGTTCCGCCATCTCTTCAAGAGACGATCGACAGTTTTGGGCCGTAACGGAGTTGGTAGAGACAGATTTGAGAGATTTAAGTGCTGCTTGACTATCTGAGAAGATGCGTATATCCGATGTTGATATCACGTTTTCTCTCAGCCAAGACAGAGCTTCTTTAATTGCCAGGATTTCCGCTTGGAATACGCTACAGTGGTTAGGGAGCCGGAAGGAGAGACTTAAATTAAGTCTGTCTGAGTACACTCCGCCACCCACTCCTTCCTCAGTTTTCGACCCATCAGTATAAAAATGAACTGAATCACCTTTGAGAGGGTCCCCAACGTCCCAAGATTCTCTTGAGGGTATAGTGACCTGGAAACTTTTGTCGAAATTTAGTTTGGATGTGGTGTAGTAGGAATGACAAGGAATAGATTCATAGAAGTCTAGAATTTTAGTATGACCGATAGAGTTGTTGGTCCATTGAGAAATGGCTTTAAGGCGGACGGCTGTGTTCGCAGCCATTTGCTTGCCATATATATAGAGGGGTGTGAGGCTGAGGAGTATGTCTACTGCAGCTGATGGTGTCGATCGGAGAGCTCCACTTATGCACATATCTCTGGACCTTGCTCAGCTGGTCACAGTACGTAACTTTATTTAGAGCAGTCCACCAAATTGTTACCCCATAAGTGAGAATCGGTCTTACGACCGCAGTGTAGAGCCAGTGAGTTATGGCAGGGGATAGACCCCATTTAGTACCTATAGCTTTTTTACAGGAGAATAAAGCAACAGTGGCTTTTTTAATTCTCTCTTGAATATTAGGTTTCCAACTTAGTTTTTTATCCAGGAGAATAAAGCAACAGTGGCTTTTTTAATTCTCTCTTGAATATTAGGTTTCCAACTTTGTTTTTTATCCAGTATGAGACCTAAATATTTGGCTTCATCTGAAATGGAAAGTGGAACACATTAATTGTTGGAGGATTTATCTGTGGAATTTTATATTTCCTTGTGAAGAGGACAAGTTCTGTTTTGCGGGGGTTTACACCTAGCCCACAACGGTCTGTCCATTTTATTAGCTTGTTAAGAGCGGTTTGAAGAAGTGGGGGTGTTTCCCTGATATAGCTATTGCAACATCATCGGCATACGCAATCACTTTGAATCCCTCACCCTCCAGGACAGTCAGTAAGTCATTTATGACCAAGTTCCATAGAAGTGGTGAAAGGACCTCACCTTGTGGTGTGCCTCTAGTGATAGATCTTCTAGTGGAATAGCCTCCCAATGCAGAGTTGATGACCCTACTTCCCGAAATATGGTCTATCAACTTAAATAGTAGGCCGTCCACCTTCAAACTTTCCAGTGCTCCTACTATTGCACGGCCGCTGACGTTGTTAAAGGCGCCTTCTATATCAAGGAAAGCCGCAAGCGTGTACTCTTTATGATGCAGGGAGTATTCGATAGATCTTACTAAGGTGTGAAGAGCAGTTCCCACCGATTTTCCCTTACAGTAAGCGTGTTGTGCTTTAGAGATAAGGTTAAGCTCTATAGTGTCACGCAGGTGGATATCAATCAGACGTTCGAAAGTTTTAAGAATGAATGATGATAATCTAATTGGTCTCAGGTCTATTGGATTATAATTTGGGAGTATTTTCCAGCTTTGGGTATGAAGACAACTTTCACTTCTCTCCATAATGAAGGAATATGAATGAAATTCAGACAACCATTCAGTATAGTTTCCACTATCAACAATATCAAAAATAAAATTGATTGGTCACTCACACACCCTTTTAGAATGAAATTTTGTTCACTTCCCAAATAACTTTTATACAAAAATGTATACCCACTTTTTAAAATTTCTTACACATTTCTATTTAGAAGATCCAAATATTTAATCTGAAATTATGATTTGTTTATTATGATTTCATTAACTCAGTTTACTATATATTCATTTATAGTCAACGTTAGCTAACACTGTTTTAAATTAGAGCTAACTCAGTACGTAAACCATGGGTTTACGAATATCATATTTATTAAAACAGAAATATAAGTGTTTACAATAGAATTATTTTATTTGTGGAGGATAGCAAACCTAGGTCATAATTCCCTTCACTATTAAGCAACAAATTCCGGCAATCAAGCTTGAATATTAAAGTCACATTTTTAAGATTTTTAGAAGTAAAACGAAAAATAAATTTAATCCGGAAACCTAAGTACATCTACAACAATTGAAGTAAGGAATGTTTTGTTTTAAATTATTCCTTTTTTTGGTGGTTGACAGACCCAGACCCCCATCTTGTTCCTATGTGGTAAAGGTGTTAAATATTAAATAGCTTCTCTTCATTATCAGTCTAGTTTTAAAAATACTTAAAAGCCTGTTTTATTTAGCTATTTAGCAAGGTCTTTATCGCCAAATTATATACCTCGTTCGTTCACACCACCAATCTTTTGTTTATAATTATCAATCAATTCATTGCACTTAAGTAGGCACAGATAAATAGAGTTAACATAAAAAAAGCAGTAAAAGGTAAATAAATAAAATCCATTGAAATAATTTGCACCATCACCCTCAAGTTTTGTGTTTTACGAGCTTGCGACAAAATCTCGTTTCAAGTAGGTAAAGTGCGGCCTTCCGGTATCTGGTATTCTGTATACAACATCCTAAATTCTTATCACGTACCTATAGAAGCCCAGAGAGTCACACCCGTGGTTATATGGGCAAGTTCAAGTGTGTATAATAGGGTGGATCATTTTCAGCATTTATTGGCAAATCACTGCATGCAACTCAAAGTTTATGCTTATATGCTCTAAACTCATCTTCATCATTTATTTTGAGTCGCCCTTTAGAAAAACAAAATCGGGAAGCCATCGAAAATTGGTCTTTTTTAACAAAAAAATCATACAGCTACTTATTATGAATAAGGGGAATAAATAGTTGGCAAAAAATTATAAAAAGGATTCTTGTAAAGGGACCGAATATAAATATTTTTCACCATGGAAGTAGGGGTCTATCTCCTTCCGCGTAGTTAGCAGGGGCACTTTTTAACAAATAATTAAATATGAAAATAAATAAAAAAAAATTTAAAAAGAACGTAAACACTGGTGTTAAAGAATGAAACATTTTTTGAAATCTAGAATTCTGTTCTTTTATTAAACTTTTAAATCAAGTTTGTTCTGTCGATAGTTTTCGAAAAAAAAAAATATTTTCAAACTCAAACTTGAAAAAATAAAAAAAAAAATATGAGCTGATTTTTTTGTTCAAAAAGTGCTTCTATTAATTCTTCATCAAACACTGAAAACCAGATGACCTTATGTCGCAAATTTTTTTGAAAACCTAAAATCAAGAAAAATGACAAAGCCCTCACTGTCAACTAAAGAGTCGAAGTGAGAACGTCAGGACGAAACGCCAATTTTTAAGGACTAAAGGCCGTTAAAAGCTATTTTGAATCGAAAACTACTAACTGTATTAAATTATTTGATTATAAAATCGGCTTCCCGATTTTGTTTTCCCGACTCAAAAAAAAATGATGAGGATGAATTTATAATTTATATTATATTATTTTATATTTGACAAAAGATGCTAAAAACAATCCACCCTAATGTATAACCAAGACCATTGATTCGCCAATTTACTCCCTTAATCAACGACGAATAAACAATTTATCGGCAAACTATTTGTTAAACTCGAATAATTGTATTATCTTTGTGCACTTAGTACGAGTATATATTGAACCGATAAAAAAAAACAGTAGCCCCAAATAGAAGAAGCAAACATTAATAATAATTGCAAAACCAAAAATAACTTACTATTAATCGAGGCGAACATGAGATACCAAAATCACGAGGTAAACAGTATAAAAACGGCGACAACATCACTGCGTAGCTTATTATTGCGCGGTCGAATGGCGGTCCCTTTATTGTAACGCCATCTGTTTGCATATGACTTAAACAGTTTTACGTAATTTATATTGCTCTCGATTTGTTTCTTTTATATTTAAATGTTAATACGAGTAGGTTCTGTTGTTTTCTTAAAAATTAAACCAAAGTCTATGTAAATAATATAGGTTGCTATAAGTATTGTACAATGCACGTATGTACTGTACATACATGTACAATCCTACTGCATACCTTGTGATTGCGATCTACAAATTTTCAAATTGTAATTAAAAATTTTAAATCTAATTAAACAATTTTGGGTAAATAGTCATGCGGCAGTGGTGTAGGTTATTCGAGCTCTTGAGATGTTGCGGATGTTCTTGAGCTAATTAATTGTGGGTATGGTGAAGGTGAATTGTTGGCATAACTGGTGTTCTTACAATGTTGAAAAAAACGCAACGCGTTAAAAATTGTGTGTGCGTCTAATGGCATATCCTTGTAAATTAAATTGATAAAAATAATCATAATAATAATAAGAAGAAAGATTCACAACAACTATATTCTAAAATAATCTTATGGAAGAATGAATGAATTAAATGCTCTCCCAAATAGTGCTGTCGGAATGGCTACTAAGTAGCATCTGGCCCCTTTACTGTGGAAAGGACGACTGTGTGCTACCCATGTCTCAGAATGGCTCCCTAAGTTTCCGCAAGTTAATGAAAAAAGTATTTTGCAGTTTGAAAATATTTTGAAATCCTGATTACTCACATCTTTGTTAAACATCAAAATCTCATATTTTCATTTGTGATTACATTTGTTTTATGACATATATAGAATTTTATACTACGTTTCCACCGGACACTAATAGTCCAGGAAAATAAGATATTCACTTCGAGAAAATTCCGAGAAAGCTGAATTTTGGTGGAGAGCTTCATTTTGCCGTTCTGAACAATTCCTTAAAAGTACCCTAAATTTGGAGTGGAGCAAAATATTTTAGGGGAGGGGAAAGAGGATAAGATTCAGTTTTTTCCTAATTACTCGAAAACTATAGGTTCTTTTGAAAAAAAATGTAGGTACACATTGTAGCTCATGTGATTCTACACAAAAAAGGTTCTAACACTTTTGTTCGTACAATTGATAGATTTGGAGAAAAACGGTAGAAGACATTGGGGTACAGTACATTTAGTCAACAAAATTTAATAAAACCATACTTTTGGGTTGGGAAATTTTTTGTTTTTGGTTATGTTTGGATAAACTATTTCTACTAGAAAAAAACTGTTTTTAGAGTGGTACCGGAAGGGAAATGTCGCCATGTTCAACGGTTTGATTGTGTTTCGTTTTGATTTATAACTCCCAAATGATTTTTTTTCCCAAAATGATCTAAAAACAACTTGTAGACAGCACAATTATCTACAAAATGACATAAAATAAATTCGTTCTTAAGTTATAGCGGTCCAAAGTTCAATTTTTTTATCAAAATGGGGGTCGGAAGGACTTTTCTGAGATATATCAAATACCTTTTGTTTTTTTTGGAGAATGCTTGTAGACTTTTTTATAGTGCTCTTTATGACCATTGAAATGAGCTCTATATCACGTATATTGGATAAATGATGTTCCGTTAATCCAACGTCAAAATACACACTGCGTGAGTAAGTAAACTAAAAAAAATATCTTTTTTTGTCTATCTATGTACTTTTTTCCACACCACCGCGGGGGTTAAGTAAATAAATAGAGATTTTTTGTCACTTGACAATAGCGCCACCTACTGGATCCTAATTATAAACTATTAAATAACAACACTTAACATAATGTGTAAATATGACTTCAATTGGTCACGTTGTTCCAAAGTTACACTATAAATAAAAGATGCATTAACATTTCCATTTACGTCCATAACACCTTCCCTGCACGTGATACAAACTTTTGCCACTACAAAGAAAGATAGTACTCATCGAGACCTTTAAAATGATATAGGTCACAATGTGTTTCATCAATAGGCCCAAATGCCCATTGTCTTTTCTTTACTTGGTAACGTTCTTGCGACTAAGAGAATCAGCAAATCAACATCTTCACCAACCACAATTGTTTTGTTATCTGGCCGATAGTGTTCCAACGCTGATTTTATGAACAGAACATCAGTATCTTCAGAAGTCTGTCTAACATTGATGTTTGCGGATTCCATTTCTCATTTCTCAAAAATTTGTCTTGCTTCATAGGAACGGCCACAGATATACGTGATATATGGCTCATTTTAATGGTCATAAAGAGCACTATAAAAATGTCTTTAAGCATTATCCAAAAAGACCAGAGGTATTTCAGATATCTCGGAAAAAGTCCTTCCATCCCCCATTTTAACGAAAAATTGAACTTTGGACCGCTATAACTTAAGAACGAACTGACGTTAAAAAGTCATTTATATGTCATTTTGTAGGTAATTATGCTGTCTACAAGTTGTTCGTAGATCATTTTCGGTTTTTCTCCAAATCTATCAATTGTACGAAAAAAGTGTTACAACCTTTTTTGTGTAGAATCACATGAGCTACAATGTGTACTTACAACTTTTTTCAAAAGAACCTATAGTTTTCGAGTAATGAGGAAACAACCTAATCTAACCCCCTTTCCCCTTCCCTAAAATGTTTTGCTCCACTCCAAATGTAGGGTACTTTTAAGAAATTGTACGGCAAAATGAAGCTCTCCACCAAAATTCAGCTTTGTCGGAATTTTCTCGAAGTAAGGTCATTTTTGTATCTAATTTTCCTGGACTATAAACCTAGATTTAGCAAAATTTACACAAATTTCATTGAAATCTCGAAAATTAACCATGCGAATTGTAATCTCCTCAAATGAAAATTTCAAATAAATCTCATTCAAATCTTCTTGGAGACATTAGTTTGTCAAATCAAACAAACTGTTTTTTCGGAGAATAATTATTATGGAACCGACCCATTCAAACGACATTTTCTTTTATTGACAGATAGAAATGTAAACAAAAACTACCTATCTCACTTCCACTTCTTATCAAAAATATAAAACACCACTTGAAAGTTTTGTCATAATCCTCTTTTTGATATTTTTGGGCAGTTGAAACACCAAATAAATACCTAAATCTCGGTTTAGTGGTAGGTGGAAACGTAGTATAAGGACAGTGGCGTAGCTAGCCCTCGAGG
The DNA here is from genome assembly GCA_949320155.1 of Melangyna quadrimaculata. NCBI lineage: Eukaryota > Metazoa > Arthropoda > Insecta > Diptera > Syrphidae > Melangyna > Melangyna quadrimaculata. The sequence continues at coordinate 139,739,106 of OX439485.1, read as the reverse complement.
GGCCCCGTATCAAGAATTAGTTGGGCCCCCCTATACAAAATTACAAATTAAACAAAAAACAATTTTTACAAAACAAACAAAAACACACAATAACAAATCCAGTATATTTAATGGTACATACATATGGCCTTTAAAGAGGTACATACATAAATGAAGGTGCTATAAAACTTAAACTAACAGTTAAAAAACAACTCAAATAAAAACTTTTCTTGCCTTTGATTCCGCAAATTTATTAATTAAATCATCAATTTCTGACTATGATGGGAAATCAATATATCTAAGCAGCAATAGTAAACATTGACTTTTCTCAAAAGTAAGAATCCGGGTCTGATATTCTCTTATCTTCTGATAATTCGTCAAAAAAGCGTTTCGTTATTTTCCTTCCTTTATTTTAAAAACAGTTGTTACCCCCCATTCTTTTCCTAAATCCCTAGACTCGAAAACAAACTTAAGAATGATTTTTGATTCCTTAATTCTCTAAGTGTATTTAAAAGATAACTTAGTAAAATACTTGCTTTTTGTAAATCATTGTCTTTATGCTGTAAGGCTTTGGACACAAGGTTAATGATTTCGAATAAAGAAGAAAAAAGCGAGAACAATACAATGAATTCATAGCTCTCTTAAATGTTAATTATATTTTTACTTTCGTCACGTTTATCTTTTTTATTTTAAACTAGGTAAATTAAGTTGGTACAATGTTTTCATTATTAATAAATAATTTTTCCGTACAGCGCATAAAGCGTCATTTCTGGATGACCAACTAGTAGGGCAAACCCTTTTAACTGCAATTTATTTTCCTCAGATGACTCGTTATTCAACATTGACCACCGTTCTATGCTATTGCCAAAAAAAAGTATAATTTTTTTTCAAATTATCAACAAAAATTGACACTTCTAGGACGTGTTTTGCAGCATCAACTACTGGTGCAGTACATCAAAAAAAACACTTGTTTTTGTTGGTGTGTAGATTCGTATACCTATGAGAATTTCATGCAGAAAATTTTCACTTGCGTTGGCCTAAGTAGGTAGGTATATTAAAAAAAAATACCTGCCAAGAAAAGAGATTTTTTTATTAATTTATTTTTTTTGCAAATGTATTTCAGTTTCTTACAAACTTATCTCGGTTCGGGGACCCCTGCATCTCGAGGACCCCGTATAATTGATACGGCTGATACCGCGGTAGCTACGCCCCTGTATAAGGATAAGGAAAAAGGGACGGACCATTCACCGACGACAGTTTTTGTTGATATTTAGCAATTCTTATTTCTCATTGTTGTTATCATTCTGATTTATTATTTATTCTTATTTAATATTTAGTTATTTAGCAATTCTTATTTCTCATTTTTGTTATCATTCTGATTGATTTGCCCTGCCAAATACTCGCCCAAAATACTCTTCATATTTTATGAAAAGTGCTACTCTGGGAATTTGTGAAACGACAGCACTGTTCCCAAACCGACGCGAAACATTCCATGACGGCAATTTTGCTAATGTTGTTTAACATAGGTTAGGTAAAGTTGGGTTGAAGTGGCTCAGCAAAGAACTGACACACTTAGATCATAAGTTGATCCGTTGTGATACCCACGTGAATCTAGAGACTTTCTCCCAACTCGTTAAAATCAGTTTGAGCTTCTTATGAAGCTTACGTGACTACTAATGTCTATGTTTGTCAGATCACTAGGATCATTTAAGTAGAAATCTCCTAGATGGAGCCTGCGTCTTTGGAACAGGACAGAGGGCAGGTGCAGCAAATGTGAGGAACTGTTACTTCTTATTCTTCGGCCATATAATTTCTGCAAAAATAATCAGCAAATACTCCAGGCCGCGCTGCCTTCTTGCCTATAGCCTATGAAACAGTGCCCGGTTATGAGTATGACACCAATTACGGAGCTGGCTGTGCAATCTGTTTAAGAAATCAAATACTTAGAGCACATCCAGCGTAGGTCAGATCTTTGTGGTTACCAGGCAACTGGTGGATGGTGTTCCATCACCTAAGTGTTGCTCTTGCTTCAGCAAAAATTAGCATGTAGCGATAGGTATACCGATATTAAACCTTTCTGGTAAAATAGGTATTGTTGTTCCACTTTTAGCCTGTACGTCTGCAATTTCCCAGAGTGTTCCTATGGGCTGGAACCACACAAAGGTGAATATTGAACTGCTTTGCTTGTTAAAGAATTTAGTTAGACAGAGTCGAAAGATTCTATAGCAGGTTGGCTATCTGAAATGAGGCGCATATCAAAATTCGATATCACGTTTTTCTAAAACCAAGATAAAACTTCCTTTATCGCCAAAAACACGCTTAAATGGTCAGGAAGATGAAATGAGAGACTATCTATCTTAGAACACGCCTCCACCAACCCCCATAATCGGTTTTTGAACCGGTCGTTTAGCATTGTGTATCCTTCATTTTTGCGATAAAGTTAGGTACTATAGGGGAAGTTTTTGATTCGTAAATGAATAGAACTTGATATAATAATTTTTTTTAATATAACGATGATAGAGAACGCGAAGAACCATCCATTATTCAGTATTTGACTAAAATTTAGTAAGAGCATTGAATTTTGAGAACAAAAAAATACTTAATTACGGAAAATTTAAAAAAAAATTGTTAAATTCTTTTTTTTCTCAAAATTAAAATTTCAATTAAAAAGTACAAGTGACCTCTACACCAGAAATAATTGTGTTTCGCCCAGGTATAACAGTGGTAAATGTTATTGTTGTTTTTTTAATAATTTGTTTTCTGTGTTTAGTCAATTTTTTTAGAAAATTGACCCTCCCTCCTAAACGGGGGGAAACAGACCCGCTCCCATACGATATTTTTCTTGTCTTGACTCAACCTACACGCTCTATTTTTTTGTCACACCCTAGGTGAATCACCCTGTATATTATTTTAGTTGTGGAACATATTTTCCTTATGCAGCACAACTTAAGCCTTACAAAAGGGCATACCATGGCATTGTAAGTATTACCGTTGTTTTTTTAATAATTTGTTTTCTGTTTTAAGTCAATTTTTTTTAGAAAATTGCCCCTCCCGCCTAAACGGGGGGAAATAGACCCCCCTTCCATATGATTTTTTTCTTGTCTTGACTCAACCTACACGCTCTATCTTTTTGTCGCACCTTAGCTTAATCACCCTGTATATATTATTTTAGTTGTGGAACATATTTTCCTTTCAGTAAAGAAAATATACAGCACAACCTAAACAATAAACACAACAAAAAAAGTACGCATACGCCACAGTGTACACTTGCAATAATTTTTTTTAATTTTTTCAGGAGCCCTATGCTCGGTTTCACAAATTCTATTTATTTGAATAAATCAATCTTGGATTAAATAAAATAACGTATGTCTGGCGGCCATGATGGTATCTTGGTCACGAAAAAGTCAATTTCTTAATTTATTGTTAATTTTTTTCATTTTTACTTTTGTATTTCCAAGAAAAATCATAATTATATTGAGCATAATTATTGCATATTGAATATCCTAACCTTTATTAATGCAACAACTGATTTATGTTTTTGCGATGACGCGATGACAATTCCCACATTCTTCGTTCAAATAATTGAAATTCCCCAAAACTTGTTTCGGAAGGAAAATCCAATACTTCTCTATAGACCAGATACTTACTCGCGAGGGCAGCTTTGATCATAACCTGCAAAGCGCGATCGAGCTACAAAGATAAATTAGTATAACATACGTGGAAAATTATTACCATGGAAACCATTTAAAGCACGTATGTAAGGTACTACTAACTACTATACTTATACTTACTCATTAAGACTTGTCTCATTCATTATAGGTTGATAACACTAAGCGCGCGCCGGCCGGTAGTGTCATTAAAGATTAAAATTTCTATTTCTTGGGGGTTTTACTCGCTCAGTATACTTAAGTTTAAACAACATTTTACCGCGACTCTCTGTCTTGTTAAGCAATGTTTTTATTATTGTTTTATATTAATTGTTTTTGTTGTTCTTTTTGAATTTTGCATGCGAAGTCGATATAGATACACAATCCGCCAAGTTCTCTTTCTCGCATATAAAAAATAAATACAATTCTCTGGTTTTGGTGGTTTTTAAGTTTTCTACTTTACCTGAAGTACATTCAGTTTCCACCTGTTGCTTGTACGATTTGAACGCAGTTTTCCGAGCTCCAATATTTCATCTTTATTATAAGTGCACGTTATACCAACTTTCTAATTGAAGTGTTTAATATTTTGAATAACATATTTAACTTAAATGTTCACGGGAACTGGCAAGCATCATAATCGTATTTAAATTTAACTATCGGATTTAAGACCGCTTTAAAGCGGGACAGGATCTCAAGTTGGGTTTGTTTGTTTTTTTTTTTTTTTTTGTTCTTGAGTGTGTGAACCATGGGTTATTTTAAAATCATTACGATTTTTATGGCCGTTTTAATACAAATCGCTACAATAACGACATCAACAAAGCTGATAATAAAACAGGAAGGCGAAGAAATTCAGCCTCCGGCTCAACATTTTTTACAAACCACAAATGGAACCGAGTATCCACTTCTCATCTCCGAAGATCTTTTAGTTTCTCCAACTTCATCGGATGATGATCTAACTGAAGGACCATTGATATCAGAATCGATAGTTTTGGGCGGAACGAATGGCACTAACTCATTGCCATCTGATAATGGCAAACCTTCTAAGATTGATCTTGCACCACGTAGTTATGCTCCACAAATGAATTCTTCAATGACGACAATATCTGTGGAAACTCCAAAAGATGATGGCCAAACTATAACAATAAGTCTCTCGACCAATAATGGAAGTGAAGCTGTGATAGCGACGGCAACCGACGAATATGAACACGACAATCATGGACTTATTCCAAGTGCTAAAGTTAATGCCAGCATTCATTTGTCCAAGCCAACAGGAGAGATTATCTTCAGGTTAGTGGAATTTTTAAGAAATGAAACAAAAAAACAGTATCTTGGACTCAGTTTGAGTTCCACGGTAATTTAAGACAAAGTGAAACCTTTTTTTTTTCGTAAAATCAATCGATCTAAGGCCGACATTAAACTTGTGACTTATCACGTGATGAGCTCATTATAGATTCTGTCATCATAAATAATGTTGGGTATTTTCTTGTGATACTTATACTTTTTGACTATCTATAAATTCTGAAAAGTCCTTGAATGACTGTGTTTGTTTATAATTTTCTTTTAATTAATCCGCTGAATTGGTATTGCCATACGAAATTCCTCATTATGTTAAGAATATGCATAAAATAATACAAATATTGTATAATATCCGAGATAGTGTAACTATAGTTGAATTTTTTTGATTTATAAGTTCATTTAGAATACTTCTGTGTCTTGTGTCGGGAAAGATAATATTTGTATTGATCACAAGTTTGCTACATATTTAATTAAGCTGGGAAACAAGTTTTTAAGATTATTCCCTGCACTTGACTTATAACCCTGCTATAAATGTGACTCTAGCACCATCAGCTAAAGAATAAACTGCATATTCTTATTAAATTTCCTGTGTAAAACGTGTTCTTTCCAGGAAGATATTTTTGAATGAGATGTATGTGTATATTAGGGTAGTCCTTATTGTTTGATTTCGATTGACCTACCCCCTTATTTTTGTCAAACATATTTTTTGGAACATTTATGAACTTACGTCCTCTTTGAGAAAGGTTTATCCTTAATATAAAATTGACGATAATCATGGATTAAAGACGATGGAAGCTGAATCTGGGAAAATACAAGTATTTTTTTAAAACCACTCATGAATTTTTAGAGCTTTGATAATAATAATTGATAAATAAATTTGTCAAAAATGAAGGCAGTCACTAATATGCTGTTAAGAAAGATGCATTACAATACAAATTTTACAGTAATTTTCTTTACTTCTGATTTCTTGAACTTTTAGAAATCAATAATTGTCAATTAAAACGACCTTAGTGGTTTTCTTCTATTAGTGGAACTGTTTCATAAAGTCTAGAGGTTTTCTCAAACCAACGCGAAAGTGGATCGAAATAGCCGCAACCATAGAGAACAACAAAAAACTGCCGTTCGCATCGGTTTGGGAAATGTTAAAATTGAAAAAGAAATTAAAAATTACTATAGATACTATTATAACTGTCCACTTATAAGATATAAAACCTTACTAATTTTAATAAAAGAGGAGCTTGTTACTAAGTTTTGCTACATTTTCTTCCAACTGTGCCCCCTATTTTTAAAAAGGCAATAAAAGAAGGCCTTACAAAGAGGCAAACTTGTTTTCTGTTTTAAGTCAATTTCTTAGAAAATTGCTCCTCCCTCCTAAACGGGGGGAAATAGACCCCCTACCATACGATTTTTTTCTTGTCTTGACTCAACCTACACGTTCCATCTTTTTGTCATACCTTAGGTATATCACCCTGCTTTTTATTTATTTAAATAAATCAATCTTGTGCCCACGATCTTACTTGCAGATTGCAGCTTTTCTACATTCACTTTCTTCGCAATTATTATATCGACAGATTTAAAGCGTGATCCAAAAAGGACTTACGCCTAATTAACTAATTGTGGAAAATTATTTAAAAAATCTGTATACTCAGGATGGTGCTACATGCCAATCAGCTAATGAATCAATCGCTTTGTTGAGGGAAACGTTCAATGAAAACATCATCTCAAGAAATGGCCCTGTCGATTGAACCTTTGGAAGAAGTCCACATAGTTCGTGTTATTCGTGGAATATTGACCCATATGCATAATTATATGGAAGAACATTCAATTATTGGACCACCCTTTATAAAGAAAAGTTTTCACATTTATGAATTTTCATACAGAAGCATTAAGGGTCTTTCCGCCCGCGCGGTGGCGACTGAAGCGACTCCAAAAACGTTGTGAACAACGAATTTTTCGCTTCGGTTTGAAAAAAAACCATTATGGTTCATTTTTTCAGAAGAATTTTATATTTTATTTTTGAAGAAGTTATAATGACCAATTAAAAAGTCATTAACTTATAAGAACTATGACATAAGAACTTCCTTTTGATTTAATCGCCTTATGATTTATGATTCATTATCGTCTTTAAACACGATTGTCTTCTATTCTTGTTATGTCAGCTTACGTTGATTAAACATTCACAAAAATAATGTAATAAAAAAATATTTTAATAGATATGTACACAAATCAATCAATAAGACAAATTCATCATAGAGCTGAAAGAACACAAAAATGATTATTTCCCATTGATAATAATAAATAAAGTACCATAAATGCATATTGTATTTCAATTTAAATAAATAGTGTTTTTGAAATTCGTATATATTCCTAACAATTTCACATTAATATTACCATCTTATTACTTGGTTTTATAAATATTTAAGAACATTTAAAAATGTTAAACTAAACAAAAGAAATTAAATCTAAGTAGGTATGTTTCCTTAGTATTACTGGTTAAGTGTTAAAGTATATGGTTTCTTGGATGTGTTTGCGTTAATGATGCTTATTATTATTATTTTTATTCGTTAATGAGTTTCATAATTGAATTATTTTTAATATTTCTTTTATAATAAGAATAACAAATATATGGCAATATAAATTGCTACTACAACACCTATAAATATATCTGTGTTAAAGATCCCAAACCAGATAAGTCAACAAAATCGATTTTTCGGCTTTTTGGTGCCAAACTTATGTAAACAATTTAGAATATTATAAAATAAAAAAAGTTTCCTGAAAAAAATAACATGCCGTTCTTGTGTTATTTTGATATTCAAAGATAAATGGCATTTTTGAGATAAATGGTCGAATGTTTATTTCGATGTAAAGAAGAAAGTATGCCATTAATAATGGAAAACAATATCAGCCAAATGGCCGCGACGGCTACACTTACACAACAATATCCCTTTCATGAAATTTTCCATCACCAAATCGCAAAGTGGCTGCTGTATGTCAATAGCTTCACGAATTCCATCTTTGAGGTCTTGAATCGACGCTGGGCTGTTGCGTAGACCTTATCTTTCACGTGGCCCCTAAGGAATAAGTTGCAAGATGTTAAATAAGTTATGGCACTAAACCCTTTTTACAGGATCAAACTTAGGCGATTTTTGACCCCCTCTAATTTTAATACCAATAAAGTCAGAAACTTCAAACTCGCAGCATTTGCTTAACTCACCAGGTTTAGACAACTCACCAAATTTCAATTCCTTAGCATCAGTGGATCCCGAGAAATAAGATTGCAAAAATAGCAAAAACCGTAACTGACTAACTCACTCACTCACTGACTAACTGACAGATCATCAAAATTATGGAGCACTTCCTGACATCGTAGAATCTTGTAATTTCGCACAACGGTAGACCTTGTGGTGTATAAACGATTTAAGATTTTCCATTCAGGGGGCGTGGGACCCGCCCATTTTCATAGAATTGCTATTTATTACTTGGAGCACTTCTGATTGTCCTAGATTGATGAAATTTAGTAGAGCGGTAGGGCTTAAAGTGCAGGCAAAGGAAAAATTTTAAAATTTGTGATTTTTCATTCAGGGGGCGTGGTATCTGCCTATTTTCATAGAATTGATATAAATTATTTGGAGCATTTCTGACTGTCGCGTCGTTGAATGATGGAATTGGGTAAAGCGGTATGGATTAAAGTGCAGGCAAAGGGATTCAAGATTTTACATTCAGGGGGCGTGGCATTCGCCCATTTGAATAAGAACTGATATCAATTATGAGAAGCACTTCTGATTGTCGTAGAATGATCAAATTTGGTAGAACGGTAGGGCTAGAAGTGCAAGCAAATGCAAAATTTTAAAATTTGAGATTTTACATTCAGAGGGCGTGGCATCCGCCCATTTTCTCAGAATTGATATCAACTATGTAGAGAACTTCTGATTGTCGTAGAGTGATGAAATTTGGTAGAGCGATAGGACTTGACATGCAAACACATGGGAAATTAAAAAAAATTGAGATTTTATATTCAGTGGGCGTGGCAACCATCCATTTTCACAGAATTAATATTAATTGTGCAGGAATATGAATTTTGGTAAAGTGGTTAGTTTTCAGGGGCGATTCATCCACCCACTTTTACTGATAAAAAGAATCTTTGCAAAAAGTAGTGAAATCACACCAAAAACATAAATGTTAAAAAAGGAGCCAAGTTCTTCTTTATACAAAAAACTTTCCGTAACCAGTCAGCCGTTAAAACTAGTGAGATCCAAAAGTACGCCAAGTTCTAAGCTTATTAATGTTAAATATCAAATATTTTAAGTAGAGTAATATGGAAGAACCTCAAAATTATCAGATAAATCTGTTATTTAATGATTACTGACTTAAATTGAGTTAGTTTACTTGGCAAGTTTTTTTTATTACCTAATTTTTCAATTTAAAATGAAAACTTGACTAGTAAACAAACTCAATTTAAGTCAGTACATGGGCGTATACAGCTTTAGTTCTTGGGGGGGGTCATGCCAAAAAAAATAACACAAACTAATATTTGCTTAAAGTCAAGTGCCTTATATTTTTTTTTTCGTATTTTACTGTGCGTAGCTATATAAAAGAAAAGGGAAAAAGTCTTAATTAACTATACTAAAGGGTTTTCCAATAGGGACGGGTTGATTTTGACAGCTTGTGACGGCCATATTGTTTCTTTTACTTTCGGACAAAATATCCTCTTTTAATCAGTTACTACAGACAAATCATCATGGTGAGTTACAGCGTCGAGCAACACATGCAAATGATGTTTTAGAGCAGTTAGAAGTTTTTCCCAATTTTGGTCGAAAAATCTTCTTTAGCGATGAGGCTCATCTTTGGATGAATGGGTACGTGAAGCAAAATTGCCGGATTCGGGACGACACTAATCCACGCGAGATTCACGAGGTGCCAATGCATCCAAATAAAGTTTCTGTTTTGTGTGGATTTTGAGCTGGATGCCTGGAGGCGTCATCGGTCCGTACTTCTTCGAAAATGATGCTGGCCAGGCCATCACCATCAACGGCGATCGCTATAGGTCGATGATCACCAACTTCTTGTGGCCTAAATTGTGCCACACAGCTTAAGACACAATCGATATTCTGCACGAGCGGTTTCATGGCATGGTTATCTCGCGCCGAGGCGACGTGAATTGGCCACCAAGATCGTGTGATTTGAACCCTTTGGACTTTTTCTTGTGGGGCTTTCTTAAGTCCCATCAGGTCTATGCGAATAAGCTGCAAACCACCTCGACCCTCAAAGACAACATAATCGATGCCATCGGTCAAATTCAGCCTGATTTATTTGCCATAGTAATCGAAAACTGGACCTTTCGAATCCGCGCCAAGCAGCCAAGGCGGGGGCGGCCATTTGAACGATGTTATATTACTATAATAGGGCTCTCAAATAAAGATAAAACCTTATTGATATCTTGTTTTATTCAATTTTTAGATCGACCCGCCCTTAATGGGAAACCCTATAATACAATACCTTTGTTAAAAATAAGTTAAAATAATTTAAAATCGTTCATATCGTTAAAAATCAAAAGTCAGCGTGAAATAGCAGTTACGAATGTAATACTACATATTCACTACGCCAAGTCAGGCAATTTCGTGGAAAATATATATTTCGAACTGCCAAAGCCAATTCAAAATGAAATGAGCTACCTATAGAAACAAATTAACAAATTTAAGATGAAAACACTTTTTTGGTATTTGCAAAGTTGACTCATTTTTGGTTCCAAAGAAAATTAAAATAAACAACTGAGTCGAACGAACCTTTATTGGCTGGACCAGTGACCGCGCTCTTCGTTTTTATTCCTGACTGTTACATTTTTTATTTCGGAGGGCCTCAGCAACAGCATACAGCAATCTCCAGTTGCTTGACCAAAAAAATCAGTTTAGCTATCTGTCAAAATACTGAGGAAAAAAATTTTTGGATTCGCTTGATCATTTGTTTTCAATTTTATTCAGAATTTATTTTAATCCTATCAAAGTTTTTATTTCAGCGAATTGAAGTTGCAGGAAAAATTAGTAAAATATCATAGATACTGTGCACTGTTTTCTGTTTCTTTATTTTAGTAAATAGATATCTATAAATATTCACTACTGAAAATGAAAACAATAGCTCTGATTTTCAAAAATGACCACTTGTGTAAATTGCTCTTTTTACAATAGTGGAAAAACTAAAATACATTACATATTCGTATTACAATTGAATACAAAGATTATTCGTTTTCGTTGCGTTTCAAGAAAAGTGTGAACAAATTTCACGAGTGATTTTGATATGCCTCTGATTTGAAAAAAATGTATGTCTCTTAGACTGCCACCGATGGAAAAGTGAAAGGCACCTTACAAAATAAATATGTACAGCAAATATACCTAATCTTTTTATCTTTCTTACCAGCCTTTCTGATAAAAATAATGGACAAAGTTGTTAAATTCTACGAGCTTAGTCGCTTTTCGTCAATAATTCCATCCGACTGGTCAAACGGTTCACCGCAAGGAGTTCCAAAAAATCTCCTTTACCATAGCTATTGGCTTTAGCATTATGGGATTCATAGGTTACTTTGTAAAAGTAATCCACATTCAAATCAATAACAGTATTTTTCGATCGTAAATGTTGAATAAGTACAAACAAAATCCTTTCATAATAGCTCAAGTAGCACACTAGTGCATATTTTGGTGTAAATTCATGAATTTTGGTGCAAAATTGAAGATACATTTAGTATTTTGGTGTATTTTTCAAAATACACCGGTAATAAAAGTACACCATTGTATTTTCTGTGCGAAATTTCATAATTTTTTTTAAATTCGGTGTACAAAATAAATCGATTATTAGCTGTTTTTATAATACACCATTAATGGTGCATAAAATTATTCCATTCTGAAACCAACCAAATTGGTATATGTTTTACACTATATTTCGTAGATAAAATACACTATCTGAACTGGGCAACTACATTTTGGTGTAGGATTTAAACCCCGTAGAAACTAAATACACTAAATTACATAGTATGAAAAATAAACAAGAAAACATTATTGAACTTTTTTAGTCGCCATTGGATTGATAACGAGCTAACACTACATTTATTGATTAGCAACAGTGGCGGATCCAGGGGGGTGGCTATAGGTGCTAAAGTCCCCCCCACAGGCGGTTCTTTAAATTGATTGAAATATAGAAATCAGAATCAGGAGTCAGAAAAAATAACGAGGCTGGGGCTACGCAATTTATATGCTACCTACGTATTTTTTTTTCTAAGCCCCAAATTAATTAGGTTGGGGTTGAATTATGAAGGGAATTGTACAAAAAACAAGTTCGGGGCTACGGATAATTGACAGAAAATTGGGACGAAAAAAAACAGCTCGCGAGTAAGGCTTGACAAGAATTGGACAAAAAACGTAGTCGGGGCTAAGCAAATAATTCCTTTAAAACTTACCTTATTCCAGAAAGTGTTTGTGCTTGACTCAAGGGACTGTCAAGTCTAAGTTGGGGCTAAAGCTTTAAGAGATAGTTGAAAAAACGGGTTCGGGGCTTAACAATTAACATACCAAATGAAAAAAAAAATTCACCCAAAGAACTTCGCTAACTTTACAAAAAAAACGAAAAACCCGTGGAGAATTTGGGAACAACAAATCAAAATCTGAGTTTTCTCTGGGCACTCAGAAAATCATGCGTGTGAATATTTGCAATCTCTCTGGACTGACGTGCAAATTTATTGACAGATTTTTTCTTCTGGTGGTTCAAAGCTGATGCTCTGTCATTTTCTTTTAGTCAAATCGTCAAAATCTTGGCAATCCGACCAATAGAACTCAAGATATTAGGTTTTCAACCGAACCTTAATCGATTTTTTTGGAGACTTTGTTTTGTTGATTTTTTGTGTTTTATAATTCTCCAAGAAAAAGACGATAAGGTCCTCTTAAAAAGCTTATATTTTGACTTCTATGTTTTGACTTAAATAAAATGACAAAATAAACTGGATAATCGCTATTTTCAAACCCCCGCAAAAGGCTGAAAAAGAAACCTGCCAGAATGTTGTTTTTGATACCGCGATATATGCACCTAGAAACCATCATACTGATACTTTGGTTATCATTCCACTCCCAAAATTTGCTGCCGGCTCTTAGGCTCTTATTATTTAGAATGAAGGTTAAATCGCAGAATACATTCGTTTAACTAGAACTACAGAATTATCTAAGTTCAAGGTTTACTTTGAAATCGAATCAAGTGCTGAACTTATGTTTAGACATAATTTGTAGTTTAACTTGTGAAACTGGCCATTAATGTCTCAAACTGTATCTACCAAGCCCCCCGCCATAGCCAAATCCTATATCCGCTACTGATTAGCAACAATTATTAACAAAAAAATGAGTAGCTCTAAATTTAAAAATTATTTGAAGTGTTATTGTAGAAAAAAAAACTTTTTAAAAAAAATTAAATAAAACTCTGCAACCATTGAATACACTACACAGAGCATAGTTGTAATTCATACTTCTTTTTTTTGGTGAAATATGCACCATTGATGACACCACACAGAGAATGGGTTTAGTAAATACACTATTTTGGGAGAAGTTGCTAAATTGAATACACCACTCAGAGTATTAGCCCGTAGCGTAATGGTTAGTGCGTTCGACTGTCACGCTGGAGGTCTGGGATCGCTTCCCAGCCTCGTCCATCTAAAAACTAAAAAAGTTTTTTTTCAGGGCTACTGCCTCTTGCGAGGAATTGACAAATTCTCCAAGAGTCTAGCCGTTAGTATTCGGCATAAAATTGTAGGTCCCTTCCATTCCTGTCGAAAAGCGCACACAGGAATGGTTGCGAGTTGTTAGTCACTAGGCCCTGGTTCTTCATGAGCCGTTGTGCCACCCGATTTATTTACTCAGAGAATAGGTGTAATAATACTCTATTTTGGTGAAATATGCACCATTGAATACACACAGAGATTGAATGTGTGTAATGTATACACTATTTTGGTAGAATTTGCACCATTGAATTCACCACACGGAGAATAGGTGCAATTAATACTCTATGTTGGTGAAATATGCACCATATTGAATACACCAAATATAGAATGGGTGTAATTAAAATATCGTTTCGCAAGAAGATATAAGCATTTAAGAAATTAAAAAAAAATATATAAATGTATCTACATTATGTAAATATTAATAAATATTTTTTTTACTTCGTATGAGCCAATTTTGTTTATGTTTTGAATAAACTTTGACATTTACTACACCATTTAGAGTAAATTAAACACACTGAAAACTATTCATAGATATATTTTCCACAATGGTGCATTTTTTTCATTGCTCTTTTGACTTGGTGCATTTTTTATATCAATTTCTTGAATTGATACACATCAGTGAATATTTTGCACAGTTTTCAGCAAAATAAATGTACTGAAAATAGAATATTGCATATAAATGTGTCAAATGGTGTATATTTTTCTTGTTTTTCTACATTGGTGCATTTTTTGTTCTAGATTCAGGAATTAGTGTATTTTTTGGACGGCAACCATATTTTCAAGGAATATTTATGTAAAAATGAAATTCCACTGGCGGCCATTTTTAAAACGAAGACAATGATTAATTAATTTATTATATTTTTCAAATGAAATATACCATTTTTTTGGTATTTCTGATCCTTTTTTAACAGTACGTATTTAAAAAAAAAAATAAGAACAACCAACAAACTATGAATTTTGAAAAATTAATTTTCACGCATCGATTTAGAAATCTTTAATTAATTAAAATTATTAAGGCGCTCGATTTTTGGATGGTGTTGGACCAAAAATTAGTCGACAGAATGTACTTCGTTTTGAAATTAGACACTAGAATTCATAGTAATTCATGATTTTATTGCGTCCGTATTATGTATTAGCATCATAGAAAGTTCAGAATTCTTTCACATACATTTTAAACTTCGGTGTAAATTTTGTTTCAAAATAAATTCTGAGTTTTGGATTTTTGTACACTAATGGTATATTTTATCTATCAATCATGTTTTTTTTTTACACTCCTGGGAATGATTTTCCACCTTAAAGTGGTGCTAATTGTTTACGATTGAGGTGTATGATTTGAGCTCAGTTTCAGAACATAATATACACCTCTGGAGTTTAATTTATTCTAGTAACCAGGACAATTTGTATACCACAAGCACAATTTAAATACCAAAAAACGGTCTAATTTGTGTACAGCCGGTGTTAATTTTAAACGAGAACGCGGTATAATTTACACTGAATCGAAATTAAATGTTCGAAAATTGCACCAAAAAGTGGTGTATTATTTATATTAAAAATGTATATCACGAAAGTGCAAAATATACCCCAAATATTTTGGTGTATTTTGGAATTTTGTGCTACTTGAGAGGTTTTCATCATAGTTTTATATATTTATGTCTTTTATCGTTAACATTAATATTTTTTGGTTAGAATAACTATAAATCGAAAGTTATCACTTTTTTTGCTTTTAAAAAAAACCTGTCATACAAACAAAACAATTTCTGTATGTGTGTTTAAAGATTTTATTTTCAGAAAAACAAAATATTCTTTTTTTGAAAATCCTATTAGTTTTTACTTTACTGAGTGAAAATTTGGTAACAACTCCGCACTTTGATTTCTGTTTGGTTTAACAGGTTTTGGCTGTCATCTCAAAACGGAAACTAGCCTATGCATATATTTTAAGATTTGAATGCATTATCATATTATGAGAAGTTTGTTGTTATGTTAAATTTGAGGCACGAGGACGAAAATCAAAGTATCATCGATTGACTACAAAATAACGTAGGTATTCCATTGCCATGAAAATTAAATTTCTTATTGAATTGAAGTTACCAACATTCAATTTCTCTATTGAATTCTAAATTATCAATCGAAAATCCTACTAGCTTTCTAAGTAACCAACTTTCTTTTTTTTTTCTATGTGGTTACTAAATAATTATTTCAGATCAACAAAATAATCTTGAGTTCTCGGGGGGGGACATGACCCCGTGACCCCCCCCCTGTATACGCCGTTGAGTCAGTAATCATTAAATAACAGATTTCTCTGATAATTTTGAGGTTCTTCCATATTATTCTACTTTAAATATTTGATAATTAACATTATAAACTTAGAACTTGGCGTACTTTTAGATCTAACTACTTTTTACGGCTGACTGGTTACGGAAAGGTTTTTGTATATAGAAGAACTTGGCTCCTTTTTTAACATTTATGTTTTTGGTGTGATCAGCAAAGACACGACGACGTTGTTGATGATTGGCCGGCTTGAGTTCTTGTGTTAACTGAACTTTATAAGCATTAAGACCAAAGTCTTTACTCAAAATACGGTGTAATGATGATCCAAAGAACGACGAGGAATGGAAAAACCCGGGTTTTCTTCAACACTTTGGGCTCCAGCAGCAATATTCTCAGTTGCTCTTGAGCGACGTGCACGGGTTTTATTCTTCACATCGCTAACTTTTCTCAACAGCTCAAATTTTGTCCACCAATTTCTGAATTGCGGTCCGACAAGGTTGTTCACGATGAACAAAAAATGTTTTAGTTTTTTGAACCGTCTCTGCCAAATTTTCATCATTTTTATAGTAAAATTTAATAATTTCATTGTGTTGTTGAAGCGTGTATCATTCCAATTTTGTTAATGGCGTTGTTGCTACTTGTCAAATGTCAAAAAATTACAGCTTCAAAAAGTCTATCCATCTCTGTACATTATCTCACTCCTACTTAATGGTGAGAAAGCAGTAAATTTAAAAAAATTGTGGATTTTGGTTGAAGTTTTCTTTTGTGGAGTCAAAAAAAGTCGAAGTAGTCAGTCCAATGTGAGCACCGTCATGAAATGAGTTTTCTTTTATTGTTTTTTTTTTTTTTTGATAATTTTTAATACGTTCTTTTGTGAACAATTTTGTTCTGTATTCTTAAAAGGAATTAATATTTAGCAAGAAAAAATCATAATAAAAAATAGCAGTATCTATTGTCACCTGAATACAAGAATTTTTAAAGTTTTGGAAATTGCAACGTTTTTAGCTCAATTTTGAGAAGATTCTTGTTTAATTTTCACCAATACCCAATATAACGAAAAGTTAAGTAGTTTATACAATTTAAGTACGCTTTTGTAGAGATATTTTAAAACTTGGAAACCGAGTTACAAAAGTTTATGAATTCAGGGGCGGTATGTATAAATTTTAAATAATTTTAGCAAAAATCAATAGAAAGTTCTTAAAGGTAGTAAAACAAAATAAGCTAGACATATCGTTTTTGGCGAGGTTTTACGATTTTGTATCTTTTGAATGATAAATATGTACATACATACTCCATAGAATAATTGTTTCTTGAGATAATTTATGACTACTCTGAGGAGGTTGCATGTGAAAAGACCTCACTCAGAATATAAAAAAATCAATTTCGTCACTACACTAGCCACTACTTAAAAGCTGGGACTAAATATCCAAAAATAACTTCTTTACAAGTTCCAATACAGTCCTAGCAATTCTTTATAAAGCAATGTTTAACTTTTTTTTAATTGAAATTATTCTTAACAATATGAACTAAATTTAATTCAATATTATTTTTTATTGTTCCCTGCTAATTTTCTTATTAAAAGTGAATTATACGTTCTTTGAAAATTAACATCGCAAAAAACAGTTATTATATTACGAATATAGAGATACCTATTAATATCTATAAAATATACATACATAACTTATTTTCAGCTGTTTTGTATAAAACTAATTAAAAATCAATAAGACAAAATAAAATCAATATTGAATTTAAAGCCTGTCTCATTATTATTTATGTACATACATACGAATTTTTGATCTCAAATATTAAAATTTTAATTTGTATAGTGTGTTTTAGTAAAAAGACGTCATACCATATACATCATTGTATAGTGGGTTTTAATAAAAAGACGTCATACACTATACATACATCATTGACTGCTTTTACACAAGGAAACTGAGTTGCCGGCAACTGGGAGTTTGTAGGCGAGAAGGGCGTAGGGGAAAGAAAAAATCTCCCCTCTCACCCTCTTCGCCTGTACAAACTAGCTAGTTTCTGTAAACTCAGTTTCCTTGTGTAAAAGCGGTCATTTTATCGGATACGATTTAAGGTCGAAAGAACACGCCAAAGTTTCGTCATGTAGACATATACAGGGTGATTCACATACGGTGTTACAAAAAGTAAGAGCGTGTGAGTTGTGTCGAGACAAGACAAAAATCGTGTATTAATAGTACATTTCCAAAAAAAATCCTGTGTTTTGACAAAATTTCGTAAAAATGCACACAAATTCGTAATTGAGAACAATATCAAAGGCTAGTATTGAATCATATTTTATTTATTCGGAATTTTTTTTTTAATTTAAAATATTAATTGAAATTTAAATTAACCTACTTTGGTGCACTTTTGTTGAGAACATATTTTATTTGATTTGGCTAACTCAGGCAAGAAGAAGATCTCCGAGGTCTCACTGCCAAATATGGGGAGATCAAATTTGGACAGTTCTACTTCTAAGATTTGTATTTAACTAAACTGTAGACAATTGTTTGAAATTGATAAAATAACTTGACAGCGCTTTCGACTAAAATTCACTGAAATTCATTTAATCAAAATGTTATGTTTTTCGCTGTTCTGTTGAAAGAGATCTCTAAAACGTCTGTTGAGGTAGATAGCGAATTTATTTCTGTTTGAATAAAATGTAAATGAAATAAATGTACCTACCAATAGGTCTCACGTGCTTGCTCTTACAGTTTAAGTTTAAATGTTCAGCAAATCCTAACATAGCTTAATCTCAAAAAAATAAACACCACTCATGTGGGTTTGCGCACCTCCATTAGTGTTTTTCTATTATTATTATAGGGAATTTCCTTCCTACCAGCCATCATTCATGGAGGGCGGTTATGCTTAGTTCAAAGTTTAAGCTAAATCGCTTCAGCCGTAGCCGCAGAATATCAAGGTACAGAAAAAAATAACAAGAGGACCCAGTTCTTTTACGCACTCTATCAACGTAATGTGGGGTCTGATAAAAATCTTGGATTCGATTATTTGTACGGATCCATAATTAGCCCTATAATAAACACTCTTTGAAATAGTTCATGATCTTAAAACTCTCTCAATCTTTAGAACATACACAAAGTAGGTGTTTAGTGGTTTTACTTCCAACTCTCAATTACCTTTCTCTTAACTACCAACCCCATATACAGACATATGTACATATACACATATAAATTAATACATGC
Organism: Melangyna quadrimaculata; assembly: GCA_949320155.1. NCBI lineage: Eukaryota > Metazoa > Arthropoda > Insecta > Diptera > Syrphidae > Melangyna > Melangyna quadrimaculata. Next base: position 139,719,952 of record OX439485.1, on the reverse strand, counting down.
TTTAATTTTGATAAAAAAAAATTAAATTCCCTGGTGTACCTTCGTTGGTGCTTACAATAATTGCTTATATAACTGTATTTTAGTAACTTCTGGCATTTTGCCCAACAGTGTCTATATTATAGCTCTCTTTTAACTTAAGGAAATTTAAGAACAAATGACTTTTGAACAGAAGTATCATAGTTAGTCTCTGTGCTTTCTATTCTAAGTCGGAATCGGGGAATTAACAAGGTCTGAGCTCGGTGCCTTTTAGGATAAAAAATTGTGTATTGTTCGTTCGGAGCTGTTTTATTTTCGCATGTGCTTGTGCATTGTACAAAAGTAAATGTTTATTAAAACGAGTTACGACTTTATCTGAATTTATTTAAAAATGTCAAATTTAAATTACGATTCCGTTGTAAAATTCTTGTTCGGAATCTTATTATACTTGGCAGCAGCACAAATACCTCTTGTCGTGTAAGTTTATTTTTGTTCTTAAAATTTTTGTTTGTTAAAAAAATGAAAGTAATTAATGGCGAAAAATGTGACACAATCTATTGGAACCTAAATAGTGCAAATGATAGCAGCCTACATATACATAGGGAACATAAATTTAAAGTAAAACAAATTGTTTAAAGATGTTTACAGTTATATAGAACAGCTGAAGTTCTAGTGCGGATAATAAGATTTTACAGTTTTAACAAGCATTTTTATGAACTGGTCACGAGTGAAAGTTTATTGACCACGGACGGGATTATTACCATAATTTTCACAGAGCTTTTGATAAATATACATACATACATAGTTATACTTTACATGCTGTACTGAAAATATACTCTTTCCTAGGCAAAAGGAAACATAACTGTTTAAATGATGCTCATATTGTCTTGGTTTAAGGATCTACAGAGATCCACGAAAAAAAATACATTAATACATAAGTCATAAAATTATGTCAAAGATTAACAAAAATTATTTTTTAAGTCTATAGCTAATGTTATTTAAATCAAATTATGAGGACTATCTGTGATTTGATACATATAATGTTAACTGTCGCAGTCCATAACACTCATTTTATAAGATAGGAGTGAGTTATCGAAAGTAAATATTTCTTGTCATTATTCGAAAAATTAAAAAACAAGCCAAATTGTAAGTTTACCAGTCCGAGAGCTAGGGGACGATTTACTCAAAGTGTTTTATACAGCTCCAAATTTTTTGAGCAGTGAAAATGTGTGAATGCTAACATTAAACTCAGTTGTTTTATCGGTAACTAAATAATATAAACAAAATTGAAAGATTTAAACCAAGATTTAAAAGATAAAAAAAAGTAAAACTCTTGAGAAGTATAACAGATATACATACCTTTCGTATTGGTTTCAAAAAGTTGATAATTTTAATCAGTCAAAAATGTAAAACAAATTTTGTTGTCATACCATAGCTTAGAAGATGTTTTGCAAACACCAGAGTCAAGTACAAACATTTTGCGGTTATTTTAAATTGGTGGTGGGGGGAATTGAAAACCTCGGATATTTCAACAATGTACCAAACCAAACAACAAATTAAAAAAATAAATTTTTTTGTAACCCCATATATGATAATTTGACTAGACTATTATTATCTTTTCTATATAACTAAGACCAATTTGTCGCTTCGACACTTTACGTCACGTTGCTTTCGGTTAAACGTTCAAAGCATTAGACAACAAATTGACTAAGGGGCGGCAAAAACCCACGCTACGCCACTGTGTACTGGTCAGTTTTTAATATTTATGGTATAAGACTCGAAAACTAAGCCGCATTTGAGAATATAGCTTTTGCGAGTTTTTGTTGGTAATAACGAAACCCGCTCCCTATGCCACTATCCATGATTGGCACTTTCATTGAGGAAACCGAAAAGCTTTCAGTCCTCGGTATGTGTGTCACAGACCACCTTTTATGAAACGACCACATATTTGACATCGCCAAAAATGCTGCTAAGTGTTTAGGTTTTCTCCGTCGATGCAAGAAATTTTTCTCCCCTTCTGATCTGGCTGTGATCTACAAAGCCTTTATTCGTCCAAAACTTGAGTATAACTCCCATATTTGGGCAGGTGCTCCAGTAACCCACTTGAGTTTATTGGAAAGAATTCAAAAGAGAGCTCTTAAAATGATAGGTAAAAGAACTATAACGGAAACATTCTCATCTCTTGAGCACCGTCGAAATGTTTCTTGTCTTTCGTTATTTTACCGTTATTTCCACAAACAGTGCTCTAGTGAAATAGCCAGTTGCATTCCTCCCCTTAAACAATTCAACCGTATTACTCGTGCTTCTAGGAATGCCCTATGCCAAACTAATTATTTTTTTTATATTTTGCGTAAAGGCAGTTAAATTATAGTTTATATAGTTTTTTGCTGTTACATCCCCTGACCGCGCTTGCAAACTCACCCCGCCACCATCACTTTTCGTTTGTTCAGCGAATTCAATATTCCGACCTTTCCAATAGACTTCAGTGCAGTGGTGCAAGCACAAAGAAAAACCGAAAAAAAATATCTGATATTAATGTGTTACACGTTCTGTCGAGTTAAATTATTTTGTCAAGTAATCCAACGAAGGAGTTTATATGTATATGTGTGTTCCGGGTCTACTCCTACGGAGCAGAAGCTCACTCCGAGTTCCGAGAACCAATCGAAGTCACTTGGATTGGAAATAGAAGTCAAAGAGGTGTAACTCCGAACCTCCAATTGAAAACGACATAATTTATAAGTACAGATCTATTATGCCTTCTATGGTCAAAATTATCTATACTATATTAATACGCTTAGCTAAACCTAAGCAAAACCTAACGGAATCTTCACTATTCTCTGTAAATACTCAACGGAACTACATAACGTTTGAAAGGTTTTGCCTTACAGATGTGCAGAAACATTTGGTTCGGCGGAGAAACAGTCGCCAGTCAAAATTTATTTACATTCTGTACATGGTATACATGAGAGAGCTCACACAAACGCGATGGAGAATAATTCGTCTTTCAAAATTTATTTACATGGCGATAAATGAGAGTGCCCACACCAACGGCGAATGTTTGTCCGTCGCGCCAAATGTTTCGCGATTGCTTCGGGGAGCCTTCAACGTTATGTTTCAAGATCACCTCCGACTCCGTAAAAGTAAACAATCAATTATTGCTAAAATAATTACGATCTGATTTTACTATCAAAACACACTTTTGGCAAGATTTGATATTATTGCTGAGAGCAAACAAAGAGTAAAACAGATTCCAAAAGGACCATATTTGCCTGCACAAATAGGAATTGAATGCGACAGTGATTCAGGATGTTTACTTTCACTAAGACTCCAAAATAGGTAAATTCTGGAATTCAAAATTGGTTAAAGTATGAAATGTTGAATGTTTTACAATTTTTTTTGACAGGATTTAAACTCCCTTTTTGTATTCTCTATCCCGCTCATGCAACTCATTTCAAGCATTAAAAAGAGCAATGGCTGTTTAAATTTTTTGTGCATGTGTATTCGCCAAAAAAATTCAAATTTAGCACAATATTTGGTTTGACTAAAAGTAAGGGTAATGTTTACTTGAGAAAAATAATGTAAAGTTTGAAAAAGGCAGCAAATCAGGTTAATTATATCCGTCTCTTTTGAACTTTCTAAGTGGAAACATATTTTTATTTTGAAGCTATACAGTTGGTCATTTATTTAATTTAGAAAATAAAAAAAGTACGTATACGCCAGAGTGCAACCTCGAATTTTAGAAATTCAAATTTTGATAATTCCAGCAGAACAAAATTAGGTTTACCAAGGCCCATTTGCTGATACGAAATTTAAGCATTTAAGTTCAACATAAGAACTTATGTGACAGTTTATGCTTAGGAAATAGGAAAAAGTAGAACATAAGCGCTTATGTTGAACTTAAACATTTATGTTTCGTATAAGCAAACAGGACTAAGAGAATAAGTAGTGTAATGTGTGCTTTAGATGAATTAAGGTTTACTGTTGAATAGTTAATAAAAAATAATTTAAAAAAAACTTATTGATCTGTTTTTTTTTTTTGTTTTAGACAACATTGTTGAAGACAACATTTTAACGAATGCTATAAAAATTAATGTATCCGGCGTGAATTTGTTTAGTTTTTTTTAATTAGTTTTGCTTTTCTAACATTTTCAAAATTTTCATGCAACCTATATAAATTAGTAAAAAGAGAATCCATTAGTTATCCCTGAATTTGGTGTCTGTTTCGCTGGCCAAATATTCGACGACTGAGAAGCTAGTATACTTTAATAACTGTTTTTTATTAATATAATAAAAAAGTTTATTTTTATAAATTATCTAGTAAAATCATTTAGTGTTTTTATATGCATATTACCCAAAGTTTAAAAAAAAAAAAACAATTTTAAACATCCAATAGCCACTTAATTTGTAAATTATTATTATGCGTATACATTATTATGATGAGAGTTATGAAAACATATTCTTGGAAATTCATTGAAAACAACAAATCTTAAAGCTTGAATAACCGATGTAGATTTGCTGATTGATTAATATTTAATTTGCAATTAATTTTATTAAATGTCGCATCAATTTTAAATTCATTGTCTGTTTTATTAATTTATAAACAATAATTGTCTTATCTTTTTTTTCTATTGGATTTATTTATTTTAAAGGATGAATAATACTTTTTGAACATTCTTATGATTATTTTAAAACTGAATAAAGCACAGAATGTAAAAAAAAAATTACAAAGTTATCAAACAAAAAATACCGAGTTTGCTTATATGTTGTTATCGGCTTCTTTGCTCACACACATCACAGATTTCCAGAACAAATTTATTCTGTTCCGAATTCTGTGTATTGTTACAATTTTAATTGAATAAAGCGATAAAATTCAAAAGATAACAATTATTATTGTCATCAAAAGCAATCGATTAATTCCCTATAAACAAAAGTTGTTAATATTATTTTCAACAACTTTTTATCACAAATTCACAACCCATCAATTTTAACATCATGATATAGAGCTTCATATACTGGCCGGTGGTAAGGAGTAAGATTGATCTGTTTACAACACTGTACAAATAAGTAAAACGAGTGTGTGGTTTCCTGATGGTTTCTCAATTTGCAATAATTATTGGATGATGTATTTTACATACTTGTTCATATTATTGAAATTGTTTTATTGGAAAAATATCAAGTACTTAATGCCTATATTAATAATGCCTATATGGAATATTTAAGTGATTCGTTAGTCAATAAAGTGCATTCTTGACAAAATCCCATTTACATGTCTCTAAGGTTGTTTTTTGCTTATACTTAACTGGCCAGTTAATTATTCTTCCACCAGATGAGGTGGAAGCTGGTGCAGGTGATGCGTTGTTTAAGCTTTAAGCTTTAAGATAAAAATAAAACATCAATTAAGGTGTGGAGCGTATAACATAAATGAATCAGACTGCAACAAGCAATAACTAAAATATTTTCAAAACTCACAAACAAACTTTCAAACCAAAAAAATAATTACCTATCCTCAGATTATGTTTGTTTAGAAAGGTTTTATGTGTTGACAGATAACTACTTAGTACTTAATTGTTTTTTTTTTTTTTGCAACCCTTCAGAAACTGTTATTAAATTGTAATTACCGTTTTTACATAAGGATTTAAGCTAAGTTATTCATGTTTGTATGAAACATTAGAAACGAACATCATTAATTTAATCAAAATTTGTTTTTTTTTTTATTAAATTGGAATTACAAATGGTTGTGAATATTGCAAATATCCGTACGTCAAAAATTACGCGTTTTGAGATTTGAGATTTTAAATTATTATGAGTGTAAAAGACGATGAAAGATTTTTAGTGTGATAGGAATTCAACAGAATTTAACGTTATCCCTTCAAATAAAGATAGCTTCAAGAAGATTTATCTAGAAGTCTTACATAGAAATGGTGGTCTCTGAATGATTGTGAAATGAGCATAAGTAGGGGTTTGCAAATGCCACATCCGCGCGCCCGCCGCTCACGTGACGCCGTACTTCAACCTTTGGAATTGAAGACGCTGGTTGTTTGAAAAGTACACACACACACATACACTTAAACTCCCACCATCATTTCAATTTGTGATCTATTCCTCTTTACCCCTTTTTGAGTGTGACCTTTGCCGAGCTCGGCTTTTGTGATCTATTTCTCTTTACTCCTTTTTTAGTGTGACCTTATGCCGAGTTCGCCTTTTGCTCAGACTGGTCAGTAGAGCATAATGATCTGAACATGTTCAGAATTCTAATCATGCTTTAAACGATAAGGGAAACAAATTTTAAGTTCTGAGCACTCTGATGAGCTAAAAAAGAAACATGCTTGATATGCTTTGATTGAAATTTAAAGCATTTCCCAAACCAATCTTATATAGGAGCGAAACACTCGCAACGAGACAAAAATACTAAATAACGACAAAAAACTGTCGTCATCGAATGTTTCTCGTCATTTTGTGGAGCCTTCAACCCTGACAGACGTTAGGGTTTTGTTCGTGTTGTGGTTTTAAAGGTAATTTTTTTTGAAATAAATTATTCTAAACTCATATCTAATCAAATAAAATTGATTAAGTTAAGTTTACATAGAAATTAAGATCAGTCTGCGAAGTACGCTTACTAAATTTGCATTTCTTTTAACATTGTTGAACTTGTTGTCCATTTTTTTTTTTCGAAGTCTGTCAAATATTGATCAGACACATAAACTCAAACTCAATTGTAAAGATCAACAAGATAAGAAAAGGTTGGTTAGCAAAATCTCCAAATTGATTACTAATCAAAACACTTAACCTTAAACAAATAAAACAAAATTCTCCCTGATGTGAAATTGCGTTATTTTTAAAATTGTATAAATTTGGTAAGCAAATAAAGTGCCAGTTGTTTTTTTTTAAATATGTTTCTTATTTAAATTACATGTCATCACATCACTAATCATGTCTCCTTTGAAATTTCATTTAAGGTCATTGGAAAATTGTTTGAGAAGGTACCTCTATTCTCATTTACTCAATACATATCTGCATAAATACATATAAAATAGTCAGTTTATGGGAAATATTAGAAAGTTTGAGTATTTGTGAAGAATACCCTTTAAATTTTCTTTCACCTATGGATATAGGTGTGGGAAAAGGGAGCAAAATTAATGTTAATTTCTTTTGTCTATCCAACTTTCACTTTGGCCAGTTTGAGTAATTTATATTAATGATATAGGTAAAGCATTTTAAATGAACTTTCATCAGAACCGAAAATCAAGGACTTTTAATTGTTGTCTCAACGGGACTTTATGGCTCTAAAAGATAAACTTTGATCTAAAAGCCAAATTTTGATATGATGATCTCTGTAAAATGTCTAGATTTGCGAGAAATTAGATTTATTGGAGGGGGAGCCACATTGTAAAATGGATTAAGCAATTATAATCGAGCGAATCTTTGAAGTCCTGGCTTTGATAATTTTCAAAGTACAGGGTGATTCACCTAAGGTGTGACAGAAAACTTGATCATGTTTGCAGGTTTGGTCGAGGCAAGAAAAAAGGGTATATTCTTCCTCACAAAGTTTTTTGTTCACAAATTCCTGTGGATTTCCCCGCCAGCAAATCAAAATAAGATTATCCAATCACTCCATTCAGATCCTTGTGGATTTCATTTGATATGAGCATATATTAACAGCCTTATTCTGGCAACCTCACTGATGCCTCACAAGTCACAATGACCTCATAACTCGTGGTGAACTCGCCTTATAAAACTTAAAAATTATGATCTGCTCCTTGGCAGATCACAACTCACGTTGTTCTTGTGAGGTTTCCCATGAGGGCTTCCACAGAAAACGAAATTGTGACCGCCTTATACAAAAACAAACTAACAAGAAATTGTAACCTGTGAGCCTCACAACGGCAGAATAGGGCTGTAAGTTGGTTGGACATGTTTTCTAGAAGAAGAAGACAAACAATAACAATAGAAAATTGTTTTTGTTTAGTGCTTTTTTATTTGGCGACCTATAGACAACAATTCTTACTGAAGAGCTCAATTGTTTTCGTCAGAGCACTATAGGTCGACAAAAACTTCCAAATTAAAAAAAAAGACCACGTTTACAGTTTTGAAAAAATCTTCTTGGTTGTAGCTTAGAGTTTACCAATACTTTTGTCTTATACTACGTTTTCACCTACCACTTAATCCAGATTTAAGTGGATTTACCATAAATCTTCTTTTAAATCTTCTGAAATCTTGAAGATTTCCCATATAAATTTTAATCTTTTCAAACAAAGATTAGAAATTAATCTTGTTGAAATCTTCTTGAAAGTAGGAGATTGTCAAAACAAAAGGTGGCACGCACCTATCCAAATGACAATAAACAAAAAAAAACTGTCGAACTTTATTTTGATGATTCCGGTTTTGGAATTTTAAAATTTTTTTGGGAAATTCTAAAATTTTTTCTTAAAAAAATCGTCGTCATTTTTCACAACATCCTTTTCCTAAAAGTGCTTGTTCGTATCTGTGGAATTATAAGTTTTATAAAAGTAATGAGTGTGGGTAGTTGTACTTACCCTAATCCAGACTGTTCTTATACAGGGTGTCCCGTAAAGAATGGATAACCCTGAAATGCCTAATAGTAGACTTTATGGCCGTCCTGAAAACTGATAAAAAAAGTTCTATCCCAACCACAAGAAAAGATACATGAATTTTTTTGTTCAGTGCATTATTTTTTTGCCTTACTTTACATTTTTGAATACCACGACAACAAGTGAATGGATTCCACCGGTTTTGTTCCTAGCAATACTTAACATTATTTGTGCCAGAATATTAGTAGAAGAAAATTATAATAACCGTTGGACTTCTTAGAGAAAAAAATATTTAACTTTGATTTTCAATGCAAAATGTGAAAGAAAATAATTTTTGAAAAAGTTAATTCATCGCGTTAAATGCGGATTTCAAGTTTGTATAACTTGTAATTGTATCGTGTAATTTTAGGCGTGTTTTTTTGTACCCTCCATGTTAGCTTAAGAAAAAATGGTACACAAAACGCTTATCGCTGCTTCATAAAATAATTGGGCAGCACTGATATAACAATGACATTGGCCGCGATCAAAAACCTATGCAGAGCTATCCGGATAGGTTCGTATTGTTGCAATCCCGTGTGATAGCTATCCATGCTATCCGAAAATGTCAAAAACCGCTGACTGTAAAATTCAAAATTGAGATTTGTTTGCCGAACGTCGTTGAGTTGTATTTTTGATTTTTTCAGAAAAATAATTAAAATAATATACCTAATAATAAAATATTGAGATTTGTTTGCCGAACGTCGTTGAGTTGTATTTTTGATTTTTTCAGAAAAATAATTAAAATAATATACCTAATAATAAAATATGGATACGAAAATATCGTTACAATATAGCTTTTAACAGCGTTCTCACTTGGACTCTTCAGTTGACAGTGAGGGCCGGGATGAAACGCCAATTTGTATGGACTAAATGCCTTTAAAAACAATATTGAATCAATAATTCAACAAGTCCAATTAAAAAATGCTAAGTCTTCTACTTGGCTGATGTATTTCAGTAGTATATAGAATTTGTATTATAAAAAACACTCATATCGTTACAAATTTGATAAATTAAAAGAAACGTCTCATCCCTGGAACAAGTCTTTCTTTTATTTATTGGAATGGAAAGTAACATTTATTTCAAATTAATAAATTATATTTTAACAAATAAAAACAACTTTGGCGTTTAACTTTTTTTTCTGTCATCTTTTATAAAATCAGTCGACATATGCTTTAAGATCCATCTGCCAAATTAATGAATTTTTGGATGAATTTTTGACATTTGTTGAGAATTCATCGGATAAATGTATAAAATAGTGTATGGAACCACTGTTTTTATTTTAGCTTAATTCTTAAACAGCGATGTTTATCGCCGCGAACTAAGCATATTTGTTGTTCTATTTTACATGGAAATTTTTTTAAACTAACATAGAGGGCACTAAAAAACACGTCTTATAGCAAGTTATTGGTAAAAGTCTGCAATACTAGACTCAATTTAACAAAAACAAAAGTTTTCAAAATTAAAATAATGCAATGCGTTGAAATGGTAGATTTTTGATTGATTGCCTGTTTTTATGATATTGTCTTAATGATAAATCCAAACTTTTATTTTCTAGGGCCGAATGCCACATTACTAAAAATGTCAACATAATCCAAAAAACGGTTGAATTTTCGAGGTTGTTTTGAGTTATACCTCTTCAATTGGGCTTTAACAAAACCCTCAAATATTTTGTTGATTGCAATTAGTTTATTTGTTATTATTTCCTAAAAAATAATTTAAGCCAATTTTCAATTGTCCTTGGCCACTAAGTTAAAAAAACAAATCAACATTTTTTTATTTAATATAAAGTACTTGATAAGTGTTTTCGACCACTCTAGTGCAGAATGGCAGATGCTCCCCCGTCCCTTTTAAGAAGATGCTTGGCTTACTGTATTCGATTTATTTAATTGACTTCTAATAAGAAAATTAATATGGTGTTAGGTCTGGTGAACGTGGAGGCTATAAAATGATGATCTCAGACGTCCTATCTATCTGCCTGGGTACCTAGTATTCAGATTTGCCAGCACAGTATAGTGTGCATGTGCAGCACTTTTTTTTTGTACATTTAGTAGCCAGCTTTAGTTAAAAATTGGCTGAAATTATTTTTTTTAGGAAATAATAACAAATAAACAAATTAGAAAAGTTCCTTTTTGTCGTCAATGGCTTGACTGATTTTGTCATTATTTTGCATTCTTAATTCCAGTTTTTAAGTGCAGGGTTATAGTTAAATCAGAGTTAAATCACCAAATTAAGTGATTTAACTCTGGATTAACTCAACAAAATTCTTTTGATATTTTATTACCGTGTTTTTTTAAAAACATTTTGCATTCGTTAACTCAACACTGAAAATCAACAAGCAACTACTCACTTTTGGATGACTTTGGTAAAACGAAAGCAAAGAAATTGCCAGTAATTATGCTGTTGAACTTCGACGTGTTATGTTCCCACATTACTAAATTGAATTCTCATTAAAAAATCACGCCTTAAGCTTGAAATAATATATTCAACTTGAAGTGACCACAGATACAATTTGTTTAGATTTTATGTTGCAGAGCAACTTTAGAACTTGATCAATTAAACGTGCGTCGTAGAAAAAAAAACGAGAAAATATTATAGATTTGTTTTTTTTTAACTTAATTGATGATTTTCCGTTGAATGCTCCCTGCACTTTATTATATAATCTTATATAAAAACATGTGTACAAATTCAAATTCTTTTCAATGTAGTTCTAAAATAATACATAATCTTCAACCAGTTGTGGCTACGTCTACCTCCCCCCACCCCCTCACCCGATTAGTTTGCACCATAGAACATCCATGCAAATTATATGCATTTATTATAAATAAACAATCTGAAAAGTAATTGGAGATAAATTTCTTTTATCCATGCGTCTTTTTATTGATTCACTATGTTTTCATTCAATAAAGATTATCTTAGCCTTTATACAGTCCAAGTACTATCTGACCACAATTTGCTTTTAAAATATCGAGACAGAGCTAGACCTCTATTACACTCAAATTGAAGATCGACGAGATTGTGTTCAAATAATGAGCTGTCAATTATGACATTTAATCAGACAGTGGTAGATGGTAGTGTTATCTTTATCGATTGATTGATTGAACATCTACTTCAATAAACCAGTCAACTGGCAGCGGCCAGCGTGGGGCTTATTTACTTATAATAATGAATACGTTGGCTTAACAAAAAAAAAATCTTTCACTTTTTACTATGAATATATGTAGTAAATTAATACTTCAAAATGACATAATTAAGATGTCTACGTACAATGTTGGTATATGTATATTCAAAAAGTAACTGTATCTTTAAATTGCACAATCTGTCAAAAAACAATGAGATCACCTTAACAATGAAACTTGAGGATGTTTTGCTTAACAATATTGTTAAAACACAATTGTTCAAACACGTGCAGGTGATCTTAATTGTTTTTAAGAGAAAACAAATAGTCTATACTACTCGTATACATAATGTAAGAAAATTAATTAAAATATAGCAAAAGTTTTAAAGGAGTACAAGTATACTGGGGGAAAATGTATTGTCTTATCAGCAATAAACGTGCTTAAATCAAGATAACATCACAGTAAACAAATACATACACTTATGTACATATATAGGTTTTTTTAAATGTCAGATGGGTTCAACATATTTTATATTTTATTCTTAAGCTTAGGAAAGCAATCATAATAATACCATTTTTCACATTAAAAACTCAAAAATGTATAAATGTGTCAACTAAATTACCAATAAATTTGGATATATTTAAAATGGGTAGGTTCAGAGAACTTAGGGGACTTGCATGTAAGGCAAATTTCTAGACTGTGATTGGTCAGCTGTCGAAAAATTGTTTAAAATGAAGGGAACTTTCGACAGCTGGCCAATCACAGTCTATAATTTTGCCTTACTTGCAAGTCCCCTAAGTTCTCCGAACCTACCCAATGATACCTAAACAATAAAATTCATTATTTTAGCTTTATTCAAGACATTTACTGTCAAGTAATGGAAGCAAAGTGATATAAGCTTTATTCAGTGACGTTGTTCCGAACAGTTTGGAACAGTTTAGAACAGAAAAGTACAAGTTTTTGCTGTTCAATGACAATTTTCTGTTCTAAACTGTTCTGATTTGCTGTTCTGTGAGGCTGTTCCGAACAGTTTGGAACAGAATGAACAGGATTTTCTGTTCTTACTTTTTAGGTAGAACAACTTAGAACAGGTTTGTGACAACTGTCAAACTCAGCTGCTGTCACTTGAAAGTTCATATTTTTTAACAAATTTCGTGGCTCTTTGTGCTTTTACTTTGGAAACAAACAAATAAATATTTAAAAAACAACATAAATTAAATTATATTAAATTGTGTAGTTAAATAAATACTATTTCTAATTGTTTTTAATAAAAAGTATTTCTTGCTTATCCACCAAACTCGAATTTTTTTTTTTTTGACAATTAAATATGTCAGACAGCTGCCTGTTCTATCCTGCCTGACATTTCTGCTCTGTTCTGTTCTAATCTGAAAAAACCTCACTGAACAATCCTATAGTTTAAAAATGTGTCTGTTTTGGCAAAGTAAGCATTAAGGTTTGATCACACTCGATGGACTCGATTTAGCGGAACTACAATTCACTCGCGTTCGTTTGAAATTGTATAAAGTTCTGTAGACGACTGCTACAATTCCATACAAATACAGCCTTATTTATTAACTCGATTTAGCGGCAGCGTAAAGTTACTCCGACTTTACAACGCCTCTAAACCTGGAAAATTAGAGGCGGAGTACGCTAAAACTGGTTCATAGGAGGTTTAAAGCCGGAGTAAAGCCGTTTTAGTATCTAAATGTCATTTTGACATGACATCGTGTGAAATGTACAAAGCGGAGTGCAAACAATTTTTTTCCTTTTTGTTACTACGATAAAATGGATATTTATTTTATATTAAAACATCATTCAAATTCTTAAAAAGGTTTAACATTTAACTGGAAGAAGGAGAAGGCCGAAGTAGTACAAGACTCGTTTAGATCCCATGACACTGTTGGATGATTAGTTGTCGGAGAAATAACTATGAACATAAACAAAAATATTTATTTGTATCTGTTGTAATCTGAAAATTATATATGTATACTTACATACCTTTTGAGAACTATCCCTTAGTTTTTCAGAACGTTTTCTTTTATTTTTATTAGGCGTGTTCAGGAAAGGGATATATCGGAGGGCCTCAGCAATCTCAGTTGCCTGAACAGGATTCCTCAGCAAAAAAATCTCAGTTTGCCTGTCAAGATACTGAGGAAAAAAATTTGTGGATTCGCTTGCTTAGCTTTTGACGGAGCAAAATCTCCGATATCTCTGTTTCGTGAACGCGCCTATTATCTATTAGTTTTTTTTTTTTTAAGAACTCTCCCGGGGTTTAGACAAGCGAGTAGAACTAGTACCGTATATGTATGTTAGTGTATCTGAACACCAGAGAGTCGACTAGCAGGGCAAACAGTATAATATTTTTGCCTGCGAGTAGCCTGCCAGTTATCCTGCTAGTGTAGTATATTGTTTTCATTTATTTGTTTTGTTTCCATAATTTGTATATTTTTCTGTTACTTCGTTTACATGGAGCATTGGATCAGACTTGAAGTCGTATTCAATTCCATATAGACCTGGAACGGATTCAAACAGGATTTCTCGATCCGATTCGACTTTGCGAGCTGAATCGAATCGAAAAGTACAAGTAGACCTGGATTGAAATATTAAAGACTCGAGTTTTAAGTTTGTGTGTATTTCAATTTGCTTTGTTTTGATTTGTTGATTTTTTTTCTCGTAGTTATCATATTCAAAAACTTAACTCCGCATGCACACAATAAAGTTAAAGTTTCACATTAAGTTAACTTGAATTCTATTTGAATTCGATCCAGTGAGGTGGTATACCTAGATCGAAATCTGAATCTGAATCCGATTCGATTCGATCGTGGAATCCTGTCATGTAAACGGAGTATGTATGAAATATTTAAAAAAAATCATACTAGTTGACAAAACGCTCAGAGAGCTACTAGTCACACATACATCCATAAAACTAACACTATGATACAAAAGCTATTAGTTCTACTCGCTTGTCTAAACCCCGGGTCCACCAATAACTAAATAACTGAAACGAATAATAAGGATTGTTCAATGAGGATTTTTCAGATTAGAACAGAAGAGAGTAGAACAGAAACGTCAGACAAGATAGAACAGTCTGACACATGTAATTATCATACAAAAATTGTTATTTACTTTTCGAGTTTGGTGGATAAGCAAGAAATACTTTTTATTAAAAATAATCATAAAGAGTATTTATTTAAATACTCAATTTAACTTAATTTAATTTGTATTGTTTTTTAAATATTTATTTGTTTGTTTCAAAAGTAAAAGTACAAAGAGCCACGATGTTTGTTAAAAAATATCAACTTGCAAGTGACAGCAGCTGATTTTGACAGTTGACATAAACCTGTTCTAAGTTGTTCTACCTAAAAAGTAAGAACAGAAAATCCTGTTCTATTCTGTTCCAAACTGTTCGGAACAGACTCACTGAACAGCAAATCAGAACAGTTTGGAACAGAAAATTGTCATTGAACAGCAAAAACTTGTACTTTTCTGTTCTAAACTGTTCCAAACTGTTCGGACCAACGTCGCTGAACAAAGCTTAAGGAAAATCAGCTGAGGTTTGTTTACGTTTATAATGACCAGAGTTAATTTGTGCCTTTTGTATGTACTTCAAGTCCCATCGCTCTACCAATTTTCATAAATCAGAAGTGCTTCATTTAAATTATAATAATTGGTAAGAAATGGGTGGATGACACGTCCTCTTCATAAAAAATTTCATAATTTAAATTTTTTCCTTGTTCACCCCTGAAAACCAATCGCTCTATCAAATTTCATAATTCTGCACCAATTTCTATTCTGTATATATTTTATATTAATTCTGTGAAAATGGGTGGTTACCACGCCCACTGAGAGTAAAATTTCAAATTTTCAGTTTTTTGCATGTCAATTCCTATCGCTTTACCAAATTCCATCATTCTACGACAATCAGAAGTGCTCCACATTATATTAATATCAATTCTGAGAAAATGAGCGGGTGTCACGCCCCTGAATGGAAAATTTCAAATTTTCCAATGTCTCCTTTGTATTGATCTACCAGTCTACCAAATTTTATCATTCTGCAACAATCCGAAGTTCTCTTTATAATTAATATCAATTCTGTGAAAATGCCACGCCCCCTAAATGGAAAATCTAAAATTTATTTTTTTTTGTTTGCACCGCAAGCTTTGTCGCTTTACTAAATTTCATAGTTATATGACAATTAAAAGGGCTCTAAATAATTTATATTAATTTTATGAAAATGGCCGGTTACCACGCCCCTTATTGACAATCTCAAATTTTCCATTTTTTATATGTACGTATTACAAGACCAACTGTTTTACCAAATTGCAACATTCTTCAACAATACGAAGTAATCCATATAACTAATATCAGTTCTAAAAAATGGAGCGAGTGGCACGCCCCTGTATGTAAAATCTCAAATTTTGAAATGTTGCTTTTGCTTCTGCTTTAAGCTCTACCACTATACCAAATTTCATCATTCTACAATGATCCCAAGTACTCCAAATATTTTATATCAATTCTATGAAAATGGGCGGGTACAATGCCCCTTAATGGAAAATCTTATATTTTCAATTTGTTCCTTTGTATACACCACACTACAGGCCTACCGTTGTGCGAAATTACAATATTCTACGATGTCGGGAACGGAAGTGCTCCATAATTTTGATAATCTGTCAGTGAGTCAGTTACGGTTTTTGCGATTTTTGCAGTCTTATGTCTCGAAAACTAGTTATGCTAATAAATTGAAATTTAGAAAGTTGCCTAAACCTGGTGAGCTTAGCAAATGCTGCGTGTTTTAAGTTTCTGACTTTATTGGAACAGAAGTTAAAGGGGTGGTCGAACATCGCTTGAGTTTGATCGTGTAAAAAGGGTGTAGGGCCAGAATTTGGCTGGGCACTACTGTGCCCTTTGATCGGTCTGTATTCATTGAGCCAAAATTGTCTTAAGCTGTAGTTTAGTAAAAGCTGGGTTTAACGGCAACTATGAATATGCCTCACAGGGTTCAATGTGAATATGTATAATGTACCGACATCTGTCCTACTGTATTTTTTTTAATATTTGATTTTTTCTTTCAGAACGGACGAAGAATGCCCAACATTAATCGATGCAGACAGTTTGTCACAAACGCAACTAATTCAAAGGCTAACGGCCCCGTGTCGTTACGATCGCCTTGAAAGGCCAATAAGTAAGTAATTTGAATTTATTGATGATGATATAATTAAAAAGTATTTATTATAAGTGATAATAATATACAGTATGCCATCTCTATACACTTAAATAAATACAGTAAATATGATGACAGAAATAAATGAAAGGTGCAGCAATAAATTCAATATTTACTTCATTGATATTATTGTTTAATTGACGTTTGTTTAAGAATATGTAAACATATTTATATAATTATAAAATAATAATGTTGGACCAATGTTTTCATGGTCAAATATAAACAAAATTGTTTCAATAAACAAAAGTACATAAGAACCTGTTGCGTAGCTGATGTTATACAAATTGTTATCAGATTTTTTTGTTTCCCATTTCCGAGAAAATTTTATTTGGGCCAATGTGTTTCATTTCTCGATGCAATTTTTATAATGTGCAATTTACGAGAGCAACAAACGATACAACGGTTATTTATTTTGCATATAACTGGGAGACGAACTAGAGTTGATTTCAAGGAAATCACATTGAGATGATACTCCAGTTGATGATTGTGGGTGGCAAGGGCTTCATGCTCCATCACGAAAGTAACACGACAGATTCGATCTTCTGTCAAAATAATGCTCCCTTTTTTTCTGATTTGAACAAAGTTGTGCATTTTGAGTTTTCAGCACAGTTTAAGGCACTTTACATGAGCTGCAATTTGTAGAGGAAATATAAAATAAATATTAAATAAATGATCTTTTTTTAGAATTTAAAAAAATACGAAAAATTTGTTCATGCAAAGCTTCTTCGAACTGTCAATTGTAAATTCGCAATCCACAACAACATGACGTGTTCCACAAACTTCCGCATAAATAATTCGCTCGAATTTTACATCAATTACAGACTTTACTTGTTTATGTTGCACGTCTCATGTGAACGAAACGACAAAATTCACGACTATTCGCAATTGCAGTTGGCAGCTCATGTGAAAGGCACTTTAAAGCATAGTTCACCACGAAATGCTTCTTCTCAGTCTTTGCTTTCTGTGACAATAACCTCTTTATTAAAATAAAATATTTTATAAAAAGTTAACGCATATATATCTACATATGTATGTAGGTACATACATGTATGTAGGTACATACATATATGTTTTTTACATATTTTTTGCACAGACTTCGTATTTCATTAAAATTATAAATACCGCTTGGTTTGAAGGAAATAAACGTTTTTAAATAAAAACGGTTTACTAATACTGACGCATTAAACATTTTCTTTTATTTTTTTTTCTTTGCAGCTTTCAATGCAAAAGGTGCCCGCCTACCCGTTGACGTACACACACGTGCCTATGTTTATTTTATGCAAAATTTAGAAGCTCACGATTTGCAATTTAAAATGCACGCATTATTGCAGTTGCGTTTTGTAGATCCCCGATTGGTATTCAAAGAAGTTGCCCCCAAAAGAAAACAACCAATTTTGGGCGAGAAGTCCTTAAGGGATACACTTTGGGTGCCACATATTTTCTTTGCCAACGAACGAGATTCAAGTATTTTAGGCACAGCCGAAAAGGATATTTTAACTTCGATCTCACCAGATGGCACTGTAATTATTTCAACGAGAATACAAGCAACATTATACTGCTGGATGAATTTGCAAAAGTTCCCCTTCGACGAACAGTATTGTTCAACGGTTTTAGAGAGCTGTAAGTCTAATTTATATAGCTGTGTGATACAAATTGGATTCAAATTTCTTTTAAATTTTAACTCATGTTCAATTCTGTCGTGAGGTATCCACCTCACTTTTTTAAAAAAAATTAATATTTAGGATCAATAGAGTTCAAATTCACACACGTTTTATTAGATTGTTAACCGTTGTGTTTTCTTCCAACAGGGATGTATAATACATCAGAACTAGTTCTTCATTGGGAGACAAAATCTCCGGTTACTTTTGATCCAGATCTGCATTTAACTGAATATGTTTTGCTTAGTTCTTGGACCAATGAAACTATCGTTAACGCTGACTTGAATGATTTAAGGCATGGAGCTTTTGGTAAGTTTATCTTCTTGTTATATGTAGTTATGTAAATTGTGAATTAAAGTAGGTTTGTGATAACTATTCCGGAATGCAAAAAAAAAATGCTAAAAAAGGCCGAAGGAAAATGACATAATTCGATATTAAATGTGTGACTGTTATAAATTCACATGTCAATAGTTTACATTTCTACATTAATATGCTAATCGAATATTGACATACAGTCTAACATCTAAGTAAACTGCAAATTCTACTATTTTGTTTGAGTTAAAAATGCTATCTGTTTATTAATATTCAATTAATTATATGCAGGTACTTATGTGAATCTACATTATGTATATAAGCTTACGCATATATACTTGTAATTCGTGTTTTATAAGATAAATTGAATCAATAACTATTATTCATAAAACAAATCATTAATTTTATGTAGACATCGGTACAAGGTTGGGTATACACACTTATGCGCAGGTCATTTAAGTGAATCCCATTACCTGTACAAATAAATAACATCACCTATAAATTTAAAGTAATATCGCCTACAAGTAACTACGACTATTTTAAATCATTCATAAACTAAACATTAAAGAGATAACATTAATAAACAAAATACTGGAGTTCAATTTATGGAGTAATTTAAGCACTTAACTAACATATTAAGGCCGTGTGTATTGTTAAATTTTATCCCATGGCTAAATTTTGACATTCCTGTGGTGAATACAGAGGTCAATGTTTAACCTGCTGGACGGTGCTCACATTGGATTGACTCCTCCGACTTTTTTTGATTTGATAAAAGAAAACGCCAAAATATCCACAAATATTTAAAAAAGTTTTCTTCTCCTTCTTTTGTGAAGTCAAAAAACGTCGTAGGAGTCAGCCGAATATGAGCGTGTGGAGCTAATTAAAATTGTATCCAGTACCCAGTTTTTGACATTTTTGTCCATGTCCCCTTTCACACAAGCAAACTGAGTTGCCAGCAACTGAGAGTTTGTTTTTTTAGTCGAAAACTGCAAGAATGGAAAAATAGAATGCAAAAAAAATCTCCGCGGTCAAAGATTTGAAGAGATTTGTTTGGTAGAGGATCGCAAGGTGGGTGGTTGTGCCTTCTGCACAACCATGCCCATACAGTTTTAAATTAAAAAAAAAAAATATAAAACAGTAATTTGTTAATTATTTTAAAATAATTATACCCAAAAACCCAGGATGGAATCTCTTTGTGGGGAGGAGGTTTTCTATCCTGGTAAACCGGAGTTCATTCTCCAGCAATTGTCTAGTTCCCAGAACTAATTACTGGACACCGTTGCTCCGTTTCCCGTTAAAACGGACGAGGCGAAATGCAGTTTTGCTAGCAACCGCTTCAGCTGCCTAACGGGGCTGATAACCGTCTTGTCTATAGCTCAGACGAAATACCCGACCATCTGCACCATACATCGTAACCTCTACTGATATGATATACTTAGATGGGAACCGTGCAACACCTACTAATGAGGAACACTGTCGGGCTACAATCTGACCACAGGAATAATCAACCTGCACCAACAGCTTTAGCACCACAGACGAGGTGATGCTGAACAGTTTTTTTTAAAGAAAAAAAAAAGAAAACAAGTTTTTATTATAAAGCTAGACCTACATACCTATATAAAAGTATTAAATTTCTAATGTTCATACATTGTAAAAGTCAAAAAAAAAATTATTTATTTTATCATTTATTTTATCAAGCGCTTTCGCTCTTAAAGTGTCCAAATTGTTTAATTGCATAAACTCAATTCTACAAATTCATGTAATTGATTTCATTTATAGGATGTTCTGTCATAGAGCGCACTCGCTCTAACACATGAAAATACTTTTATTCCTTTTGCTTTTGATTTAGTATGTCTACTGTGCCCAGGAGTAGTCATTTTAGGTTAGTTTATTTTTAAGTTATCATTAGGAATTTGTATTATATGTACATATATGTATATTCTTTGTTGCACCCATAAGCCAACACGTAACTGTCAGTGCTCTTCGAGCAGGAGCAATATAACATTCATATAAATATAGCCATGTGGGGAACAAAATTAGAATAGACAAAGCTGGCAATACATTATAGCCGCAGTATTTTCTCTTATACTCTTAAGTATACGATATAAGCTTGAATTGTCAACCCTGTTAAACACATTTAAAAGTCTCAATAAAAATCAATTCAATTCACACTGTCCGTGATGTGCGTTAAACTAATACATCCATATTAATAAAAACAACGCTTAACTAACCTGTAACTTTCGATCTCTCGTGGAAGCATGGATTAAGAAATAACTCGTGAATTAAAACGTATATTTACTTTTCTTATTTATCCCTTCAATAAACCACCTTCCTTGTTGGTTTAGGTAGCTCGTAATTGGTACAAATCTAAACTCCTAATCCAAGAGTTAATAATAACTCGCCGCTAAAAAAAATCTCCAGCAACTGGTTTCCCTGGGTGAAAGGGGACTATGTTTTTAAGACTATAAATACCATTGGAATTGACACAGCAAAAACCTTAAATTTTACTCACCTTTTTAAAAACGTACCTACCTATACATTCGCCGTCGGTAAATGTTCCGCTCCACTTTCGCGTTGAAGAGCCTTTGTTTAGCATTGTTTATTTGTCATTTTTTTTATCATTGTGAATGATTCGCCCTGCAGAGTGAATGTTCCGCGTTGGTTTTGGAGAGCCTTTATTGTATCAAATGGCTACATGGAATTTGGTCCCAATGAAAAATTGCCACAAACGAAAAATGAAAAATGTCCCTAAATTTGGTGCTTTTTTTCATAATGAAAAATTGCCCTATTTTTAAAATGGAAAAATTGCCACAAACTTATGCAAATTGACTCAAAAGAAAAACTGAAAAATTGCCCCAAGATTAATATAAGGAGCAACAACAACAGAAAAATTACAATCGTACAAAGAATGTTTTGCCTCGTTTTGGAAGAGCCTTACAAGCACCTACGCGGGTTCAAGGATTTTAACTCCCTTTTCGGGTCCTCTGTCCGGCTCACGTGAATTCGTCGGTCCGCTTAGGTTATGCTCAGTCACCTATGTTGTCAGTCGGTCTGCTTTCGAAGTCTTTGTTGCAAACCCAAATACTGGATTGAAGAATAAAAGTTTTTTTTCATAAAAAAAATGAAAAAATGATGAATTTACAAAGTTTATACTTTTTTGTTGTTGTTTCCCTTAAACATTTTTGGGGCCATTTTCCATTTTATGTACCTACACATGTTTAGGCCATATTTCATTCATTTTTACTAATTTTGGAGTTGTTTTGTGAAAAGCAGTTGTAGTTAAAAACATTTTAAGCCAAAAAAGATGGATATCTTATTTTGAAGTATTTATTTTAATTAATGAAAGGCATATCGGCTGGGTACATTTAGGCACTATGGGAACTGAGATTTAGTAAGTTCACCGTCTGATTAAATTCCTAAATTTCAAATTACAGACACAAATGCTGTAAGAATTCCCTTTTGTTATCAGTTGTCACTATAAGCCCTAACTTATTTCTTTATAGTCAACAACTGATATAGTCTAGATACACTTTTACTGACTTGCAATTCATTTCTGATATAGTCAGTATCTTGATTTTTACACTAAGATTGATTGCCGGATGTATTTATAGACTGCGCTAAAAGACCCAACAAATTTATTTTATTCGTCATACTTTCACGAGTTTTTTGTTTTTATTTATTTTTTAACTGTCTTTATTATAAAATATCTCTTCAGCTTATATGTTCTAAATTTAGTATTTAGATAGTGGTAATGATGATAATTTTCGATCATTTTTATTTATAGCTGGTAACTACAGTTCCTTAAGTTTTACTGTACATTTGACACGTGAAGTTGGGTATTATCTCATGGACTACTTCTTGCCTTCAATGATGATTGTTGCCATTTCATGGGTATCGTTTTGGTTACAAGCCGATCAATCAGCGCCGCGAATTATGTTGGGTTAGTTTTTTCAACAAACAAAAAATGTTCCACATACGCCATGTATGTCCACAAACTAATACATCGTTTGTTTAACTTTTTAATTTAGGAACCAGTACTATGTTGACTTTTATTACACTGGCTTCAGCACAAGGAAAAACATTGCCAAAAGTCAGTTACATAAAGGTTTCGGAAGTCTGGTTCTTGGGATGCACGCTGTTCATCTTTGGAAGTTTGGTAGAGTTCGCTTTTGTTAACACAATCTGGAGGCGAAAAAAAAATGTTGAGTTGAAAAAGATCAACAGTAAATATATTTTAAAGTCAACACTTACACCACGACTGGCCCGAAAAGACATGGGAATGCAAAAATCAAGATCATGTTCTAGTTTGAACGATGGACAATCAGAGAATAGCACAAGGGAACCTCATAATTACAACAATTATCTGACTGTTCATGTAAGTAGAAAAGGAAAACTTTTTTTTAGTAAAGCTCTTAACCTAGATAAATATTCGTTACAAAATTACCTTAGGCACTATAACGGTATTAACTACTATTGTATTGTTTCCTACTTATATTTCCAGACTCTTCCCATTATCACAACTCAATGTGAAGAAGATTTCTCTGGCAATGGCAACCTTACACTGGATGTTGAAAAGGGCTCAAACAATAACATGTCCAAATGTGCCTCCATCAGTATAGATGACAACTTTATAGGCGGAAACAAAAACGATGGCAACTCCAATCGCAATGGTTGGACTACAATGACGCCACAAGAAATTTCCATTTGGATTGACAGAAGGGCGAGGTTCATATTCCCACTGTCATTTATTGTATTCAACGCACTCTTTTGGACATTTGTTTATTGCTTGTAAAAAAAAAAGTAAAAAATGTTCTCAAGAGGCGCCATGTAGCCATCAAGCCAGCCATCAGGTCTTAGATTTTAAATATTTGTAATATCTCGCTTAATATAATAGCATCCAATGCCCAACGTTTGCACAATCTCTTTTATGGAACTGAGCCATGAATTCAGACTTCAATTTTTCTTTTTTTTTGTTTTGTTTATGTATTTATTTATATTTAAAATAGTCAACATTGTTATTGTTAGTGAAGATACAAAAAAAAAATATAATTATGTGTGTTTTGTGCAAATTGTTCCTAAGAATATTCTTTCCAGCTGTTTGGAGGAATTTTTCTATTGATGTTTTTTTTTTAACTTGGTTTTCAAATTGAAGTTTTTTATTTTGAAGCAGCAAAAACGCCAACCTAATGTGATCAAACTGAAAACTGTATTATTTTATGCATAAGATTCATGCGGATTATATGTCGCAATTGAATATTAAACAAAAATAGAAATGTTATGTTTTTGTTTAGTTATTTCATTCTTTTGTTAAGTATTATATGTATATGATGTATTTTATAACTTTAATCTCCATATAATAATTTAGATCTATTTTTACTTTACATGCATCGTTTTAATAATGCAATCCACAAACTGATGCAACATTTCATAGTAATTCTTTTATAAAACGACAAAAGAATATATATTGTTTGATTTTATGTTATTAACGTTATTGAATGTGAATATAATATGTATTTGTAAATAATTGTAAAGTTCTTTGTTTTTTTTTTGCCATTTTACAAAAGATTCATGATTTATTCTTGCCCTTACGAAATTAATAAAAATCGTATTGATGCCAATGATCCATACAATTTGCCACCATATGAACATGATGCAACTTTCGCAGGTGCACAATTTATATCAGAGGCGGGTGAATAATGATTTATTATTTCTTCATCATCTCATCAATGGTCGGGTTTTCACCACCTGCGAGAATTTTTACCTTTTCACGTAGATTTTCATAGAACTTACTATGGTATGCATGAACCTCTTAACCGAAGGAGTAAAATCTATAATTTGAATGTTTCCACAATTGATTTTAGCATGAGTAAAAATAGGACTGAACAAAATTGTTTGGAACCAGTGCTCTACTGTCGTGATCGGTTTAATTCTTTGTTGTTATAGTCCATGAAATTTGTGCAAAAATCCTAAATTTTGGTACCTTATAGGATTGTGATTTTGATGGGTTGTAGAGCTATTTAATAGGAGTATTTCAGGAACTATCCCTGCCTAGCTGTTGGGCAATCCGCGAAATCAGCGTTTGAAAAAAAAAGTTGGTGATGACAAAAAAAAAAAAAACAAAAAAAATATAACAGTACATTCCACAAACTTCTAAAATAACTCAAAAAATACATAATTAAATTTTGTATCATAGTACCTAACATTTTTTTATATACATACCTATATTAAACCCAAAAATCAGTCAACATTTTATTCACAGTTGAAAAATTGAAAGTTTTTACATTTTTTTTTTTTTGTGATTTTTTCCGGTAAACTGCAATGTTTAACAAAAATAAATAAAAAATAAAAATACAGTTTTGTTAACCATTTAATTGTGCGTCGTTTAATATATCTTACAAGCTTGTGTTGCGTTCCCTTTTGTAAAAAGAAAAAACATTTTATTTAAAGACAAATCACGAAAAAAATTAAGGTATAAATTTAAAAAAAATATAACGGTACATTTAAGAAAATTTTAAAATACCTCAAACTATGCGGAATTAAATTTAAAACAAGATATCAAACATTTTATTTTATTATGTACTGTAAAGTCTGTCAATTTCTTATAAAAAACTTGAAAAAGTGAACATTTTAAACAATTTTCTACAGTATTTACTGTTAGAACGGAATTCAAAACAAAATTTAACAAAATTAAAAAAAGATATTTTTGAAATTTTTCTTGTACATATGTTTATCTTGAATAATTTCAATAAAATGCAAAAGGAACCATGAACAAATTTAAAAGTTTCAAATGATAAAAAAAAAATATAACGGTATATTTCAGAAATTTCAGAAAAAAGCATAAAACTGTGTACATTTTTTTTATATATTACGGCCTTAAATTTTAAAAATTTTTAGTAAGCGTTGAAAAAGTGAAAATGTTAACTGAATTTTTACAGTTTTTACAAAAAAAAATATAACGGCTCATCCAAAGAACTTGAGAAATACATAAAACTACGCAAAATTATATAAATTAGATTAAGAATTTTTTTTTGAATAAAGTGTCTTGGTTAAAATTCTATTAAACGTTGAAGAAGTTAACAGTTCTTATCGTTCCAATTTAGCAGTCAACGAATTAAAAAAAAAAAACAAGTAATTTATTTTGTTTATTATTCAAAAAATATTTGGTTATAGATAAAATATTAGCCGTTCTCAAATTTGTTTGAATTTATTCAAGAGACAACCATGAAAAAAAATGATTTTGGTTAAAAAAAAATATATAACGGTAACGGTACATTTTTTCAACTTCCAGACTATTTTAAATTATGCAGCAATAAATGGTTCCTAATATTGTCTGTTAACTTGTTTTTTAAAGTAGTATTTAATTTTCCAAATTTGTATACAAATTGAAGAAAATAACTTTTTTTTATATTTTTTTTTTTCAAAGAGTTTTTTGTTTAAAAGGAACTCAATTAAAATACATTTTTGGTATTATAAAAGATTGTAATATGCACTATTCGGAAAATTTTTAATTTAATCCACCAAGAAAAGTGGTACAAAATATTTGAGTTCTAACTAAAAAAAAAAAAAGATAAAAAACACAAAGGTACATTTCACAAAGATTCAAAATATCTCAAATGATGACCAATTTAATAATACTTTTTTTTTATAAAGAACCGTAAAATTTAAAAAATTGTCTTTGAAAGTTGAAAAAAAAAGAAAAAGTTAATTTTTTTCCAATATTTACTATCGAAATTGAATTGCTAACGGTACTGAATAACACTTAAAAAAATATTTTATTTTTTTGTTGCGTCTTTTAAGAAATTTTGCAGGCTCCTCCTGCGAACATTTCTGAAAAAAAAATTTTACTCGAAGAAAACAATGAAAAAGAACATACTTCAGTTATATGTAGGTACATAGATTTGTATCAATATTTTATTTGCTTATATGTTAGCTTTTTGTTTCTATTAGGTACATTATAGTTTATATTTAAAGTTATTTTACTTCGAAATGTATTATTCTTATAGACAAAATTAAATTAAAACTCACTGGCATCTACTTCGTTCCGATTGTCTTCTTCAATCTTCAGCAATAGTATATTATTGCAGGATGTTCCCTGGCTGGTTCCACACATCACTGAACATAACATTCCTGATCGCCTACATTCGCATCTTGTTGTACATTGAGATATTTTATTAACAAATATTGTATGTGATTATAAAAATGAGGTTTTCATCAAAATTGGTTCTTTAAAAGGGTGCAAATTATATATTTTGTTTGTGTTATTTTGTTTACATTTTTTGCTGTCGTTGATTTCCTCATGTCCAGGACGGTGGACTGACTCTTCTGACTATTTTTGACTTCTCTGTAATTTATCTGAAAGTAGTAAATTATTAAAAATATTAAAAATTTGTGGATTATTTTGACGTTCCCTTTTGTAAATTCGGAGGAGTAGTCCAATATGTGAACACCGTCCAGTGCATAAAAGTCCTGTTATATACCCATAGGAAATTTGAAGTTTGGTTTTCATAGATTTCGTATTCGTATGGAAGAGGGTGGTAAATCCATTTCTGACTTTTTTCAAACTTATTTTTTTTTTAAAGATAACCGTAACGTTTTTTGACATCAGGACTTTAAAATACAAAAAAGGATTTTTCAGTTAATATTTGTATATAAAAATCCAAAAGTCGTAATTGCCAAGTAGAAAATAACGGAATAATTTTTCAAACCTTAAAATTCATTTTCTGATGAATAATTTGTATGTAGGTACCTTATATCTCGTTAGCGCAGCCTCAAAGACATTTAAAGTAAAAGCACGGACCGTATGTTTTGAATCCCATTTCCTCATTCATTCGGAAGTCTATGCCCACTCTCATGCGAATAGTTTTTAAAGCTTAGATAAGCTAGCCACATTAAGCCGGAACCCCACCTGTCTCTTGTGTTGTGTTGTGGAGTCGTGTGTCGCTTTCGCTACAATGTATTTATATATACAATGTATTTATATATCTGTAGGACCACATTTTACACGTGTGTTGTGATGCTGTGCGGTGTAGGAAATGCATTATATCATTGATATATACACATAGAGGAACCACGTCAGAGTTAAGATATCACCAATCTTGGTGGTGCCCTTATTTGTTTCTAGAAAAAGAACCAGTGATAATCAATACAAGAACCATTTGCTCCTTAAGATAGACTATTTCCGCCTTAAGGCTCTCCCAAACCAATGCGGAACATTCGTTGCGGCGAAGAAACATTCGTCAGTCAAAATTAATTCATATGTTTTTCCGCCGCGTTGGTGTGGGGACTCTCATATATCACCATGTAAATAAATTTTGACATGCGAATGTTTCTTCGCCGCAACGAATGTTCCGCATTGGTTTGGAGAGCCTTTAAGGTTACTATTTGTGGTACTGGCTCGTGTAACCTCAGGGTTAGGGAGTAAATGGTTCCAGTATTGATTATCACTGGTTCTTGTTCTAGGTGAAAATAAGGGAGCCAACTAGATTGGTGATATCTTAACTCTGACGTGTTTCCTCTATGTGTATAAACTCAATGATAATATGGAATGGAATGACAGCCATGCACATGACTCACAACACAGTACACAAGAAAGGTGTGGTTCCGACTTGTAGGTGCTCATATGTATTTTCCGTTGTAGAACCGTTTTAAACGTATGGGAAATCATTTACAACAAATCCTAATTTTCCCGAAACAAATTTGTGTTGCAAACTGTTTAAAATGCTATGAGACATTTTATTTGCCACAATTTCTCAATAAGCTCGTTTTATTATGTACGGATCTGAACCTCTGGTTTACATGCTTTCATAAATATAAACTGTCCGCTTTGTATATAAAAACTGTAGTACTATTATGGAATCGATATTTCTCTTACTGGGGGTTCTCTCGTGAGGGCGCAAACATCGTGCCAGGCTGGGTTGGAGAGATGTCAATGAGGATAGGAAGAGGAATAAAAGCTGGTAGTAAGAAGGAGAGAAGTATATTTTGTTGATTTTGACAGTTGCTGACAACAATTACCTGGTGTAAGTGAGATAGTTTTTCGCCATGACAACGAAGGGGTTTCAGAGAAAATGAAAAAAAAAAAATGTTGTCGTTGTCATGGAGCATTGTACAAATAGATTTTTTGTTGCTTTCTATGAAAGCCTATGATAGCATATCTATATCTATAGGGGTATTCACGATCCGATGCAACTGGCCTAGTATCATTGTAAAAGTGCAAAACTGTAAAATCTTACAACACTACAACAACAAAATATACAAGGTGCAATCTTACAACAGTTTCGCACTTTTGCAATACCCGAAACCTATTGCAACAGAAAAATACAACATTGTAAAATTTGTAAATTGTGTTTTTGACAGCTCACTCATTCTTGATTACGTTAAACAGATGCAAAGGTATGTTCATTGGATACATCCAATTTGCTATCTTGATTGTATTGATGTGACGTCGTCATCATCTTTTACTATTATTTTCCATTTAAAATTCGGACGATAATTAAGATTTGGTAATATTTTCTTTTTCCGTTTTTTTGGCATCTTTTTATGAACAAAATTTAAATTAAATCAAATTGAAATTTTCAGATATGTTCGAAATAAAAACAAATAACAAATGTCAAACTAATTTTGACATTTGCTTTAGTGTTGCAAGAAGATAAGAAAAGTGCTTTCACGATCCACTTAAAAAAATAAAATTTCGCACTTTTACTAGGCTCGTTGCACCAGATCGTGAATACCCCTTATATGTCTAAAATTTTCACAACTCCTAGGCGAAAATAGTCTTGCAATGATGTCCTATTTACAAACATTTTTTGAGATTTATTTTTTTTTTTGGAAAAAAAAGAAAAAAAAAAACAATTTAAAAGTAATTTTTTTTAAGGTGAATTTATCAAAAGTTGTTTGCTTACTATAAATGTAAAAAAGAATGATAGAAAGAAATTATTTTACCTACCTTAAAAAATACTTTTAAAAGTAGTAGGACATTTTGGTAAAATTATAAAAAAAATAATAGGTATCTTTTTAACTTAAAAAAAAAATACTTGAGACAAAAACATTAACAAAATCTTGGTTTCGAGTTTGGAATTACTTCTTCTACTCCAGATTTTTAATATTCGATAGGAATGCAACAGAAACAATAAAAAAGAGTAGCTCTAGACTACCAAATGAAAACGAAAAAAATACATAATATAATTTTTTGTTCATGTCAAGTTGCCACAAATGTTAACATTTCTACATTATAGATAGTGAAGACTTTTAGTGCAAGTTTGCGCATTTTCTTTTGGAGTTAGAACGCATCGGTTTTTTGACTTTCGCCATAATTTTGGGATTTTCTTTGTTTTCTTTTTTATACTGTGAAAGTGAAAGAGGTGTGATTTTTCGGACTATCAACAACTGTCACAGTGTCGAGTGGGATTTTTTCAGTTTCCACTGCGCTTAGAGTGCTGGCCGTGCCACCAGCTAAATCAATTGGCACCACAATTCTTCTTCTCCTTTACTGAAAAAAATCGTCAGCTGAGTTCTATCTTGTTCTATGTCCATTTTTCAAAATGTTGGGAAACCGATTTTTAAAGTTCAGATCGAAAACTTTTGTTTATTTTACGTTATTTTTTCCTGGAAGTGATGTTTTTCTGAAAGCCTTAACAATTTTATTTTAAAAACAATTTACAAATTTGTTTTTTCTTTTGTTCTGAAATAATGATAAATAGAAATCCACGCAGAAGTCATTTTGGATATTGAACAAAGTTATATGGAGTGAAGACAATTTGATACAATCGGTGTATATTGAACAAAAAAACGTAATATTGAACAAGACAGAAATAAACAAGGATACTATAGGAAACTAGAGGTATTTTGTATTAAATTGAACAAAACCATAAGTCATTAATTAGATCTGATTTCATTAGGTTCTCGTACTATGAATGGGAACAACAAAATTTGAATATCTTGGTATGTTTTTATCTGAAATGAAAACAGTTATGTAGGTTTTAGAAAATCACTTTATTTCGTAACTAAAAGATACATTTCTCAAGAAAAGGCTGAGAAATTTATATTTTTAAATAAAAAATAAAGAAGAAATTCTAGTAGGCATATTAGTCCTCAACTTTTATTTATTTTTTAGTATATTATACATTTTATTTATACAAAACTATAAACATCAACATTTAAAGCTGTCATTAACTATGGGGACATATTTATTGGCACAAACTAGTTTTGGCAAAGGTAAATTAAAAAATGATGAAGTAAATTTCTTATATGCGTACCTAATTTTTTGTTCTTGAAATTAATGTTTGTAGAAGGAAATGAACTCCTATAAGCGAGTTTTTCTTATATGAGTGTTTCTTTGATCCGTAAAATACTGTACAAATAAGAAACAGTTTTTATTAATTCACTTTTTCATAGTTTGCGTTTCACATTCAGCCCTATTGTGAGTTCCGCATGAAAGAAAATCCGCCCGGAAAAATTACATTTCACTCTTCCCTTATTGTGAGTTCCGGGCGAAAAAGTTTCAGGCGAAAAGATTTCCATTTGATTTTTTATGGCGAACGAGGCCACCTTATTGTAAAATGGAGGGTGAAACTCACAATAGCTTTTAAAAATCCGGGCGAACAAAACATTTTCGGGTGAAATATTGTCCGGGTGAAACTCACACTGAATTATTTAGCTGCGTTTTAAATTAAAAATTATGATTAGCTTAAGGCGATATTATAAAAATAAAAGCGTGGATCTTATGATAGGCATATTCGGCAACATTTATGGAATGTCTTTTTGCTTTTACTTTGGTAAGCCTAGAACGCCACTGATGTGGAACGGAACATCATATACAAAAATGACCAGATGAAATTATCAATGTTCGATCAGCGAAATTGATGAATATACCAGATTATTTTGACAAATTTCCACTCTCTTTTCGCACAGAAAAAAGTGCCTGGACCATTAATTGTGTGCGGAAAATGGCATTGGGGTTTTTTCGTATTTTTATTTGTTGTGTCTTCCATTACATTACAGCATGGCTTTTGATTGATTTTTTGATTAAATTTTGATTTATTTTTTTGCGATTTGTGAAAATCAGCATCAGCAGCATACAAGGCTTTAGCTTGAAATAAAAACTTTGAATGGGTAGGAAGGATGACACACCTCGAGCCTCTCACAGTTTTAGCGATTCTAGCATTTTGAAAATCCTGGCTATGTTCTGTATTTGATTTGTCTACAATCTTTGAAAGGACCTATTTTAAAATCTCAGGCTGGCCCTATTAAAATTAAAAAAGTCTTCTTTTTTAAGCTGTGAAATCTCATTTTAATTTTGGTGTAATTAATTCCCTTCAGAATCCTAAATAAAGAAACGAGGCTGTAAACTTCCAAGTCCTTAAGGTATTTCTATATTCCACTGTGCACAGCATCCACTTCTTGCACTTGTAAATGGCCTGATGGTTCGGAATACCTGTACGTAACTGTCACAATGTTTTTATTACATTCCATCAGCCTTATGCATAAACGAATTATATTAAAGATGAATTATTGACCAATTCGTAGTATACTTAAAGAGTGGATAAGATAAAAATCTTGATTTATCCTTCGGCTTTTTTGGTCACAATGGATATGGCAATGAAACAATCAAGTTACATTTGCTTTTCCCGACGTTTCGGCAGGGGTTGCTGCCTTCTTCAGGGGAACTTTATTTCACACAAAAATATATATAAAAAAAAAAAAATTCAGTATAATAACAATTGTATGACAACATTAAAAATTAGACTTACATTTTGTAAAAATATCAAAAATTGTAATAAATTTACATTGAATAAAATGTTTTAAATTTATGCACTTCAAAATGAAGTTCAGTCTTTATATATAAAACTTTATAAAACTTAAACAGAATAAACAAAAAACAAGTAATTGACGTTTAGTCAGTGACAAGTGAGCAATATACAGCGGATATGTTTTGTGTGTCGAGCTTTCGGTTCATGTTGTTGCGGTTGTTAATGATGTGCAACGTTTCAAGTGTGTATCGCTTTGACGCGTGCCGCTCGGTTTGGAGAAATTGGACATCTTCGAAGTCTGGAGAATGGCCGCTTTCAATTATGTGACTCGCTAATGCCGTTTTCCCAGGGTTGTTAGATTTTATGTCAGATTTGTGGTTAGACATACGTTGACGAAGAAACTGTTTTGTGGTGCCAATATAGCATTGATTGCAAGGATCGTCGGGTTTGCCCTTACAGTTGATTTTGTATATCACATCCGTGGTTTTGTCTTTATCCGGTTTAACTTTAAGCTTAGTGAAAAGGTGGCTTAGTGTTTTGTTGGATTTATAAGCCAAAAGAACGTCTTTTGATTTGTTGACGACAACCTTTTTGAAGTTTTCAGTTAAACCAGGTACATACACAACACTTTTGTAGTATCCAATAGGGCAATCCGCTTTCAGGTTCTGTGGAGCTTTGATTTTTTGTTTTTGTATAAGACCACGTATAACTGAGGAAGGAAACCCATTATCTCGCAGTATTTTTGTGATTTTTATTTCATTGGCGTTATGAAATTTTTCATCACTCAGCGTGAATACTTTGCCAATAAGGTTGGAAGCCGTGTTGATAATGATGTGCTTAGCTTGGTTAGATTTAAAATTAATTAATCTTCCTGACGCTGTGTCTTTATGGTGCCAGTTAAACACGAGACCCTCGTTCTCCCGACGAATTTTCACGTCAAGAAATGCTAGTTCTTTTCCATCTCAATTGTGAATTGGATCTTTGGATGGAATCCGTTCAGGGATCTAAGAACATCATCGACTTTGTCTTTGTTTATGATCGCAAAAATGTCATCTACATATTTTGAAACGAACCTTGGTTTTTCTTCCATTTTTTCCAGACATTCTTCCAGCAAATAGTCAAGGACCAAGTTGGCGATAGTCGGCGACAATGGATTACGCATAGGCATTCCAAAAATCTGCTTGTAAATGTCATCCTTGTACTGTAAATAGTTGTTCTCTTTTAAGCAAAAATCGAGAATTTCCAAGAATTTGCCCTGGTTCAAAGAGAACAACTATTTACAGTACAAGGATGACATTTACAAGCAGATTTTTGGAATGCCTATGGGTAATCCATTGTCGCCGACTATCGCCAACTTGGTCCTTGACTATTTGCTGGAAGAATGTCTGGAAAAAATAGAAGAAAAACCAAGGTTCGTTTCAAAATATGTAGATGACATTTTTGCGATCATAAACAAAGACAAAGTCGATGATGTTCTTAGATCCCTGAACGGATTCCATCCAAAGATCCAATTCACAATTGAGATGGAAAAGAACTGTGAAATAGTATTTCTTGACGTGAAAATTCGTCGGGAGAACGAGGGTCTCGTGTTTAACTGGCACCATAAAGACACAGCGTCAGGAAGATTAATTAATTTTAAATCTAATCAAGCTAAGCACATCATTATCAACACGGCTTCCAACCGTATTGGCAAAGTATTCACGCTGAGTGATGAAAAATTTCATAACGCCAATGAAATAAAAATCACAAAAATACTGCGAGATAATGGGTTTCCTTCCTCAGTTATACGTGGTCTTATACAAAAACAAAAAATCAAAGCTCCACAGAACCTGAAAGCGGATTGCCCTATTGGATACTACAAAAGTGTTGTGTATGTACCTGGTTTAACTGAAAACTTCAAAAAGGTTGTCGTCAACAAATCAAAAGACGTTCTTTTGGCTTATAAATCCAACAAAACACTAAGCCACCTTTTCACTAATCTTAAAGTTAAACCGGATAAAGACAAAACCACGGATGTGATATACAAAATCAACTGTAAGGGCAAACCCGACGATCCTTGCAATCAATGCTATATTGGCACCACAAAACAGTTCCTTCGTCAACGTATGTCTAACCACAAATCTGACATAAAATCTAACAACCCTGGGAAAACGGCATTAGCGAGTCACATAATTGAAAGCGGCCATTCTCCAGACTTCGAAGATGTCCAAATTCTCCAAACCGAGCGGCACGCGTCAAAGCGATACACACTTGAAACGTTGCACATCATTAACAACCGCAACAACATGAACCGAAAGCTCGACACACAAAATATATCCGCTGTATATTGCTCACTTGTCACTGACTAAACGTCAATTACTTGTTTTTTGTTTATTCTGTTTAAGTTTTATAAAGTTTTATATATAAAGACTGAACTTCATTTTGAAGTGCATAAATTTAAAACATTTTATTCAATGTAAATTTATTACAATTTTTGATATTTTTACAAAATGTAAGTCTAATTTTTAATGTTGTCATACAATTGTTATTATACTGAATTTTTTTTTTATATATATATTTTTGTGTGAAATAAAGTTCCCCTGAAGAAGGCAGCAACCCCTGCCGAAACGTCGGGAAAAGCAAATGTAACTTGATTGTTTCATTGCCATATCCATTGTGACCAAAAAAGCCGAAGGATAAATCAAGATTTTTATCCACTCTTTAAGTATAAACGAATTATAGCGAGTGCATAGCGCTATGCACTCTTTATAATGCCTCTGAACGCAAAAACATTATTCATAAACTTATACAACGTTGAATAGAGGCAACATAAGCTAAACGCGTTTGGAGGTTGTATAGTGCGCACATAAGGGTTGTTTATTATCGGAATGTCACTTTGACTCACGCACAACAATAATGTAGATAGATATTAGGGGGCGCTTATTTTTGTAATCTTTGAGGTGTTGGAATCAAAATATTTTATAAAATTAAATACAACAATAAATAATATTGGTTTTGTTAATTAATTGTACATTTTTGTTGTGATATTGTTTAAATAATTTTAGAATATTTTTTGTACACTTTATTTTATAGAATCTGCTTAATAAATGTGCAAGATTTAAAGATTTTCCATAAAATTTTACAACTTTTGCAAATGCTCGAAGGCATGCGTGATTTCAATCAAATTATAAAAACAATTACCTTCATCACTTTCACGGGAAAATACAAATGAAATTTAAGCATTACAAAATAAGCACCACCCTTTTATTTTTCTGCTCAACAAAAACATCACGATGTGAGTGAATGGAACAATTTATGGAATAAATCAAAAACGACGTATTTTTTGTTTTAAATATTTTTGATTTTATTTTCGAACACAAAAAAAAAACAAAAAAAGCAACTGGAGAATTGTAATAATGCAAAAAGAAGTTAATAAAAAACCAAAAAGAATCCAATCGCCAAGAAAATAACTTCTATTGATTTTTCACGCAGCACACACACAGCTGAGTCTCCTTTGTCAGTTTTGAAAATAAAACGTAATAGATTTCTCCTTTATGGTACAAATTTTGACACAAGCTCATTATAACTATAATGGGTTGAAAAATAGTTTATGCACAACAATTTAAGCAACGCTGTATAGTCGCTACATAAATACTTATGCAGTGCATAACTATTCATCTGTTCAGCGGATTCTAATGAATACGGCTGCATAAGTTTAAGAATAGGTAAAGCATTGAATATTTGTCGAAGCTCTTCATCGGAAAATTTTGTAAAACAATTATGACACCAACTAATGTTTGCAACTTGAACACATTAAAATATTACCTTTCCTACATTTTTGGCCATATACATACTACATTATACCCAAATTAAGGGCAACAATGGTGATTTCGTATGATATTGAACAAAATAGAAATTTTTGTTTTAATACAACCAAATTCATATCTTTTTGTTCAATTAGGTACAAATTGTAACGAAAATAATTTGGATATTGAACAAGAAAAAAATAAGATGGTATGTTTTTAAAGATATACCATGAATTGTTCAATATGATACAAAAAGAATGATAGGTGGTTTATTGAATAAAAGTAACACTGAAATGGGTCAGAAAAGTGGTCTATTGAACAAAACAGTTCTCAATAACTCGAAAACTAAAAGAGATAGAACAAAATGATTTGCGCCAATCGAAAGAGCACCCTCGAATTATAAAAACTGCATTTCTAACTCAATTTCGTAAAAAATGGTCTATTGAACAAGATAGAAGTCAGGTGATGAAATATGTAAAAATAATATTTCATTTAAATCCATTAGTAACTCTAGTTCCGTAAAAGCCCTTCCCTTTACGCACATGATATCATTTTGACGGCGACATTCATCCATTTTAGAAAACAACAACAACAATATAGGTTTGTTAACATTGTTCTCTGCAAAACAAAGCAAATAAATTTCCATAATATTTTCCTCTTTATTTGCAAACGCATATAATTTTTCTATTGTAATTGTCTTATGTATGCCCGTTCATATAAAATAATTTTGTAAAACTTATTTTTCTTAGAGCTGTTTTTGGTTTTCTATTCTGGGAAATGCATTGAATGCTCAATCGAAAAAAAATTATATCACATACAGGGTACTCTTGGTGACATGCAGACGGCGGTGAACGCAACTTAGTCCCGGTCTACATTGGACGATTTTTCCAGTGCCGATCTTTTGTTCGTTGGTGAAGGGAATGAAAAGTGAGGGGTAGGGATCAAATCGTTTGTTCTCTTTCGTCTTCTTTCCATTTTTTTGTGTGTGTTCGGTGTCAGTGTGCCGTTCGTTTGATGGTGTGAGTGCATCTTAATGAAACATGAAGAGCACAGCAATACAAAACTGAAGAAGACAAAAAAAAAATCGTTCTGTGTGTACATTTCACACGATTTCTGGAAAAATCTTCGTGGAAAAATCGGGCAATGTAGATCGGGACTTACCAAGTCTCAATACAAACCTGTCCGTTTGTGGAAACCAAAGTATTTTTTGAAGAGTTTGAAAAACGACATACAGATGCCGCACCAATAACTTCAGAGAAAAAAAAACGCTGAATGCTGTCATTTTGTTGTTTCTGTTTATATGTCAAATTTGTTGTTTACTGCTAGCAAAAAAAAAATATAAACAACTTTCTCCACAAA
This sequence comes from Melangyna quadrimaculata, assembly GCA_949320155.1. Classification (NCBI taxonomy): domain Eukaryota; kingdom Metazoa; phylum Arthropoda; class Insecta; order Diptera; family Syrphidae; genus Melangyna; species Melangyna quadrimaculata. The sequence continues at coordinate 139,682,189 of OX439485.1, read as the reverse complement.
ATAAAAAAAGAGGGGTCTGCGAAAATTTAATATATTTTTTAAAACCCGTTCCGACCTCCACCAAATTTTGTTTCCGTTTCCATCCATACTTGTGTACCTGTCACTATGCTAGAGGTGATTTCAACAAAATATCCAACTCACTGAATTTAAATTAGCTAACAAGCCTGATCGAATCCAAAGTTCAATGAAATTACGTTTTTCCATTGTGAAGCAGAACATCCAAAGAAAATCAATCGCGCAGCAACTTAACCTAGGTATATATTTTTTTTTGTTGATTATATCAAATTTCCTAAGATAAGCATTTTATTTTGGTTTAAACAAAGAAGAAGAAATTCACAATGAGCGTAATTGAAGATAGCAATACCCAAGAATCCGAAGGCGAACGTAGTGGTAGTCATCGACATAGGCACCATCGTCGTTCACACCGTGAGCGCACTAGTAAACGAGAACACAAAAGCCACAGGGAACGTGCATCAGACACTGATCAAAGTGCAAGTAGAAAGGTAAGTTCAGATTTTCCTATTATACCTACCTAAATCTGAAACTGCAAGAAAACTTACAAAATTAAATAGCCATTGCCAAATAGACGAGAGCTTACATAACAATTAGTTGCACTTAGCTGATTGAATTAAGGTGTTAATAATTTTTCGTTCACAGAAATACCGTCGTAGCAAGAAATCCTCAAAAATGGGTTCATTTTGGGCAAACCTATTGGCGAGCCTCATAGTTCTTGTGCACATAGCACTCGACGCCATTCTTGAATTCGGCCTAGGGTGGTATTTGGGCGATAGGAAGCGTTGTCCAGCTATAAGCTCTGACGATCAAAAACTCTGTACAAAGAGTGCCGTTGAACTGGCCAAATTGATTAGGGAACGAAAACTCAAAGCTCACGATGTTGTCAAAGCCTACATTGACCGCATGAAGGAAGTTAATTCTCTATTAAATGCTGTTGTCGATGGTCCCTTCATGGAAGCTCTTGAGGAAGCCAAGACCATCGATGAACAAATTGCCAGTGGCAAATTAACTGAAAACGATTTCACAAAGAAACCATTCCTCGGAGTTCCCTTTACCACCAAAGATAGCACCTCGGTCAAGGGCAAACTCCACACTCTTGGACTGATATCTCGAAAAAATGAAAAATCACTTGTTGATGCTGACTGTGTGAGACTGATGAAGGAGGCAGGTGCAATAATCATTGCCACATCCAATGTTCCTGAAGTTAATAAATGGATTGAAAGTCGTAACTCACTAATCGGACAGACTTGTAACCCATACGACACCAGAAGAAGTGCTGGTGGTTCATCTGGAGGTGAAGCCTCCTTGATTGCAGCTTGCGCAACTGGATTTGGATTGGGTAGGAATTTGTTCCTCTTAATAGATCTCAAATTGATGAACAAAAACATTTTCAGGCACCGACATTGGAGGATCTATTCGAATTCCAGCATTCAATTGTGGTGTTTTTGGTCATAAGCCAACTGTTGGAGCAATCAATACAAAAGGTTGTACATTCCGAACTGGCAAGGAGAAGGAAACAATGGTTGTTGCGGGTCCTATGTCACGATATGCTGCTGATTTAATGCCAATTTTTAAGGTTACTTCTTTATGAAATGTTTGTAAAAACAAATCAAAACTTATTTTTTTTTATAATATGTAGGTTCTCGTGGAGCCAGAAATGTCTACGGATTTGAAACTAAATGAAGAAGTTGATGTCACAAAATTGCGGTACTTTTATATTCCCAGTATTGATATGGCTGCTTGCAATCCAGTAAATCGTGAAGCTCAATCAATGATGTTTAAGTGAGTGATTTTTTGCCTTGTATTTTTTCAGCGTCTTTAGCAATCTCAAAGCTGTTATAAGGGTCAGTTATAAAATACTGATAAAGATATTACTTGACCTACCATAAAATCATTTTCGACGAACATTTTTTTAAGAAAAAAAAAAATTAGAACGTTATGTGACCATTTACGTCTTGAGCAGCTATTTATTAACTTTTATTAAAGACTTGCTTATGACTTATGACACAGCTTTGGATAAACAGAATCATTCATTACATTTTATTTTGCTAACAAAGCAGAATGGGCCAAAATATATGGAACCTGGTCTCAGGGCCAGCCCCAGTAAACTTGCGCCCTTTTTTTATATTTTCACACATACAGTGATACAAATGCATAAGCCTTTTCCACATTACCCAGGAGGTAGACTTTCAATGCGTTTTTTTTTATTGAGGTATCCCCGGTAGGCCTAATCCTCAGTTACAAACATATTTATTTATTTCATCTACCGAGCTTAAATCTCACAGATATAAAATACTTAAATCTAGGTACTATTATTAATATTTACAAATACATATACATATGTACATAAATATCTTTTAATTTAACAGAAATGTTTCATTTACTTTTAATTAAATCTTTTTTCTCTTATAATATAATTCAAAGGCTTAGCATTTGGAGTTATAAAGATGAATACATTTTGTAATGGGTTCATTTTTCCCATATCTAAAAACATGTCGCGGAACACACAAAAAATCCCGCTGACGAATTATTCTCTCTGGAGCATATATTTTAAAGTGGTTTAAAAGGTTAGGACTTTTTATGCGGTATGAAAAACATGATGTATTAACATAATACAACTAACATTTCGTCTAGTTTCCAAAGAATCTAGTCCGATTAATGCAAACCTGGTAGCGTATGAGGGCATTTCACACAAGTTAAATATGATTACATATATGATTGTATGTATCAAATGTAATAAAAGTGCATACATATTTACAAAAAAAAAAATAGTAAATAAATTAAAAACAAAATACATAAAAAATATATACATACATATATATATACATTAGGGTAGACCTTATAAGGGTCATTGACTTACTTTGAATGCAACTTTAAAAATACATAACTTTAGTAATAATTGACAAAGAAAATTGAATTTGCACACATGTTGTAGCTATTGTCATGTTTAAAAAAAATGTATTAAACTAAATTTTACAATGTTTATTAAAACTAAAATTAAATAAAAAAATGTTTTTCTTTAAATGGCTATAAGTAGGTGTAGTATTCGGACTAAGTCCAAATAAAACAACCGATTCGTTTGGCTTCCGTTTATTGACTCACTGCCTACTATAAGATAAAGTACAATAATGAGTACATAAGTATGTACATATATATATAGTAGGAGAAGGACAGCTATACTCCACATGTCCCCCCTAAATATTTTACCCTAGTAAAATTTTACTTTAATATTAACTGCTTGAATTCATTCATCTTTTTGTTTGAAAATTCATGAAAATGAATTAATGTACCTATATAATATTACATTTTGAAAACTTAACTTAGCAAAATTACTTTCTCTTTATTTGAAAATTCATGAAAATAAATATAAATGTATGTATTATTTGAAAATTCACTTAACAAAATTAATTTCTTTTTGTTTAAAAATTCATGAAAATTAATCTCTACTTCATTTTATAGTTAATCAAACAAAAAAAAATATAAAATAATAATTTTAAAGTTCAAGAAAACGTTACTCTGTATAACGGTGTGGTAATTTGATGGTTCTTCCCGATCTACTGACATAGGATTGGGGTGATGCAGGTAAACTAACATTTGGAGCTTCTGGAACACTTTCTCCACTTGTATCCTTTGAGGTTGCTGTTTCCTGTTGAGTGCCTGAAGCGGTAGTATGTATCAGGTTTTGTGGATTTTACCCTCCTAAACTTCTTCTGGCTTGTACGGAATGTAGTTACGATGAGCATTGTTTAAGTGGAATGTATTTCTTCTATAAATTCCGCTGCTAGTTGCGACTCAGAACGAACGTGGAACATCTGCTTTGCTCTGGATTTTACCCCATTTTTTAATATCACGAATCCATTCCACGTCACCTATCTTGAATTGCCTTTCTTGGACAACGCCATGTCTTGTTGAAATTCTCGGCTTGCCTGCGTCTGTATTTATCTTCATAAACGTGAATTTTATTGTCATCGATGAACTGCGACATATACTTTCCACTGGTCATTGGAACTTTTGATCGAATTCGACGTCCCATCAAGAATTCAGCTGGACTCAATCCGTTAGCGAGCGGCGTAGCACGATATTCTAATAGAGCTGATTGTAGATCATCTTCGTTCTTCTTAAGTAACGTCTTGACCGTTTTGACCGCTGATTCAATAAACCCATTACTTTGAGGAAAATGGGGGCTTGACGTGATGTGCTTGAATCCCCATATGTTAGCGAATTTAGTGAAATCCGACGTGAGAACAGGAGCGAATTGTGGACCATTATCCGTTCTAACGATTTCTGGTATGCCGAACCACAAAAATATTACTTTCAACTTCTCGATTACTGAACGTGATGTCTGGCTTTCCAACCTTTCTATTTCAGGAAATCTGGAATAGTAATCATTTACCAAGAGGTATGTTTTTCCATGAAATGAAAATAAATCCATAGCTATAGTATCCCAAGCACGTTCTGGCATTTCAGAGCTTATAAGTGGTTCATGCCTTGGATTTATAAATTGTACACAAATAGTGCATCGCCTTATAAATTCTTCTAACTGTTTGGAACATCCGGGCCACCAAACTGATTCTCGCATTCGGACTTTACATTTCACTATACCTTAATGTCCTGTGTGTATAGTTTGTATAATTTGACTTCGCATGGCTGGTGGAATCACTAAACGATTTCCATGCATTAAAAGTTTGCCATTAATAGATAAATTTTGACGATAATTGTAGTACAGTCTTCTTGTGTCATTCTGGATCTATGTGGCCACCCTTTTTTGCAAAAGTCAATTATCTGCCGTGCCGTTGGATCTTCCATTTGTGCCTTCCGGCTTTCATTCAATTTGTCTGTTGATGCTGGGATTTCTTCCACGATGCTATTGACAAAGCTTTCTATCTCATCATCATCGTTGTCTTTTTCTGGTGCTTGTGTTGGGTGACGTGATAGTGCATCTGCTACAACGAGATCTTTTCCGGGTGTATAGACTATGTTAAAGGTTAGTCCCATCAACTTCATTCGTAGCCGTTGTATTCTGGGAGTTAACTCGTCGAGATTATTGTTCGAGAAGGTCGATATCAAGGGCTTATGATCGGTCTCCACTGTGAAATGTATTCCCGTGATGTAATCTCTAAACTTCTAGCAAGACCACTTGATGCCCAGGCCTTTTTTCTCTATCTGCGCGTACTTCTTCTCGCTATCTGTTAACGTACGTGAAGCATAAGCTTCAGGTTTGATAATTCCGTCTGAATCAACCTGAAGGACAGCTCCCAAACCATAGGACGACGCATCTGACGACACTGAAGTTTTGTGTGTCGAATCATACATTTTTAATATAGGCGCTGATGTTAGTGCTCTTTTTAGTTTTTCGAAAGCCTCTTCTTGACACCAGCTCCAAATAAAATCCGTTTGGGTTTTCAAAAGTTCGTTCAAAGGATGGCTAATTGATGATAAATTTGGGATAAACTTACCCAGGAAGTTGACCAATCCCAGGAATTGTCGTACCTCTCTAACATTTTGCGGACTAAGGAAATTCTGAACTGCCTGGATTTTAGATGAACACGGACTTATCCCATGCTCGTCAATTCGATGTCCGAGTAACGTTATTGATGAGACTCCTACTTGGCATTTTTCTCTGTTTAGTGTGACCCCACTTTTTTCCAGCCGCTTTAAAACTGCGCGTAAATTCTTGTCATGCTCTTCAATATTGGTTCCGTATATAAGAAGGTCATCCATTTGGACCACGTATCCATTGATTCCTTCTAAAATACGATGTAGCTCCTTCTGAAAATGTTCGGGCGCTGAACATATTCCATATGGCATCACAGAACCTTCCATAAGGCGTGGGGAAGGTTGTTAAAACTTGCGATTCTGATGAAAGTTTTATTTGCCAGAAACCACTGTTTGCATCTAGTTTTGTAAAAATTTTTGCATTCCCCATTTGAGCAAGAGTATGTTTCGCCACCGGCATTGGGTGAATCTCCCTTCGGATCGACAAATTTAATCTGGTCAAGTCAACGCAAATGCGGATGTCACCACTAGTTTTCGTCACGACGACTGAGTTGGTTCCTCTATTCGACTGATGACATTCAATCTAAGCATCTCGTTCAGTTTTGTTTTAATTTTTTCTTTCAAGGGGAACTCTTCTTGCCGTACAAATTGCATAGTGTACTCACCCTCGAGACATCCAAGTGTCAACTTTAGGAAACTCTCCCTATGTTGACACTTGATGTATGGTCCATTGTATTTATGCGTTGGATAATATTTAATTTATGGCATGAGTAGAGACTTAGAAGAAGCGATTTTAGTCTGTCGACCACGTACACATTTGAAAATATTTTAGATTGCCCATAACAAAGTTCACTTTCAATAAAACCCATAACTTTAAGGTTGTCGCCTGAAGGGCCACTTAATTTTTTATTTGTTTGTTTTAGATTTTGTGTATTTGGGAATTTCGATTTAAGATCCGCGAAAGGAATAACATCTACGGGGGAATCGGTGTCTAACATGAATGTTATTTTTGTCCCATTTACTCTTATGTCTGCCGTACATCGTTCAGTAATTGCTCTATTTGTATTATCTATCTCTGTCACCGTGCATAGAAAAAATGGTTGATCTTCTTCTGGCTCTGTTTCTACATTATATATTTTTCTGTTGTTTACTCCTGCACTTTTGCATACCTTGCTATAATGATTCCATCTCTTACACTTGTTGCATTGCTTCCCCTTTGCTGGACAATTCTGTTTGGAATGTTTTTCTTTTGAGCCGCACCATGGCCATTGAAAACCTGCGTTCGTTGTTTTAAGTTGCATATATTTTTCTTTATTTTGTGTATGTGTTGATGTTGTTTGTTTATTTCTTGATATTTTATTGATGTGAAATGGTGCACTGTTCATGTTCGATGAAGAGAGATCTTGTTGTTGCTTTCTTACAGCATCGTGTTGTCTCACCGTCTGTATCGCTTTTTCCAAATACAACTCTGGCTCTAGTTGAAGTCGTTCCGATAGTCTTTTGTCTCTCACTCCAACTACCAAACGATCCCTCAGCATTTCATCCCTAAATGTTGTATATGAACAATTTTCCGACAGTAAATAAAGGGCAGTTATGAAGTCTTCAATCGTTTCCCCTTCTAACTGACAACGGGAATTAAATTTAGCTCTCTCATATATTACGTTATATTTTATTATAAAAAATTTTCAAATGCTTGTAAAACCGGGAGGTATTTTTTTCTGGTTTATGACACTTAATGTATTAAAAGACAAGAATATGTCATCAGCTTGGTCACCCATAAGGTATATTAGGGTATTAACTTTTTCTTCCTCATTGCGTTTATCTTAGCCCGAGGCTACTCGAAACCGTTCGAACCGACGTTTCCAACGTGGCCAATCCATTGGATAGAACGAAGAATGTTCCGGCGCTTGGACAGTAAAACTACTCCCGTTGTTTTCGGTTTCCGTCATTTTTTTTTTTTTTAATTTATTTTTACTGTTTAATATAAGCGAACGACCTATCTATTTTTCGATTTTTAAAACCGCTGTCACCATGTAGTGTTCGCACTAAGTCCAAATAAAGCAACCGATTCGTTTGGCTTCCGTTTATTGACTCACTGCCTACCATAAGATAAAGTACAATAATGAGTACATAAGTATTTACATATATATATATATATAGTAGGAGAAGGACAGCTATTCTCCACAGTAGGGAAATAACTGTTGTAAATTTTTTTCAGATACATTTTTATAAATATGACAGAAGTGACTACATGTGTTCCAAAAATCAATTTTATTTTATCAATAATTACCAAGAAGTTAAGATTTTTCAAATTTGGATTTACAACAATACATGTGATTTCCCATATAAAACTTCAGACGTCTTGGGAGTCGGGTTAACATTAATATAATGAGCTAAAATTTTACGGGACTTTTTTTTTAATTATTTAGTACAAATTATTTAGAACAGCGTATATAAACTTAATAATTTATATGCTAAGTAAAATTAAGTTTTTTGTAGTGGAAAATAGTAACTTTTACTAAATAAATGAATACATGCATACATACATACAAAAATATATAAACTTCATTTAAAAAAAGTAAATTAATTAATTTAAAAACAGAATAATATAAAAATACATATAAACATATATGCATATTTATAAAAAATAATTGGAACTTCAGTTAATTTTTTTTAGGAAAAAAAAGGAAAACCATAAACTAAAACGCAGCGAAGAAATGAGCAGAGGGGAAACGTTTAAACAGGGACACTTACTTTTCTGGCCTTACATTTTGCAAATTCAGAAATGAGATCATCAAAGTCTAAAGAATTTAATAATTCCTTTTCAATGGACATTATAGATAAGCCTTCCAATCTCTCTTGAGTCATAGTTGTCCTGAGATAATTTTTAATAATTTTAAGTTTAGAAGAACTACGTTCTCCTGAAGCTACCGTGACCGGGATTGTATTAAGGATTTGGAGAGCAATAACTAAATTAGGAGCAAAATCTTCAAGGCTTGAACTAAAAATAAAATTTAAAACATCTAAACTTGAGCTTTGTTGTGTCACAAGCGGGGAAATTACTGTTAACTCTTGAAACAATTCTGCTCCATCTAAATCCTTAAAACTACCAAGTGTTAAAACATTCTGCAAATTAAGGCATGAAGCACGTAAATTTGTATTTTTTAAACATTCGCTTATGTTACTTAAAAATGAAAAATTGATACTATACGTGTGAAGCTGCTCAAACCTTTCTGTAATTGATTGAATGGCTTGATCAAGTATTTTAAAAAAGAAATCTACTTTAAATCTTTCTTTCGGGTCTAATATAGTTTCAGGACATTCATATATTATATATTTATCATCAGCATAAAGTCTTTTTCTCCGTCGAGATCGCAATGATGAAGCTTCAGGAAACATATATGGTATTTCTAGGGAACTCGCAATACGCTCAGTTAATTGAACATACTCATTAAATTTTTCATCGGAACGCATTGAAATTAAACTGTTTTTTGTATTTTCGAAGACTTTTATTCCTGTTGACAGATTAACGGACGGACTTTGCAAATTTGTATGAGTTTTATTTATATTTTCTAAAATATCAAACCAAATTAGCAGGCAGCAAATAAATGTAAAATCAAATATTTTATTTCCTAACGATTCTGCAATGTTTTTTTCCTCTAGATTTCCTATTTCAGATATTTCTATAAGGGCTTCATATATTTCTTCTAGATTTGTTTTTAAAGGCCTCAATGCAGCTAACCTGCTGTCCCATCTTGTCTCAGAAAGGGGTTTCAAAGTAAGATTTGGAATTTTTTTCTTATAAATATCCCACCGCGTTGTGGAACTTGAAAAAAAGTTATACAAACATTGAATTGTATCGAAAAATTTAACTGCATATAATGAGCACCGAGCAGCATCATTAACTACTAAATTTAAGGAATGCGACCAACATGGAACGAAAAATGCTCTTGGTTCGAGGGTTCGAATTCGATTCTGAACACCCGCTTCTTTTCTTTTCATATTCGAACCATTGTCATAACTTTGGCCTCGACAATTACTTATTAAAATTCCATGTAATTTAAGCTTGTCTAAAATCAACTGAGTCAGTCCCATTCCGGTCTTATCTTCCCCCTTCAAAAACCCTAAAAAATGCTCTTGCACTTTAAATGTTTTCCTATTCTTGTGTACAAACCTAACGATAATAGTAACTTGTTCTACGCGACTTTTATCGGTTGTAGAGTCTACAATAATTGAAAAATATTTTGCTTCTTTAAGCATTGAAACAATTTTATTGCAAATGGTTGTGGAAAAAATACTTATTATTTCATTTTGTATGTTTTTGTTTAAATACCTATTTTGGGTTTCTTGATTTGTTATTCTCCTCAAGTGTTCTCCTAAAACCAAATCAAATGAAGCTATTTCCTCTACGAGTTGTAAAAAATTACCATTGTTGAGCTCAAACAATTTATCTGAAGAACCGCAAAAATCTAATGACTGAGAACCAAGAAATTTTACAACACTGAATAGCCTTTGTAAAACCGCCCTCCAATGCTTTGTTTCAGCTTCGATTAAACTTTCAAATATTGTGTCAATTGCTGTGCCTGATGTCAAATCTTTTTCTAAAAATTTCCATGATTTAAAATTTTCGAAGTGGAAAAAACTAACCTCGTGACTTTTTAAAATTGCACTTAAATGTGGCCAATCAGAACTACCTGTACTTGACAAAGCATGATTATTTTTATTTTTTGCAAATAAAAAACAACAGAAACAAAAAACAGAATCCTTTGATTTTGAATATATTAACCAAGCCCTCGGAACTACCTTGCCATTGGATAAAGTTCGTTGATAACTAGAAATTGAAAATTTTCTATTCTTTGTTTTTGGAAACTCATGATTCTGAATTTGCATTGGACCCTTTAAAACTATTTTTTTAATAAGCTCATCAGATAAATTTCCCCAATTATTGGGGTCATCAAAAAGTTCATCCATTAAAATTAAAGATACTTCTTCTCCTGGCCCCACTGAGTTTCCTACTTGCACCTCATCGATAGTATTTCCTGCCTGCACCTCATCAATAGTATTATTAAGAATACTTACACTTTCCCCATCTGCTTGTTCCTCGCTGCGTTTTAAAAGTTTTGCGAAATTGTTGCTCTGTTCTTTATTTTCAACAAGCCTTCGCCTTTTTCTAAATTCTGCCCCCGAAGGCTTTTTTGTATCCATATTGGAAAAACGAATAATAAACACTTTCACAAAATCCGTCACTTCTATTAAAAACTGATAGCTTTTTATTTATTCTTAACCAACAAAGCGAAAAAACAATTAAACAATCTGCACCAGACTAGATACAACAAAAGTAGTCGCTACAACCAGAGTATACCTAATAATGAGTAGGGACACTCTCCACGTTTTTCTTAGCAGTAAATTTGTTTTAAGTACACAGACACGAGAAATAGATGGTAATAAGAAGAGTGGTGGTGGAAGAGAGATAGAAGAGATCGACTCTGGTTAAAGAATCTGGCATAGGGTGTTCCGGAAAATAAAGGTATATGCAATGCATGTCAATTCTTAATACCTTTTTTATTAAATAAATGAGAATAAATAAGTTATAAAATTAAAATTACATGTGCGTAACGCTGATCAATTCCAATTTTGTCTACGAAAAAAATAAACTGCATCAATTTATTATTAATAATGACTTAGATTTTTGGTTTTACCTTCTGAATTATCATTTAAATTTTCCAAAATATTTATGTTAGGTGTAGCCGAAAATTTCAGGCGAACTCCGGACTTGGAGTACATGTCTTCTGAGAAATGATTTTCGCACACCCTCAAATCCTTTGAAATTGGCTTGTCTAAAAGATGAATTTTTTAAATAGCACTAAACCAATTTTTCTTCCTGAAAAAGGGAAAGGTTCTAGAAATCATTTCATATCACACTTTTATCAACTGCAAAACCAGTTCGATTGAAATATACACTAAACGACGCTATACATTTAAAATATTATGTATGTGTTGAGACGAAAATATTTTTACTTTGGTCAAACATCTACCTGTATCGATATCTCTTCTCAATTTCACATGCAATCATCCTATGTATTGGTACCTACCTGTTCGGAGAGACGCCACTAATCGTCCCGTTCCTGCGTTGACCACGCATCTACAAAAATATTTGTCTTATAACCTATACAAAAAACAAAGCATTTCTCTAAGTTAAATGCCAGTTATACCTATCATTGAAAACCATCATTGAAAATATTAATTGTCAATTTTGAAAGGTTTTGAAGAAAAAACAAATGATTATTTTGATGCCAAAGTAAATCTAATTGACTTAATAAATATTTATAGGTTTAAAAAAATTCAATTTGGCACAACTTTTCTCATAAAATGATTTTTAATTTTTCAATGATGAACTACCTTTCCAATGATCATTGAAAATATTTAAAGTTACGTTATGGTGAAGATATGGGTCAAAATGACTTTTTTTTTTTGAGGAGATTTAATTTTGAAATCGTAAGCTACATTTCTGAATTAAAATATTCAATGATTAAAATTTCGAACAATCTCAAAATCAACAACTTACATTTTCCGTGATGGTTTCCAGTGGTAGCTATAACTGGACCCTTAAATGCAAAATTGAAAGTTCATCTTTTTTTAATTTTAACTCCATGATTTTCGGGTTTACTAGAAAAAAAATACTTATAATTATATCCAATTGAGCGAATTAATTAGATTTGTTAAAGTGCTAAACAAAATTTCTTTTTTGTTAACGAAACTGATTTAAACAATTTAATAAAACTACATAAATCTATGTATATATCACATACATTCTTCAAGAAAAAAATATCGTATTGCAACGAGAAAATCTACAATAAAATATATTTTGCTTACCTTTCACTATTTTGCGGTTTTTTAAAATACTTTGCTTCAGAACCATCTTTTTCCATTCTTATATATCCGCATACTAAACACTTAAAATAATGTTTACCCATTTTTATTTTCCACATTTAATTCACTGCATATGGTACACCCTATATATTTCTCACCCAATGGTTTTTGCACATGTGATAAGAATTCAACCCAGACCGCCTTTAAAAATACATTATGAAAAAATTTAAAAAAAATACCAACCACCCTTAGTGTGACCAACTGCTTTATAAACAATCACCTAAAAAGTAAATAATACTTAGCCAAAAATGGCTTTGTTCGTTTTTTTTGAGAATGCAAAATAAATTTCAAATGATAATTTTAATATTGTCCCGATCTACATTGCCCGATATTTCCACGAAGATTTTTCCAGAAATCGTGTGAAATGTACACACAGAACGATTTTTTCCATGAGATTTTTTCTTTGTCTTCTTCATTTTTTTATTTCTGTGCTCTTCATTTTGCATTGATGTTCACTCACACCATCAACCCAACGGCACACTGACACCGAACACACACAAAAAACTGGAAAGAGGGCGAAAGAGAACATAAAGAGACTGGAAAAATCGTTCGAGTTTTGTGGTACAAAGTCCCGATCTACATTGCCCGATATTTCCACGAAGATTTTTCCAGAAATCGTGTGAAATGTACACACAGAACGATTTTTTCCATGAGATTTTTTCCTTGTCTTCTTCATTTTTTATTTCTGTGCTCTTCATTTTGCATTGATATTCACTCACACCATCAACCCAATGGTACACTGACACCGAACACACACAAAAAACTGGAAAGAGGGCGAAAGAGAACATAAACAGACTGGAAAAATCGTCTGAGTTTTGTGGTACAAACGATTTGATCCCTACCCCTCACTTTTCACTCCCTTCACCTACGAACAAAAGATCGGCACTGGAAAAATCGTTCAATATAGACCGGGACAAACGATTTGATCCCTACCCCTCACTTTTCACTCCTTTCACCTACGAACAAAAGATCGGCACTGGAAAAATCGTTCAATATAGACCGGGACATTCAAGAATGAAATATAAATTTTAAATTCGTTAATAAGGCCTAATTTAAAAAAACAAAAATCCAATCAAAAGAAATGAAATCTGTGTTACATAAAAAAGAACCTGGTCACACGAAGAAAGAGAACGGCACAGAGAAAAAAATACAAATACAAGCAATCAACCTAGACCGCCTTTAAAAACCCATTATGAAAAAATGATGCATTTATATAACTTACGATTGAGTTTACATGTGTAGTGCTTGGAAAACATATTGTGTATCTTTCTTACATTTGTGATTTGTCGTAAGGATTAAAATTAATAGCTTGGAACTTCTCACACCTATTGTTTGTTCTTGGTTTAGTTTTTTGTTTTTATTTGTGACATTAACTTTCAAAAAAAAAGAAAGAAAAAAAACAAAAAACAAACTGCCTGCGCAAGAACGATTCGACTATACATACATTCATCCCTCGTAGCTTTCATTTTTTCACTCTATTCTCCTTTTCCATTCTATTAAAATTTCCATCTGCTGTGTAAGCAGGCACTTACACTTAACTGTGTAAGGGACAGGTGCAGTCTACAGTGTGCAATAAAAAAACCTGCACGCTCTGACCCATCTTATGATTCCGTATAAATAATTTTTTTTTTTTTTTTTAATATTTTTCCATGTTAGTTTCGATACTCAGTGTGTAAAAAAAAACTTGCACATCCATTGACTATTGTATAGTAGTAGTTAGCACAGCAACCTATACCTGTTCTCTTTTTCAGAGACATTTGTTTGTTGTTTTTTTTTTGTAGATGAGAAGTCACATACAGATGTACGGTGGGTAATACAAAACCCGCACGTTCTAGTCCACGCCACATGATTCAGTATGAATAAGTATTTTTCGTTGTCATATTCTCTATGTCAATTTTGGAACTCAGTGTGTATGAAATAAATCTTGCACATAATGAGGTGGCATGGAACTTTTTTGTAATGAGATTTTTTCTTTTGTACGAACAGGGTGAAATATTTGTAAATTAGGTAGGTAGGATTGAACTTGCATGCAGCGATGCCAACTGAGGCTTTTTAGTGCTTTTTAGGCCTTTTTTCATTGCCCGATGCTCTGAGGCTTATTTTTTTCAAAAAAAGTTTTTTTTTTCATTTCTTCTAGGCATACTAGATTTTATCTTAACTTAACAAAATTATTTTTAATTCTCTAAAACATTCTAAAAAAAGAAGTAAAAGTATTAAAACTGTGTTATAAAAAGAGAGCTGGTTCTAAAACATTTTCTTTTCTTCAGAAACTAGTTCACTATAATTCTTTGCCTGCTGCATTCCTCGGATACAGTTGTTGTTAAGATTTTTTCGTGCATTAATTTAAACAAAACATCCAGTGAGGCATTATTTCGTCGAAAAGACATTACTTTTTTCAAAGGAGGCATGATTTAGCCTAAACGGGTTGGCAACGCTGCTTGCATGGGTCTAGTGGGGATTTTTAATTCTACGATATCTTGAGTTAAATTTTTATTGAATGCAACAATGAAAGTGATGTTAGTTAGTGTGCAAGAAATAACTAAGCACAGTTGTGATGGATGTTATTTTGGGAATATTTGAAGAATGTTTGTGGTTAAAATGCAAATGGCAGTACATATTTGTTTGCGCAAGATCAAATTACATTTTCTTGCTCCTGGTAATGCGCCCCAGAATTTTGCGCCCTGTGTATTTGCACACACGGTTGGTCCGGAGTTTCAGAGTTTCGAGTTTGGAAATTATTTTTTCAAAAACTGTTCACTAAATGTACTGTATTCGAAAGGGAAATAAAAGAAGGGATTTCTAGGTTTGCAAAAAGGTATAACAGAGCGTTGTAAGTGTTGCCGTTGTTTGTTAATATTTTTTTTTCTATTTTAAGTCAATTTTTTTTTGAAAACTGCCCCTCCCCCCTAAACGAGGGGGTAGATGCCCCCTTCCACACGATTTTTTTCTTTTCTCGAAAAGACCTACATGCTCAAGCTTTTTGTCACACCTAAGGTGAATCACTCTGTATAATAGCTGGAATTCTCAATAGGGAATAAAAAAACGGTGATATTAACCATTTTTTCCGCTTGGACCTTTAATAACTTTGGTAGGAGTACATTTATTAGATACAAAGTGGAGACCTTTTTTGTAGAGCGTTTAATTTTCTAAAAAAAAAAGTTATGCCACTCATTTAAATACTTGCTATTATAAAGTTAAAAAATTTCCAAGTACAAAAATGTGATTTGTCCCATACAAATCGTATGGAAAATAAAAAATAGCGATGAGCGACCTCTAAAAATGAATTTAAAAATCTGAATTTTTAGCAGGCTTATTATTTTGTGCAACTCTAAGTAATAAGCTAGTGGCATTTGAAATCGGAGACTTTTTTTTATTTTTGAATCAGTCTACTGTACATGGGAATACATGAAGCAGCTATCTCTTTCTAGCATGCGAAATGTAGTGAATTTCCCCTCCATTAAAGTACTGACAAAGGTACTTCAAATTTATATCAGCGAAGCACTACTGGAAGTACTTCTAATGTTTATTCGCCAGTAGTTTCTTAAACCATAGCAAAAGCACTGAAACTTGTCCTTTAAAAGTACATCTTATATCAGTATTACTACAATTACAGAGTTCTCGAATCAAGAAGTACGGATATAGCTGGTGAAATTTGTACGTAAAAGAAGTAGTTTGTTTCTTCTGAAACTGAGCCTTTTGAAATTATATATGAAATAAATTTATATGATAAACTGAATCTTACGAATAGTTTTCATTAACTTGTTTGAATGAAAACTATATTTGTTAAATTTAATTGTTCATATAAATTTGTATCATATTTTGCAATTTAAAATAGGATTGAGTTTCATTAAGGACAAATACACCAGTTTATTGCGAGTTTTATCAAAATAAATAAAAAAAATGACTTTAGAGCAACCATTTATAACTCGCGCTCGCTGGTAAAATTTCTGTTTTTGTTTGTCATGTTGTGCACAAACGAAATGAGACAAAACTTTGTGCATCGTATAAATCACATTCTTTCTTCCCTTTTACGATAGAAGAGTTTTATTTTTTTTTTTAGAAGAAACAAAAGTACTTTTTTTGAGGAGAGAGTTTTTGGTAAATAAAGAAACATACATTTATAGAATGCGTTTTGTTTGTGGTTGTGTTTCAAGGTAAACTACTGAGTTTTGGTTTGCAGGGCAGAAACGAGACCTATGAAAGTGATTAGGTACCATGGAGTATACCAACGTATTTTTTTTGTCCCGAAAAATGGGAGTTGTCTAAAATAAGCGACCATAAAATAAGAAAAATGCTTTGAAAATTCGAATGAACAAAGACAGATTGTTTTAAATTTTCTAATATGTGTACACCCTAAACCCCATCTGAGCCCATATTCAAAAATGGTGCTCTTGAACTTAGCTTTCCAACGTTTTATATCACAATTTTGGGCACTAGACGCACCATTATTCCCATTCATTTTATTCGCTAAATCGAATAAAAAAAAGTTGAATTTTCATACTATTAAGCGAATTATTCGCCAACCATGATGTTATTCCTTTATTGAAAGGTCGATTCAGTTCATCAAAGGTAACCAATACTGTCATATCAATGGAACACTGCTGCATTTAATTTCTGCTCTATTTGTAATCTGTGTTGCCATATACTGCCTTACTGGCTGAACACAATGAAGACGTAGCTGTATTGGCAATGGCAATCGGTGCTGCAGTATTTTTCAAAATATTTAATTCAATGTTGCGAACACACTGCGACGCAGCTCTATCGCATCATCGCACCGTTTCGCATTCGCACAAGTTGGTCAACTTTTAACTTTTGCTGCACGCTTTCACATTCTCAATAGTAAAAAAAAAAAAAATCTACTGCGAGGAAAACAAATATTTCTGTTTTCAGCTGTTTTGTGTTGGATTTGGTCATAGAAATAGTAAATGAATGTGAAACAATTATTTAGCAATACATAAGAGGCATATATTTTGGAATTTATCGACAAAAATGATCAAGCTGTCAAGCTGTACTGCTGCATTGTGGGCACATAGAAAATAGAAGGTACGATATTATTTGACAACTACTGTTCTACTTGCAACTGCAGCTCTTGTTGCGGCACTCTATTGCAGGGTTGCAAATAGTTAATTACATTTGTAATTTAATAACACTTTAATTACCGATTACCTTTGTAATAAGTAATTAAATAAAATCTAATTACCCATTACATTTGCAATATGTAATTAAAAAATATCTAAGTATCCGTTACATCTTCAAAATGTAATGGAAAAAAATTTAATTACCCATTACATTTTCAAAATGTAATGAAAAAAAAAATTCCATTACATTCTAAAAATGTAATGGAAAAAAATTCAATTATCCATTACATTTTTAACATGTAATTAAAAAATATCTAATTATCCATTAGATTTTTATTATGAAATTACAAAATATCTAATTACCTATTACATGTCTACTATGTAATTAAAAAATATCTAATTACATATTACAGTTGTAATATATAATTAAATAATATTTAATTACATATTACATATGTAATAGGTAATTAGATGTTTTTTAATTACATAATTAAAATGTAATGGATAATTAGATATTTTTTTTTCATTACATTTTGAAAATGTAATGGGTAATTAAATTTGTTTCCATTACATTTTAAAGATGTAATGGGTAATTAGATATTTTTTAATTACATATTAAAAATGTAATGGGTAATTAGATTTTATTTAATTACATATTTAAAAGAGTAATGGGTAATTTGTAATCGGGTAATTAAATATTATACAACGCTGCTCTATTGTGTTCAGCCAGTTAACCCCAACCCCATGGTTTACAGTTTTGTACCCATACAAAAAAATTATGTACTAGGGCTTTCCAACGGTATAAATCTCATTCGTGGGCAATAGGTAGACCAAAATGCCCATTCTCCTTTAAATGAAATACACCTTATTCACTTGTCAACATTTAAGCGCTTATTTTCATTTAAAGGGTGTCCAATAAATAATGGATAATCTTGCAACTAGTGAAAGTTGGCCTGAAAACCTTTTAAAAAAAAATATTTTCTTTGTAGTTTTAAGTTACTTCCCTATAAAACATAGAGCTGAAGATCGCTGCATCCGAGTTTTTTTTTTTTTTTCTTTTAAAGTTGCAGACCTCGAAGAGTATCAATGATATTGGAAAATTTCAAATACCAAATTGTTGTGCAAATAATTTTCCAGGAACGGTGTCCGTTACTTTTTGAAATTTGCATCCCGTTATATTTTTTGAATTAATTTTTTAACATTTTAAAATTAACTTTTTTTTTTAAACATGCAGATAGACCAAACTAACGGTTACAAAAAAAAACAAAATGGCACTGTGTAGAACAGACCTTTTTCTAGATGTTCCTTAGTTTTTTTAATTATTTTATTAAGCTTTATAAAAACTTTTATAAAAACATAAAAAAGAACAAAAAACTTTAAGACCTTATAACTTCGGATCAACGAATGGTACGTAAAAAAAAAAGTACACAGAAAAATTTAGTTTTTCAAGCTCAAGAGGCGATGATTTTTATTTTTTTTTTTTTTGTATTCATGTTCTTAAGCCATTTATTTTTGCCAAGCAACCAATTAGGTACGGTTAACAAAACGAAAAAAAAAAAAACAAAAAGGCCAGTTGGCAGGTTTTTTTTTTGCAATTTTATGATTGAATTTGGTAGATGGGTTATTTAAGCGTATACAAACAAATCGGCGTAGGTGTTAGTTTTGTACTTTAGTCGCCATTTTGAAAAATGCGATTTAACTAATATGAATAAAAATTCATCGCAAAATTATTGTTTAATATAAGTATGTAAATTAGACTGATTCAAAAATAAAAAAAAGTCTGCGATGTCCAATGCCACTAGCTTATTACTAAGAGTTGAGCAAAATAATAAGCCTGTTAAAAATCAGATTTTTAAATTAATTTTTAGAGGTCGCTCATCGCTATTTTTCTATTTTACATATGATTTGTATGGGACAAATCACATTTTTGTACTTGGAAATGTATAACTTTATAATATCAAGTATGTATTTGAATGAGTAGCATCCTTTTTTTTAGAAAATTGAACGCTCTACAAAAAAGGTCTTAACTTTTTATCTAATAAATGTACTTCTTCCCAAGTTAATAAAAGTCAAAGCGGAACTAAGGGTTAATTTCACAGTTTTTGTTATTCCCTATTGGGAATTCCAGCTATGCAGAGTTATTCATCTACGGTGTGACAAAAAGCTTGAGCATGTAGGTAAAAAAAATCTTGTGGAAGGGGGGATCTACCCCCCTCGCTTAGGTGGGAGGGGCAGTTTTCTAAAAAAATTGACTTAAAACAGAAAACAAATTATTAACAAATAACGGAAACACTTACAACGCCCTGTTATACCTTTTTGCAAACCTAGAAATCCCTTCTTTTATTTCCGGTTTGTTTAGTGAACAGTTTTTGAAAAAATAATTTCCAAACTCAAAACTCTGAAAAAAATAAATTCAAAAAAATAAAATTCAAACGATAGTTTCTCAAAAATTTTACATAATTAAGTATTATTTTTGTTTTAAAAATTCGATGCTTTATTAATTTCAAATCAAACACTCAAAACCGGATGTTTCTAAAACTTTTATTTTTCAAGATATTTAAGAATTAAGAAATCAACTTCTTAGTAAAAGCAAGAAGTTTGTGATAAATGATAAGTCTGTTGAAATGATATAATTTAGTCGGATTCTTTTTAGTTTTATGAGAAAGTTGCTTCATTTCTTAATATCTTCAAAAATAAAAGTTCTAGAAACATCCGGTGTTGAGTGTTTGATTTGAAATTAATAAGAGCATTGAATTTTGAAAACAAAAATAATACTTAACTACGTAAAATTTTGAGAAACTATAATTATTTTTTCAAAAACTGTTCACTAACAAACTTTATTTGAAAGGGAAATAAAAGAAGGGATTTATAGGTTTGCAAAAAGTTATAACAGGGCGTTGTAAGTATTGCCGTTGTTTTTTAATAATTTGTTTCTGTTTTAAGTCAATTTTTTTTAGAAAACTGCCCCTCCCAACTAAACGAAGGGGGTAGATCCCCCTTCCACACGATTTTTTCTTTTCTCGAATAGACCTACATGCACTAGCTTTTTGTCACAAATTAGGTGAATCACTCTGTATAATAGCTGGAATTCTTAATAGGGAATACAAAAAACTTTGAAATTAACCCTTAGTTCCGCTTTGACTTTTAATAACTTTGGAATAAGTACATTTATTAGATAAAAAGTTGAGACTTTTTTTGTAGAGCGTTCAATTTTCTAAAAAAAAATTATGCTACTCATTTAAATACTTGCTGTTATAAAGTTATAAATTTCCAAGTACAAAAATGTGTTTTGTCAAATACAAATCATATGGAAAATAGAAAATAGCGATGAGCGACCTCTAAAGATTAATTTAATTTTCAATTTCAATCATAAACTACAAGCAAGCTAAAATTCGTTTTTGGCAACAAAAAAACCTGCCAACTGGCCTTTTTGTTATTTTTTCGTTTTGTTATACCTAATTAGTTGCTAGGCAAAAATAAATGGCTTAAGAACATCATTAAAAAAAAAACAAAAAACATCCGCTCTAGAGCTTGGAAAACTAAATTTTTCTGTGTACTTTTTTTACGTAGCATTCGTTGATCCGAAGTTATAAGGGCTTAAAAACGTTAAAAACGCTCAATAAAATAATAAAAAAAAAAACTAAGGAACATCGCCTCTAGAAAAAGGTCTGTTCTACAAAGTGCCATTTTTATTTTTTTTTTTAACCGTTAGATTGGTCTATCTGCACGTTTAAAAAAAAGTTAATTTTAAAATGTTAAAAAACTAATTAAAAAAAAATATAACGGGATTCAAATTTGAAAAGTAACGGACATCGCCCCTGGAAAATTCCTTGCCCAACATTTTGGGGTTTTTAATTTTCCAATATCATTGATACTTCTTGTAATACTGTATGTAACTTTAAAAGAAAAAAAAATGCAGCGAAATTCAGCTTCATTATAAAATTATAATGGGTTGGGATAGAAATTCTGTATGGTCAAAATTCTGTTTTCAAAATTCTGCATTTCAAAATACTGTTTTTCAAAATTCTGGTTACACAAAATTCTGTATGAACAAAATTCTGTATTCTAAAATTTTGTATCAGCAAAATTCTGTATTTCAAAATTCTGTTTTTCAAAATTCTGTATTTAAAAAAAAAAATCGTTTTGATAATGTAAAAAAGTGCGCACAATAAAATAATAAAAAAAAAAAACTAAGGAACATCGCCTCTAGAAAAAGGTCTGTTCTACAAAGTGCCATTTTTATTTTTTTTTTTAACCGTTAGATTGGTCTATCTGCACGTTTAAAAAAAAGTTAATTTTAAAATGTTAAAAAACTAATTAAAAAAAAATATAACGGGATTCAAATTTGAAAAGTAACGGACATCGCCCCTGGAAAATTCCTTGCCCAACATTTTGGGGTTTTTAATTTTCCAATATCATTGATACTTCTTGTAATACTGTATGTAACTTTAAAAGAAAAAAAAATGCAGCGAAATTCAGCTTCATTATAAAATTATAATGGGTTGGGATAGAAATTCTGTATGGTCAAAATTCTGTTTTCAAAATTCTGCATTTCATAATACTGTTTTTCAAAATTCTGGTTACACAAAATTCTGTATGAACAAAATTCTGTATTCTAAAATTTTGTATCAGCAAAATTCTGTATTTCAAAATTCTGTTTTTCAAAATTCTGTATTTAAAAAAAAAAATCGTTTTGATAATGTAAAAAAGTGCGCACTTTTTTACATTATCAAAACGATTTTTTTTTTAAATACAGAATTTTGAAAAACAGAATTTTGAAATACAGAATTTTGCTGATACAAAATTTTAGAATACAGAATTTTGTTCATACAGAATTTTGTGTAACCAGAATTTTGAAAAACAGTATTTTGAAATGCAGAATTTTGAAAACAGAATTTTGACCATACAGAATTTCTATCCCAACCCATTATAATTTTATAATGAAGCTGAATTTTGCTGCATTTTTTTTTCTTTTAAAGTTACATACAGTATTACAAGAAGTATCAATGATATTGGAAAATTAATAACCCCAAAATGTTGGGCAAGGAATTTTCCAGGGGCGATGTCCGTTACTTTTCAAATTTGAATCCCGTTATATTTTTTTTTAATTAGTTTTTTAACATTTTAAAATTAACTTTTTTTTAAACGTGCAGATAGACCAATCTAACGGTTAAAAAAAAAAATAAAAATGGCACTTTGTAGAACAGACCTTTTTCTAGAGGCGATGTTCCTTAGTTTTTTTTTTATTATTTTATTGAGCGTTTTTAACGTTTTTAAGCCCTTATAACTTCGGATCAACGAATGCTACGTAAAAAAAGTACACAGAAAAATTTAGTTTTCCAAGCTCTAGAGCGGATGTTTTTTATTTTTTTTTTTAATGATGTTCTTAAGCCATTTATTTTTGCCTAGCAACTAATTAGGTATAACAAAACGAAAAAATAACAAAAAGGCCAGTTGGCAGGTTTTTTTGTTGCCAAAAACGAATTTTAGCTTGCTTGTAGTTTATGATTGAAATTGAAAATTAAATTAATCTTTAGAGGTCGCTCATCGCTATTTTCTATTTTCCATATGATTTGTATTTGACAAAACACATTTTTGTACTTGGAAATTTATAACTTTATAACAGCAAGTATTTAAATGAGTAGCATAATTTTTTTTTTAGAAAATTGAACGCTCTACAAAAAAAGTCTCAACTTTTTATCTAATAAATGTACTTATTCCAAAGTTATTAAAAGTCAAAGCGGAACTAAGGGTTAATTTCAAAGTTTTTTGTATTCCCTATTAAGAATTCCAGCTATTATACAGAGTGATTCACCTAATTTGTGACAAAAAGCTAGTGCATGTAGGTCTATTCGAGAAAAGAAAAAATCGTGTGGAAGGGGGATCTACCCCCTTCGTTTAGTTGGGAGGGGCAGTTTTCTAAAAAAAATTGACTTAAAACAGAAACAAATTATTAAAAAACAACGGCAATACTTACAACGCCCTGTTATAACTTTTTGCAAACCTATAAATCCCTTCTTTTATTTCCCTTTCAAATAAAGTTTGTTAGTGAACAGTTTTTGAAAAAATAATTATAGTTTCTCAAAATTTTACGTAGTTAAGTATTATTTTTGTTTTCAAAATTCAATGCTCTTATTAATTTCAAATCAAACACTCAACACCGGATGTTTCTAGAACTTTTATTTTTGAAGATATTAAGAAATGAAGCAACTTTCTCATAAAACTAAAAAGAATCCGACTAAATTATATCATTTCAACAGACTTATCATTTATCACAAACTTCTTGCTTTTACTAAGAAGTTGATTTCTTAATTCTTAAATATCTTGAAAAATAAAAGTTTTAGAAACATCCGGTTTTGAGTGTTTGATTTGAAATTAATAAAGCATCGAATTTTTAAAACAAAAATAATACTTAATTATGTAAAATTTTTGAGAAACTATCGTTTGAATTTTATTTTTTTGAATTTATTTTTTTCAGAGTTTTGAGTTTGGAAATTATTTTTTCAAAAACTGTTCACTAAACAAACCGGAAATAAAAGAAGGGATTTCTAGGTTTGCAAAAAGGTATAACAGGGCGTTGTAAGTGTTTCCGTTATTTGTTAATAATTTGTTTTCTGTTTTAAGTCAATTTTTTTAGAAAACTGCCCCTCCCACCTAAGCGAGGGGGGTAGATCCCCCCTTCCACAAGATTTTTTTTACCTACATGCTCAAGCTTTTTGTCACACCGTAGATGAATAACTCTGCATAGCTGGAATTCCCAATAGGGAATAACAAAAACTGTGAAATTAACCCTTAGTTCCGCTTTGACTTTTATTAACTTGGGAAGAAGTACATTTATTAGATAAAAAGTTAAGACCTTTTTTGTAGAGCGTTCAATTTTCTAAAAAAAAGGATGCTACTCATTCAAATACATACTTGATATTATAAAGTTATACATTTCCAAGTACAAAAATGTGATTTGTCCCATACAAATCATATGTAAAATAGAAAAATAGCGATGAGCGACCTCTAAAAATTAATTTAAAAATCTGATTTTTAACAGGCTTATTATTTTGCTCAACTCTTAGTAATAAGCTAGTGGCATTGGACATCGCAGACTTTTTTTTATTTTTGAATCAGTCTAATTTACATACTTATATTAAACAATAATTTTGCGATGAATTTTTATTCATATTAGTTAAATCGCATTTTTCAAAATGGTGACTAAAGTACAAAACTAACACCTACGCCGATTTGTTTGTATACGCTTAAATAACCCATCTACCAAATTCAATCATAAAATTGCAAAAAAAAAACCTGCCAACTGGCCTTTTTGTTTTTTTTTTTCGTTTTGTTAACGGTACCTAATTGGTTGCTTGGCAAAAATAAATGGCTTAAGAACATGAATACAAAAAAAAAAAAATAAAAATCATCGCCTCTTGAGCTTGAAAAACTAAATTTTTCTGTGTACTTTTTTTTACGTACCATTCGTTGATCCGAAGTTATAAGGTCTTAAAGTTTTTTGTTCTTTTTTATGTTTTTATAAAAGTTTTTATAAAGCTTAATAAAATAATTAAAAAAACTAAGGAACATCTAGAAAAAAGTCTGTTCTACACAGTGCCATTTTGTTTTTTTTTGTAACCGTTAGTTTGGTCTATCTGCATGTTTAAAAAAAAAGTTAATTTTAAAATGTTAAAAAATTAATTCAAAAAATATAACGGGATGCAAATTTCAAAAAGTAACGGACACCGTTCCTGGAAAATTATTTGCACAACAATTTGGTATTTGAAATTTTCCAATATCATTGATACTCTTCGAGGTCTGCAACTTTAAAAGAAAAAAAAAAAAAAACTCGGATGCAGCGATCTTCAGCTCTATGTTTTATAGGGAAGTAACTTAAAACTACAAAGAAAATATTTTTTTTTAAAAGGTTTTCAGGCCAACTTTCACTAGTTGCAAGATTATCCATTATTTATTGGACACCCTTTAAATGAAAATAAGCGCTTAAATGTTGACAAGTGAATAAGGTGTATTTCATTTAAAGGAGAATGGGCATTTTGGTCTACCTATTGCCCACGAATGAGATTTATACCGTTGGAAAGCCCTAGTACATAATTTTTTTGTATGGGTACAAAACTGTAAACCATGGGGTTGGGGTTAACTGGCTGAACACAAAAGAGCAGCGTTGTATAATATTTAATTACCCGATTACAAATTACCCATTACTCTTTTAAATATGTAATTAAATAAAATCTAATTACCCATTACATTTTTAATATGTAATTAAAAAATATCTAATTACCCATTACATCTTCAAAATGTAATGGAAACAAATTTAATTACCCATTACATTTTCAAAATGTAATGAAAAAAAAAATTTCCATTACATTCTAAAAATGTAATGGAAAAAAATTTAATTATCCATTACATTTTTAAAATGTAATTAA
Organism: Melangyna quadrimaculata; assembly: GCA_949320155.1. Taxonomy (NCBI): domain Eukaryota; kingdom Metazoa; phylum Arthropoda; class Insecta; order Diptera; family Syrphidae; genus Melangyna; species Melangyna quadrimaculata. The sequence continues at coordinate 139,656,244 of OX439485.1, read as the reverse complement.
AAAATATCTAATTATCCATTACATTTTTATTATGAAATTAAAAAAATATCTAATTACCTATTACATATGTAATATGTAATTAAATATTATTTTTTTTTTTAAATATTAAAAGTGCGCACTTTTTTACATTATCAAAACGATTTTTTTTTTAAATACAGAATTTTGAAAAACAGTTTTTTTGATAAAAAGCTTGTTGCTGCAGTCAATACCTCGCTTCTTTGCTTATAGATTTGAAGATTAGAACATTTTATAACTGCTGCCAGTTTTGAAAAAATGATATGCCTACTGGGAGACATCAAGTTGAGCTCTCTCCTGCCTTTTAATCTTCAAATAAAATAACGGAAGTATTCAAAAGATGCAAAACAACATTGAGACTTGGCATCAGAATGTATAAATCTTGTTTAAAAACAAATACGACTTTAATTCGCATAAATATACTAGATTCCGATTAATCATAGTATATGGACACTCGTAAACGATGTTGTGCGTTGCTCAATATTTCTAGAAGTGAAGTTGGATATATACTTTTGAAATCCAGAATTTTGACCCGCTCCCAATTATAATACATAAACACCATACGACCACGCTCGAATATGACAAACAGAACTGGAACTTCCTGCTACATTTCGTATCTTTTTGTTTCCCTTTATAATAATACATTTTGCGTTGCAAAATGTCTGATTGGACGATAGCTGTTTGAATAACTATCGGCGGTTTTTCGTTAGTCGAAAAGACGTAGACAAGAAATATTCGAATTGCAATTTGGAACATTGCATTGAATGATGCATTAAAATTATAGTGAGGGGTGTTTTTGTTTAAAGCCCGTATGATACTACGTTTTTGTGTTCATTTTTAAGCTCATTAAATCAAGTTTTAGTGTCAGCCGAGAGAAAAAGAGATAAGTATTTTTATGAAAAGAACGACATTATGTTTTCACATTTACAATATCGCACAAAAGTAAATATACACCAAAAACTAGTGTGCTCATCGCATGAGTCCAGTGCAGTTAAAAAGAAAAACTACTTCGGTTCGATCGATTAGGCCCTTATTTTTAATGTTTTAAAAATATAAGACCTAAGCCTCTGACCCGGGATGTAAGACTGATGTTTTTGTGTTTGATGACCTTCAATCTTTCTGTGACAAAAGTTTCATCATGTACCGATGAGGTCGAAAAATATGTTGCCAGGTGTTAGTAATAAAAGTCTAGAAACGCTCATGTAGATAATTACATAAATTTTGTATGTAGCAAATACGTCCATTGGCTTAGGATCAATCGCGATTAACATCATCCCATTCAATACCTTAAGTGTTGCTAATTGCGTTCGCGGTTTAATTTACTTTAAAGATACTTTTTTTGATGTGTAAACATCTTAGCGCTAGGTATTAAGAAAAAAAAAAAACTCTCGGTATGGGTAAACTTGAAAGAGGAAAGACAAAATTACGGATACGCCACCATCTTGTTTATTTAGATTTTTAACTAATGGATTCGAATGGTTCGTGCATTGAATAGAGTAAATTGAGATAATGTGGTAAATGTCGGTAATGTCGTTGGGTATAGTAATACACCAACGACACCAACCAAGCCAACGGTTTGTGCATTAAATAGTGTCGGGAAAATTATCATCATCACATAATTGTGGAAAATGCAGATTTTTAAGGCATGGTACAACTGTTATGATTTTGAGGTCTAAATTGGGTATGATTTTAAGAGTTGCCACATCCTCTAAAAGTACCTTTTTTGAAAGTGGAGGGTGAGGTTAGAAACAAAATTAAATACATATTTACGCTCAGCCCTGAATCACATGAAATAACATAACATGTTCGACGGGCGCCTTTGGCAACCTCATCAGTTTACTATATACTGTAAGCTATAGTATAAACTATAAACTACACTGATGTTTACACATCATCCCCTTGAGTCCCGGTACTCACACATTTTTTTATTTAGGTACTGATGTGCAATATCTCATAAAATCACTAATAAGTATAATTATGAAGTTACTTAATTCTACTTGAATTATTTTTTTTTCCAGATTAACACGTTACTTCTCAGATCTCACCGGCGAAGAAGTCAAACAGGCATCATTGCCAGGAACCGAAATAACTGGCAAATTATGGCGTTATTGGATGACTCGCGAACCGGCCGATTTTAATAAACTTCTTGGCAATGGAGCTTCTTTAAATCCATTCGTAGAGCTTTTCAATAAAATCATTGGACGCAGTGAATATACAATGGCTTCTATATATTCACTTATCGATGGATTGCTTCCTGCTGAAAAGGCACCTCTAATGGAAGAGGCGACAACAAAATGCAGCGAAGCACTGGCCGAACTACTGGGCGATGATGGAGTTTTATTCTTCCACAGTTCACCACGAACAGCACCATTCCATTTTTATCCACTAATTAAGATCATGGATTTCAGTTATTTTAGTATTTTTAATGTGCTACGCGTACCTGCTACACAGGTGAGAGTTTATTTTTCTTTATACAAACATTTTCTAGAGATTTTTTTTGTTTTTCGTTTGTAAAAGGTTCCCATGGGATTGGACTCGAAAGGTATGCCACTTGGTGTACAAGTTGTTGCAGCCAAAAATTGTGATAGACTTTGCTTGGCTGTAGCTGAAGAACTGGAAAAGGAATTTGGTGGATGGGTGGCACCTTTCGAAAATAGAAATTAGTTGTATATTTTTTTTTATTGACATTTTATATATATATATTTGTAAATTGGTGAAAGGCATTGTTGAGAGTTGTTAAAAACATTTATTTAACATTAAGTTTTATTAAAATTATAATAAATACTCTAGAAACCTAAAACTTAAATTTAACACGAGTCAGAAGTTCTGTGATTGTTTTTTCTCTCTATTTTTTTTTAGTAGTTTACCAACTGTAGGTTCTTCATCTCACTATATCGTTCGAAATGAAATTGTGAAATTTTGATATATGCATGACAGAAACTTTTTTTTAATAATAACGGCATTTTATTTTCTCCTAGATTCTATATGGATAAGATTAGCATACCAAAATACATGCTTTACAAAAACAATACTTCGTGCTCTGCTTTTGGATTCAAATCCTTTCATGTCGCACACCCATCACTTCCTTCTAATCATTATTTTCTTACTCTGACGCGTAGATCGCTATTTGGAGAGAAGACAAAATGCAACGAATGCATGAATAAGTAACAACGGGTATATATTTACACTGTGTGCAATGAAGGGATAATAAAATTCATCCTAAAGCCTCAACTACATAGACGTACTTTTGTACAAAAGTACAAAAGTGAGAAATAAAAATGCTCGCTAAAGAAGCATGCTTGCAAAAAAACATACGAAAATTGTTCTGACACATAAATTAAACCACCATGCACAATGTCCATTATTTGATTGCAAGCAGGTGTCTCCAGAATATGCTGAAGACAACTGCTAGCAAAAAAACTATTGCTAATTGTGTATGGTGGCTAAATTTATCAGTCAGAATCATTGCCATGTTTCGGTTTCTATAAAATACGTGTTTCGAATGAATACGAGTGCATAAAGAAAAAATAGTTATTTTAGCTCCCGTGTTTAGGAAAACTACACCATGGAATAACAATTTTCTGGGCGCAAACTTAAAGCAATTGCTTACTGCTCCATTTGAGTCCGGAACATTTTTGCTCCGTGGTATAGTTTTCCTAAACATGAGAGTTAAAATAACTATTTTTTTTTATGAATAAGGTTGTACATGTTTATTTATCACTTTTGTACTTTTTGCAAAAAGTGCAAATGTGAGGAATAAATCATGCCGATTACAGAATCCGCAAAACTCGATCCGCATTGCAGGGCTTACTTTCCCATCTGTATCTTGAAAATGAAAGAGAAGATTTGCATTGCGAATCACTGCGGATCGCGCTTCGCTGATTCTGTAAAAAAAAAACAATTGAAAATTGTGCATGGTGGCTTAATTTATCTGTCAGAACAGTTTTCATATGTTTTTTTTTTTTGAAAGCAGGTTTCTTTAGCATACGTACATATTTATTTCTCACTTTTGTACTTTTTGCAAAAATTAGGTTTATGTCGTTAGCCTCCACAGGCCATGACTAGGCCGGACTATGAACATATCTAAAAACAATCCCATGGAGTCCAAAATATCTATGTCCATGCAGCAACATGTCGAAAAAAATAAAGTTTTTAACACCCCGATTCCACAGAGGGCATGAACGATGACCGGACTATGGAAAATGTCTAAACAAAATCCTATGGAGTCGCAAAAATCCATGTCCAAGCAGTGACATATACATGCAAATCAGATTGTGGATTGGATTGTAGATTGGATTATGGACATCGTTCATGGCCTGTGGAGTCGGGGTGTAACAAGACATGGAGGGCTGTTCAAAGCTTGGCCATGAGATGACGTTTCATGTGCGTGTGAGTTTTAATTCTGGTTTTTCTTAAATGTGTATGTGAATTTTGTTGTAAAAGATAGAAGTAGTTGTGAAAGGCTAATGAACGACATGACATGATTTGCACATTGAGTAAAAATGCACTGTTTGTTGTTTGGATTGTGGTTGTGATGTTGGACATCTGTATTGCCTGTGGAGTTGGCCTGTTACAAATCGCAATTAGAAATTAATCTGTGTAAGTCCCCTTTCACACAGGGAAACCAGTTGCTGGAGATTTTTTTTTACGTTTTCCTTTAATTTCCTTGTGCCTTTCACACAAGCAAACAAACATTTCCGGAGATTTTCGTTCGTTTCCATATAAGTCCCCTTTCACGCAGGGAAACCAGTTGCTGGAGATTTTTTTGACGTTTTCCTTTAATTGCCTTATTGCTTTCACACAAGGAAACTGAATTGCCAGAGATTTTTGTTTGTTTCCATATTGTCTATTGGCTGAACGCACATTGCGGACAGTGCGAGAAGGAATGTGATAAAAATCTCCTCAAACGTTGAGCGGGGAGATTTTTTTCATTCCCCTTACTTCTTGCACTACAAACTCCCAGTTGCCGGCAACTCAGTTTCCTTGTGTGACAGCAGTCTTAAGTCTATTGGCTGAACGCATATAACGGACAGTGTGAGAAGGAATGTGATACAAATCTCGTCAAACGTTGACCGGGGAGATTTTTTTCATCCTCCATACTTCTTGCCCTTCTCGCCTACAAACTTCCAGTTTCCAGGAACTCAGTTTCCTTGTGTGAAAGCAGTCTAAGACCCCTTTCACACAAGGAAACTGAGTTGCCGGCGATTTTCAATTTGTAGGCGAGAAGGGTGTAAAAGGAAGACAAAAAATCTCCCCTCATACCCTTCTCGCAAGCAAACTAGCAAGTTTCTGGCAACTCAGTTTCCTTGTGTGAAAGCCGTCTAACTGCACTCCATGATATCACAACCAACAAGAAGTTAACATCCCTGTTATTAAGCGCCTACCACAATCTTCGTTTTTATCATCTTGTGGTGAATTGTGAAACTGAAAGTTTCACCGGTCCCAGTCAGTGCTGTCGTTTCAAAAATTCCGAGAGTTACTTCTCATAAAATTTGGCGAGCATTTTGGGAAGATGCGGAGCCTCGTTTAAAAGCTCTCCCAAACCAACGCGAAAACGGCGCGGAACATTCGCTCTGCAGGGCGAATCATTCACAATGACAACAAAAATGAGAAATAAGAAATGCTAAGTAACAACAAAGACTGTCGTCGGCGAATGTTCCGTGCCGATTTCACGTTAGTTTGGGAGATCCTTATACTACGTTTCCACCAGACACTAAACCGAGATTTAGCAAGTTTATCACAAATCTCCTTGAAATCTACAAGATTTACCATACAAATTTTAATCTCCTCAAATGAAGATTTCAAATAAAACTCATTCAAATCTAATTGGAAACATTAGTTTTCAAATCGAACAAACTTTTTTTTCGGAGAATATTTGTGAAACCGACCCATTTAAACGGCATTTTCGTTTATTGACAGATGGAAATGTAAACAAAAACTTTCTATCTCACTTCCACTTTATATCAAAAAGTGAAACACCATTTGAATGTTTTGCCATAATCCTCTTTTCGATCTTTTTGTGCAGTGGAAACAGCAAACAAATCTCATTACCTAAATCTCGGTTTAGTGGTTGATAGAAATGTAGTATTATACTACGTTTCCAACTACCATTAAACAGAGATTTAGGTAATGTGATTTATTTTGCGTTTCCAGTGCCCGAAAATATCAAAAAGAGGATTTTGGCAAAGCATTCAAGTGGTGTCTCATTTGTTTGTTATGAAGTGGAAGTGAAATAGGTAGTTTTTGCTTCTGTAAATAAAAGAAAATGGTGTTTAAACGGGTCTGTTCCACAATTATTCTCCGAAAAAAAGTTTTTTTGATTTGACAATCTAATTTGAAATCTTATTTGAGGAGATTACAATTTGTATGGTTAATTTAAAGAAATTTGTGTAAAGGTTAGACCGCACACAACTGCAGCGGAACTACACTTCACGACGCGGCAAAAAATTATTTATATGAAATTGTTTGAGCTATATCGCACTAAGCGGCAACTGAACTTCATAAAATTTCATACAAATTATTTTGAATCGCAGTTCCGCTGCAGTGCAGTTCCGCCTAGTGCGGTCTAACCTTAAATCTTGCAAAATCTCGATTAAGTGCCCGGTGGAAACGTAGTATTAAATTCTAGATATTTCATAAAATAAATATGATCACAAATGAAAATATGACATTTTGAAGTTAAACAGAGATGTGAAATTTTTAATAGGAGCATGTATGTGAGAAATCAAGATTTAAAAATATTTTCAAACTGCAAAATAAATATTTCATTCAATTTTTTATGCGGAGACTTGGGGAGCCATTTTGAGACATGGGTAGCCAGTTTTCAACCTTTCTACAGTAATGCCGTTTTCACTGGGCCAAATGAGGTAATTTCGTTGCAAATTTCCAAATGAGATCCGAAATTACCTCATTTCCCATACAAAATCACATTTCGAAATGAGGTAATTTCGACCTCATTTGCACGAAATTAGTTTGGAAATTAGGTGAATGCATCCAGCGGGAATCAGTTTCAAAAGCTCTTAAAAGCTTTTGCATGAAAATATCAATATACTATACTCAACAACATAAAACAGAAAGAGAAAACAACAAAAATAAACGGCTGAAATGAAATGAGATGGCAAATGAAATTAGCAAATTTGATAATAGGCGTGTTCAGGAAAGGGAGATAACGGAGGGCCTCAGCAATCTCAGTTGCCTGAACAGGATTCCTCAGCAAAAAATCTCAGTTTGGCTGTCAAAATACTGAGAAAAAAAATTTGTGGATTCGCTTGCTTAGCTTTTGACGGAGCAAAATCGCCGATATCTCTGTTTCGTGAACGCGCCTAACCCTGACGCTACACGAGCCAGTACTCTCTGCCAAGCCAGTTGGCTACATAGATTGACTGTCAAGTTCGTATACGTGAACATGCTGTGACGTAGGCGGCAGGCAACTTGTAAGCAAGTTACTTTCAAGTATCTGCGGTCACGATCAGCTTTTACTAGGACAGCCTATCTAGGATTCTAAATACACAATTTTATTGAATTTGCTTTGGCATCGGACTTCGATTTTTTCTTAAACAAAAAATGACGTCGAATTCTGCATCAAGTCTTGCGATGGTCAACGCATAATACTGCCAATGCGTAGAGGGATGCATTGATAGACTTTTCAGTCGCGTCAAATTAACAAGGATTGATTTTTATCTATTTCAAAAATTTCGATTTGTTTTAAATAATTTTTAAAAAAATTTGATTTTTTGGAGGTTTCTTAATCCATCATCATCGAAGCCATCCTTTAATGGAATTTGACAGTTCATGCGTTGATAGATAGGTAAGAAACTAAATTACGGCGTACGAGGAATATTTCGTTCCAAAATGTCACATAAAGGCGCTTAAATCGCCTTTTGCCTTTAAGTTTTTCAATGCATCATCTCCGTAGCAATCTTTCAATTTAATTTGACAGTCTATGGCTTGACAAATAGGTAACAGAATGTACCAAATGTCACGAAATCCCCAAATTTCTCATTTTTCCCAATGTATGTATGTATGTATTTTTATTGAGTCTTTCCTATTGAATAATACATGGAGTACTTATATAACTATATTTTACTTAATGTTTTACATATCGGAGGCTGTAATGTATGGCCATCCTGTTCTTTTGCTTTCAAGTTAAATGACAACATAGCTTGTGTTGTGGTTTTAAGATGATGCTAGCTCTTGCTCTCGGAGCTTTATATCGGTATCGGTGTTGGCTTATGGATGCAACGGAAGAATTTACATATATACAAAAACTTAAAAACTAAAATACTTTACTTAACGCCTCTTAGTAATAAAATTATATACATACATAATACATAATTACATTTTTCATATTGTGGTTTAAGAGGGAGTACGCTCGTTACTTTGAACATAAAAAAAATCATGTTGATGTTTAGGCAAAACAGAATGAAAAGAATATCTTCTTATAGCGAGAACACTCTATTTAGTTGTACACGGATTCATTTTGTGAAATACACATTCGAGTTTTTACATACATACAAACAAACATTTTTCTTTTGTTACTTTGGCAAATTAATTAATTTATAGTTGTTGTAGGCAAAAATAGAAAAATGAACAGTAATTTAACTTTGATTGTAGGCAGATAATTTGTTCATACAAATAAAATTTACACTGATTTTACAATAGTAATTTACATGAAAATAACAATTTTTCTGAAATGTTTCTTTTTTTATTATTTTTGTCACTATGATAGAAAGTTGCATTTTCAGCTTGAAGTTGTCGGCTATGATTTAAGAAATCACCTGTCTCTTTTGTGTGTGTCCTAACTTACAGGAATCTCCATAATCCATATAGGTACGGATGTCGGTTGCTGGTTAGTATTATTTCCAAGCAAGGCTTGGGACTATTTCTTCATCTGGGATGGTGGTATTGTCACTGTTGCGTGTTGATTAACGAGGTCCTATCCGTTGCGTCTCACGTGGTTTCAACCATAAAACAATGGTTAGTCAGTAATTAGGTATAGCCTGGACGTTCGTTATAACGGGATTTTTTTTTTGTTCAAATCTAGTTCCAGCAATTACGCTAGAAAGCTAGATGATCGGTTGCTGGAGAGCGGTTGCGTCTCCGAAATATGCAGGTGGAATCCCGTAGACCTTAATAGGGCTCCATCCTAGGATTTGGAAAATTTATTATTAAAAAATAATTTATTTTTTTTTGTTTTAATTTAATAAAACTGTAAAAGGTTGCGCTCCCAGAGCACAACCTTCTTGGTTGCTTTCCCTAATCAAACCTCATTTTTCCCAAGAAAAAAATATACTTTCAAAAAATTAGGATTTTTAAGAGATTTTGTATATTTCATCATAATCATATAGCCATAGCCAGTTGTGGTAGAAAGAATATTTAATTTTGCATTAAATTTCCAACGGAAAGCTATCCATATAGCTTTACTTACAAGTCTGAACGAGGCCACTGTCTTCTCTACTGGCTTCGAAAATGGCAAGCCAGTTGACGAGCAAGTTGCTCATGTTTGTATGTGTTAGTAAGAAAATTAAAATGAATTGTAACTTGTAAGCCAGTACTGGCTCGTGTAACCTCAGGGTAATGAAAAATCTTTTTTGCCAAATTTCGAAATTACCTCATTTCGGCTCTAATGAAAACGTAGTATTAAAGGAGCCAAATGCTACTAAAGTAGCCATTCCCAAAGCACTGTCCCCGTGTGCGCGTTCAAATTTTAGATCACAAAACAAATCGAGTCTCGAAAAGTAAAAGTATTCAAAAAATTTGCTAGAGTTCAGTTTTCGTTGGGCGAACACTTGAATTGGTTGTTGTACTTCTTTGTGTCTGATCTGAGAATATTAAAGTTTAATTAATTTTGAGTATCCTCTCTCGCGGCCAATATTGCATAAACAATTTTGTTTCGTTTTTTTTTATCATTTTGTAGTTTTAAAAAATCAAACACCTATCAGAAAGTGGTCTAAAGTGAGCAATTTCTTTAAAAAAATACTTTGAATAACGTGACATTTCCCTGGGCCAAGCAACAACAATAACACAACACTACATGAGAAAAACTTTTTCTTACGAATTTTCCCGTTTATTTTCTTTAATTTTAATTAAAATATTTCTTCACAAAATCGAATGAGGGTGGCAAATTATTAAAAGTCCTCCCCCCTGTCGTCAGCACTCACACATGCAATAATTTAGATAATTAATTGTGTGCAATAATTTATTCGTGATTTTTTGAGAATAGGACCCATCGTGGTTTTCCAATGTGATATCATCCATCAAAGACAGCAGTTTCTTGAAAAGAGTTAACCATATTTTTAATTTTGTTATAAAAAAAGTACAGACGCTAAAACGTAATTTTAAACGATTTTCCTTGTCAAACAATTATTAAAATCGGTGGAAAAGCTTGATAAATCTTAACCGAAAGCTAATTATGGCGGCGAATGAAGTAATAAATAACAACTCCCTGCATTATTTCGAGGGGGTGGAGAAGTTGCTGGAAATTTGGTTTGCACCAAATCCTCAAAATAAAAATGCTGATTTGAGAAAAATTCGCAGGTAAGTTTTGGCCTTATGGTGCTAATAGTTATGTTATTTTTCTTTTTTCATTATCAACAAGAAGTCTGGGAAATCGTATTGATTTTCCAAAGAAAATTCTATAGATATCTTTAATATTGGTATGTATCTGCGCCAATTGCCGGCTTCTTTGGGAAACCGAAATCGAGTTGGAGGTCTCTTCCGGTGTAAAATCCAGTTCTTTTATTTTATTGCTATTTTTGTATTTGTTAACAATAAACCGGTTTCTTTCTCATCAAAATAGTTTTGTGTGCAGAACTATCATGAGATAAAACATTTTTATTGTTTAAATTTGTTAATCATGAAGTGCATTCCCATAAAAAAAGGGTATTTCTAGGGTTATGTTTCATGTGCAGACCGCATGTCTGGGAATATTTCTTGTAGTTAGGGTTATTTAGGTCCCACTGATAACTTCTTATTTGAATTAGGTTATGATTGGAACAAAAAAAGCTAAACAAAATAGGATTGTTCAGTGAGGTTTTTTCAGATTAGATCAGAACAGAACAGAGTAGAACAGAAACGTCAGACAAGATAGAACAGGCAGCTTTCTGACAGATGTAATTGTCAAAAAAAAAAAAAATCGAGTTTGGTGAATAAGCAAGAAATACATTTTATTAAAAACAATTATAAATAGAAAAATTTAATTAAATTAAATTTATGTTGTTTTTTAAATACTTATTTGTTTGTTTCCAAAGTAAAAGCACAAAGAGCCACAAAATTTGTTAAAAAATATCAACTTGCAAGTGACAGCAGCTGATTTTGACAGTTGTCACAAACCTGTTCTAAGTTGTTCTACCTAAAAAGTAAAAACAAAAAATCCTGTGCTTTTCTGTTCCAAACTGTTCGGAACAGCCTCACTGAACAGCAAATGAGAACAGCAAATGAGAACAGCTTAGAACAGAAAATTCTTGTACTTTTCTGTTCTAAACTGTTCCAAACTGTTCGGAACAACGTCACTGAACAAAGCTAATATGTAGTAAAAAAAATATTATTAACCTTCCTAAGCTCGAAGGTCAATTTAAAATGTAGTGTTGAATTGAGATACGTAGGTACATACATAATTATTTTATTTTTGCTGTCACGTTTTTTTTGTTGCTATGGTTCGGTTATTGCTTTTGTTTTGTATGCATTCAACCTACATAGATATATCTACTGGTACCAAAGGTATGTCTAATTGATGTTTCGCTTTCGTTATTATTTTGTTAATGGAGAAAATACAAATGAGTCCTTTTTCAGTACATTTTCAGTATAAATCAAACGTAGTTATTCGCATAACTTAACTATTTTGATAAATATATTTTAGGAACAAAACAGCAGAACTACGTAGGTACCCGGTTACTCGTGTTTTTTGTTTGGGTACCTATAAGAAACATTTATACGGTTACTGGGGTAGGTTTCTGTCGTCTTACCCAAGTTCCCAACACTATGTGGCAATGGCGGACTGGGGTTCAAAAGGCCTCCCGGGACATTTAGAAAAGAGGCCACAAATTACATTATTGTTAAATGCATTGGGTTGAGGTCACTTGATCTTTTAATTTAATTAATAAACAAAGAATTGTTGATATTTTTTACGCCAATAAATAATTTTATTGAAAGTTACAAATAAATTAACATTCATGGATAAACTGTTTCATACATATAAACTAGGCAAATTTCAAAAAAATTTACTGTGGCTTATGTTTTCCATTATTTTGTTTAAATAAACCGGTATTATTCGCCATTTTGTCAGTAAGCCAATAATTTCGTGAGAATACTTCACAGAAGTAAGCAATAAAGTTTCAAGGTGTTCTTTGGGCATTGTATTCCGGAAGCTATAAGGCCAGTCGACAGAGACAAACAAAGGAGAATGGACAAAAATGTATGGGACCTGGTCTACCTAGTGCCCAGACACTAGACCTATGAAAATGATGAGGTACTATCCAACTATCTATACCATCGTACCTACGAGTATTTTTTTTTTGTCCTTAACAATGGGAGTTGGCTAAAATAAGCGACCATAAAAATAAGAAAAACAGTGCAAATTCGAATAAATGTAGACGAATTGCTTTATATTTTGTAATATACTGCCTTAACCCCATGGTTTACAGTTATGTGTCAATATTCAAAAATTATGCTCTTAAACTAAGCTTTCGAACGTTGTATATCTCAATTGTGTGCACTAGACGCACAATTATTTCCATTCATTAAATTCGCTAAATCAAATAAAAAAAGTAGAGTTTTCATACTGTTAAACGAATTATTCAATATTATTCGCTATTATTGGCCATTGGTATAACAGTTCCATTATTTTGGGGTCTATTCAGCTTATCGAAAGCGACCAATACTGTCATTTCAATGGAACGCTATTACATTTCATTTTTGCTCTAATTGCAATCATTGTTGGCATTAACCCCATGGCTTACAGCTTTGTGTCCATATAAAAAAATGATGTGCTTAGCTTTCCAACGATATATATCTCATTTCAATAGGTAGACCAAAATGCTTAAGCTGAAACGTCTTTTAAATATTTTAACTAAATTGAATACAAAATAAAAAAAAAAAACATAATCATCAAATCTTAAGCCCATTTTTTTCTCATTTTTAAAGCATTTAAAATGCAACAAGAGTAGTTCAAATAATTTATAATTGAAAGTACCGGTATGAGTGAGCGCCTACACAACAACCACATTAATGTAAAAAAGTCACAACAAATGAACATATTTCAGATTCTGGCAGCTTGTTTGTGACTTTTCAGAAATTGAAAATTAAAAATTATTTCAAAGTACACTGTGACTACAAAAAAAATTACACTTGGCTCATGAGAACACTAGGTTTTTGGTGTATATTTACTTTTGTGGACATTGTAATTGTCAAAACATAATGTCGTTCTTTTCATATTTTAAGTATCCAAGCTGTCTGAAGAAGGTTGTAATCACAACCGAAACGTCACTTGAAAATTAAGAACAACAACAAACAAAAACTGATCTAAAGCCCACTAGAGTTCTATTTTAAAGAAAGGTCTATACCCTGTCCAATGAATATGTGCAGTACAGGGAAGATAGGACGTTTGTATCTCATTCTAACTGCAAAGGAATCCCATTGAGTTGTGTAAAAGAAATAATTGTCAAGGGTTTCCATACTGCATACTATAAAAAATCAAAAAGCTCAGAAGGGCTGAACTTAGCATCTAGAGGATTAAAAATTGCATATTCGTGATCTAGGGAGAGCCACCTCCGATGATTCCATGTATCGCACGATACGAATCGATTGTATTTTACACTTATAATTTATGTATTTTTATTTTAGAAACCACTTTCAGAAAACGCTTTCGTTTTCATAGTGTGACGATATAAAAAATGCTTTCAGAAAATTGTCGCTTTCCGAAAGAAATTTCTTTTCATGGTGTGACTGTTCTCTGGGAGCACTTTCAGGAAAATTTCAAAATCGAAGTTTTCGAAACGCTTTCTGAAACCGTTTTCCTTTCAGTGTGTTTAGTGTTCCAATAAAATTTAACAGTTCTTTCAAAATTAAATTAAGTTTCGGCATAAGCCTTACTAATTATTTCCGATACAGCTACACTTATCGTCGTTTATATCAATTATGATAGAATTTACTCAGGCCATTTGCGCACCTTTTCTTGGTTGTCCATTCTGTCTTTTTTTCGTCGAACAGTTTACATTTGGTCACTCGTTTATAGTTTAATAGTTTTGTTCTTTGTAGGCATCACTTCGGCTTTTCTTGTCCTCTTGTAACTTTATAATGATTCGATTGTTATGTTTGCGTTACTTTTTTATTAACCGTTACTTCTCTTGAAAAAAATCAATAGACATATCATATTATTCAAATATTTTCCTAACGCCCGCACTGTGCTTGTCATATTAGGGAAAAAATTGAAATCCCGAGCACAAATTTTTAAAAATTGATAGTATTTAGGTCATCTGATAAAATATCCAGAAAATGCAAAAATAAAACAATATACTATACATACAATACATATAAGCTATTTGAACAAATTCTTGTAACCTTAATATTGTGTATTTTAAATTTTTGCACATACATACATCATTTTTCACTTGAATGTTATGCAATAAGGATTTTGATTTCCATAGAATTGTTTGTTTTTCATAAATGTTTTTGTTGTTTGTTTTCATATTTTTTAAGTAGGTATATTGAAATAAGTTTTATTTGATAGCCCCATCGTCAACAGATTTAAAGAGAAAAAAAAACATTTTCTTTACGTGCGACCAGCCACCTTGACATTGACCCCCTTGCCGCCCGGCCACCGCCACTAGCAAATAAAAAACAAAAATAATAGTTTTCTGAGTGGGTGTGGGAAATTAACGTTCACTAATATATATGTAGGTATTATTTCTTTATTTTATTCAAGAAAATTCTCCATTTGTATTTTGTGTTAATGTTCGTTTCTAATTTCTCAACTTTCTTCTTCTGAAGAATCTGCTTAACAATAGAAATAAAAAAAAAAAAGTTTTAATGAAGGCAAACGCACGTTACATGAAATAGAAACAAAACAAAATGCCATAGTCACAGTGTGAAATAGCTTTAATGTTTGTTTATGGCAAATAAACTTTTTCTGAAATTGCTTTAAATAGGATTTTGATGCGGAATGCAATGCAGCAGAAAGTATAATAAATGCTTGCTTGCTGGGTGAAGGAAGAAGGTTCAAAAAGGACCGTACTTACACTCCGACTAGGAAGAATTGGTTGCCCATATTTTAACCTTATTTGTATCGTACATAGCTAGCTACTAAAGAGCAAACTTGAGAATTAATACAATCATCAAACATAAAATTAGATTTGTCTAGATCAGTGTTGCCCCCCTTCCAACTGGTACAAAATGTAGCGTAGCGGATTCGAAATGTAGTGCAACCTAGTTTTTTTTTGAAAAGGACATCCTAGGTACCTAATTGTTTAAATAAAAACAACATTTTAACGATAATTCAATCTTTTGATACAAAATATTTATTGAAATTAACAAATAAAGAACAAAAGATCAGAAAACTATAATTTCAAAACAGTTAAAAATTAAAATAAATAATGTAATCAGGTAATCATAAATTTTATGAAGTTATTTTGAAGCTAAATATAAATCGCTTAAAAATAAAACTGTTTAGGAATATTTAGTGATTTATATAATGCGTTGCATTGTGGTAAGACAATTTTTAAGCGTAACTAATGAATCGAGTGGATTAAAAACGCTTCTGATTGCATTATCTAAATTGGTGGAGATATTTCTCAAATCGTCTTTAATAATGCTCAGGCTCGAAAAGCACCTTTCTGCAGTTGCACTATGCTATGATGCAAACTACATAATGTTAGGATGTAAGTGCATAAATTTGCAAATGCTGCCTTTCCCTCCAAATTTGTTGACTTTCCTCAAAATAAACCAAAATTGCTAATCGCTCGTGCTGTGTTAAAAACATTTTAAGGGTAGCCATAACCCCCTTTGCGCGTGTAAAATATAAAAACACACAATGTTCGATATCAATTATTATTTTAACATTATTTTTGTATTTTCTGATATGATGAAATTGTAGTGTTTTGCGATTTTTTTACGAATGTACGTTGTGTTTTTTTTTTTGAAAAACAACGTAGCAAAAACGCTACATTTTGTAGTAGGGGGGCAGCACTGGTCTATATAAAGACCCCCTAATGCTTATGCACGAAACAGATTGAGCCAGCAACAGCACCAGCACCGTCAACAGCAAACAGCACGCTGGCCAGCAAATATTTTTCAAACACATTGCCAACAGTATCAGCAACAAACATCAAAATACGGCTCAGCGAGAACATTTTTTTTTTTTTGCAGTCTGGTGCAACTGAATATCGTAGTGGGAAAGTTGACAGCAATACCAGCAACAGCAAATTTAGGACTTTGGCCTAACGACGCTGTTGACGTTGCTGGTGCTGGTCTAATGTGTGCTGCGCCATTAAAATACATTTGTTCTAAATTAATGGCGACTGCTGTTGCTGGTGACGGTGCTGGTGCTGGTTTAATCTGTTTCGCGCATTATTCGTTGTTGATCGACAGTGAAAATACACCTGAGCCGAAACCTGATACAATCAGCCCTATCACGAATTCCATCGTTATCGGGAACTTATTACGAATCCCAAAAAAATGGATCACAGAATCCATCGTAGTGGAAAATACCATACAAATTGCCACTACGAACGGATTCGGTGATAGTTTTTACTGGATTCGTACATTTTTTCCGATTACGATGGAATGAAAGGGCTGAATGTTGAGGTCATTTGAAACTTAAATACTCATTTTTGGGCTTAAATTTTACTTTTGCATTATAAGAATCTAAAAATCTACAATTTTGCATCCTATTTCAATAATTGTTTTCGAAGGGAGAAAAGCAGATTTTGTCAGAGATGCATAGCCTATCAAGTACGCAAGTAAACTCATGTGCAGCCTTATTTATTTACTCGTTTAAGCGACGGAGTAAAGATATTCTGACTTTACAACGCTTATAATCCTGAAAATCTTATTAAAAAAAAAATACTCGTTTTGACATTACATCGTGTGAAATTTTTTGTTACTAAGACAAAATGGATAGTTATTTTGCATTTATAAATGATTTAAATTCTTTAAACGCTTCAACTGTTTTAATCCAATGACACTTGGATGAAGATTTCCCTCGAAGTATTGATTTTCGAAAGAAAATATGAAGAAATTTATAGCTATAGCTTGGCCTTGATAAAAGAGGTTCACTTGCAAGTGAACAGTTTTCAGAACGCTTTCTTTTATTTTTGTTGTCCATATGTTAATTACTTTAGCAAAATATGAAATTGTGCACGCACTTAAGGTATTTTGGCTATCCTTAAAATGTTTTAGTACAGTGAGAGCCTAAGGAAAAAAGGAATTGATACATCGACAACATTATCGGTCCTTTACTATCGGTTCCTTTACTATAGTACTTGAAAGATTGGAATCTGAAAGGTGCTACATAATAACATTGAAATATTCAATTATGTTTTTTTTTGTTTTTTTTTTTATCTTTTCTACCTAGGATTGTATCTCAGTCACGTACAATCTCGTAGCTGGTTCAACAATGCAATATAAAATGTAAGTAACTCATTGGAGTAATTAAAAAAAAAGTCTAACTACATAAAAGACCAAGAAATTGTTAAAACACAACTTATTTTACAGGTACTTTTCTAAAGATGAGCCACTTGAAAATCTCTTAGCTCAAAAAAAGCATATATGTATGTACATGTACAATTTTAAATATATAGGTATATAGTATCAAAATAAAATCGTTTTTTACTGTAGATATGTATGTACTTTTGACTTTTTTTCACTTCCCAAAACAAAGTAATTGCATTAATAAACCCATGTCATTATGTCTACAATGCTTAGCCAAAATATAGCACCAGAGCAAGTTCGTGTAATCCAGTCGTGCGTTTTATTTTAATTACTTTTCATATTTTATGAAATAAAAATGATTGTATATGTTTCAAGTCGAAGAGCTGAAAAAAAGATGATTCTTTCCAAATGAACGACAGTGTATACATAACGTACCTACATCCTCTACACATATGCAAGTAGTCTTTGAGGCGAAAATTATAGTTATGGAGTGATTTTAACAGTCTATAGAAGTTGCAACCCTTACATTCTTTCATTATAAACAAGCATTTTGAATATAATATGTATAATAGAGTATAGTTTTACCTCCTTTAATATGCGATGTTGTTAATTTCTAGATTGTTCTTGGGTTGTGTGGAAAATATGGAAAACGTTATGGTTTTACACACCTACATATGTACATATAATATATGCATATACAAATATACAGAAGTACACACCTACCATCACAAGCGCTAATGATGCTAAAACCGTTAAGAAGTGGAATGAGATTAAATTATAAACGAGATGTGCAAGTTTATGTATATAAACACCAATAATTGTTTCAATATGTACATAGTTTTCTATGGTTAAATGGTAAAAGTACTCTTATATGTATCTACTCGACTATCAAAAAGGTATATTGTTATAAAATTCTGTCTATGTGTACGAAAATGTATGTATGTATATTTATGTGTGCTTGGATACAAAATCATAAGTATTCTTTTGTAAATAGAAAGGAAAACTAATTAAAATTAGCATTTTTCGATAAATGATTACTTAAAGCAGTGTGGTAGGTCATTATCTATATAAACTTTAAGGCTATTAAAGGTTTTCCAGTAGGAACGAGTATTAATCAGCCCTATCACAAATTCCATCGGAATCGGAAACTTTTTACGAATCCCGAAAATACTATCACTGAATCCGTTCGT
Organism: Melangyna quadrimaculata; assembly: GCA_949320155.1. Taxonomy (NCBI): domain Eukaryota; kingdom Metazoa; phylum Arthropoda; class Insecta; order Diptera; family Syrphidae; genus Melangyna; species Melangyna quadrimaculata. Next base: position 139,637,396 of record OX439485.1, on the reverse strand, counting down.
AGTTTTAATTTGTATGGGATGTTCCACTACGATGGATTTTGTGATCCGTTTTGTAGGGATTCGTAACAAGTTTCCGATTACGATGGAATTCGTGATAGGGCTGAATATTAAAAGTTAAGATTAAGTTGTGCAACAAAATATTAACGTCTTTAAATCTCACGACCTGGCTGGTCTGTTCAAGTCGCGTTGTATCTGCGTGAGATAGACAAACCCTCAAATCGATTGTGTGCAGCAAGTCAATTTTAGCTTCAGCTGTGTGGGTTTAAGCTATCGGTAGAGCACACTGTTGATATGGTGATGGCAATCAGTGACGATTCAAAAAATATGTTTTTCAAACACCACCTTTTTGTCTTTTTGTAATAAAAAACATTTTGTCCCTTAATTGTAAATGTACATTAGGTTTAATATTACAAAAATGAAGATAGAAAAGTTTAAATTATAAAATATTAAAACTCAATCTGTTTTAAGTAGAGTGAAAGAATATATGTACATAATTCAATTAAAAAGTACAAGCGACCTCAACTCCAGAACTTCGCTCAGATATGAAATTGGGCACTTCAGTTATCTGAATAATAAATTATTTATAACAACAATTACAGAAAGCCTGATTCTTGCTAATTAACACAAACAAAAGGGTTCTTAGTAACTGAATAACGTTAAAATAAATTTAAGTCGTGTGAGCGAGCACAATAATAAAGTTTATTGTTTGTTTAATTATACCGATATATTAAATAGTGTGTAATAAATCATTTTTACAACTGTACCGGCCGGGATCATACTCGTTTACAGGTATGTCTTATTATTCATTTCGGAATTATAACAATAAATAATTTCGAGCCAATTGTGGTTATTGTAATTGGTTTCAAGAAACGTGATGTTCATTAAATTTAATAATTTAATTAAATTTGTATTTTATTTCTTTAAACTCATTTGACTAGTTTATATTTTCAAGAAATATCCAATTTCCTTTGAAAAAAAATCATTACTAAGACATTTTTTCCTGAGATGTTGTGTGTTTATTTTCAACGTGGCTCTAGAATGCTTCTTAATATTAACAAGGGCCTGGTGTATACTCAGACAAATACTGTAGTCAGACGCCATTTCCAGTGACGTAACCATCCTCATAAGGTTAATCTTCTTCAAGAAGGAGTAGTTTTCATTTGTATATCTACAAATGGGTTGTTGTTTTGTCTCAGTCCCGATCAATTACACTAAGAGCCATTTTGTTTACTATTGCTCAAGTTGAGGTAAACTCTCAAGTTGGCCAACTTACGAGTTGATCTCAACTCTAGAGTTGAAACGCAAGTTGAAATTTTTTTTATTCACTAAAATATTTCTCAACTTCCCAGTTGAAAATCTTAAAGACTTTCAAGTTTATGTGATAAAGAGTTTATTAAGACTGAAAAATAATTAAAGTTTTTCTATGAACAATGAGAACGAAGCAGTAATTTTTGAGAATTGAATTTGAAATGTCTCGTGTTATACGCTAAAGAGATTGAAATTTTGTATGACACAAGAGAGACTATTTCATGCGCCATAGCAAAACCTATGCTTGCACTTCAAGAACAAAAATTAACGGCAGCCAAGAGAATTAATGTTAGCTGAGTCACTTTTTTAAGAAATTTTATTGTTTCAAAAGGTTAGAAGCACATACCAAATTGAAGAAAAACGAAAGTTTACATTTTTTTTTTATTTTTTGTTCGACAAATTTATTTACTTAATAGTGTGTGCTGCCACCAGCTTAAATCAAAAAATCCAAAGTTCAATGTTTAAGAGAGTTATACAATATTTTCAGATAGTCAAGTAAATTTTATTCAAGGTCAGCTTAACGGTTTGAATCAGTCATCGCATTGCTTCGCTTTTTCGTATACTTTTCATGTGAACCATACCAATACATTTTCTCTTATTTAGAAGCCCGGTGAATAGGAAGCCAAGGCAGAAATGGAAAATTTTCCTTTAAAATAATGATTTTAGCAATCGATTTGACATTTCTCAAACTTCAAAATGGAAGTAGGAGTTCTCATTTTAATTTTGTAACGGTGTTAAAAAAGAAATCAAATGTTAAAACGTTTTTGAAATTGAAGAATATTTTAGTGAATGATAAAAAAGAACTAAACATAATTGTTCGTTTACCTACAAGAAACAAAAATCCTATTAAAAATAAACAATTCCCGAGAACAACACGTTGCCAAATTATTTTTCCTCGTCCCCTAGTGAAGTATTCAGAATAGATCCCCGCCGCTATGCATGGATGGATTTTAGTTTTTTTTACTTGAATACGCGCACAATTGTTTTTCTTTTTTTTTTCAATTATCAGACGAAATATATTTGTTTTTAAATTATCAAAATAAACTCGAAAAGTTAAAAACACTTTGTTTAGTTAGCGCGCACTACTTCTTCTTGTTAAAGAAAAATCCAATATTTTAAAAGAGTTTCAAAATTGGTACATAATCAAATATAACTTACAGGCTTATTCTGGCTATTCACTGAACTCGCCTAATAAAAACATATGATCTGCTACATGGCAGATCACAAAAAATTAGGACCTGTGAGCCATTACTTTTTATTTTAATAAAGGAGAATGGGCAAAAATATATGGGACCTGATCTAACTAGTGCCCAGAAACGAGGCCTAGGAAAATGATTAGTTACTATGGAGTGTACCAACGTACGAGTACTTTTTTGCCCTAAGCAATTGGAGTTGGCTTAAATAAGCGACCAAAAAAAAAAAATAAGAAAAACACCGCAAATTCGAGTAAAAATAGACGAATATTGTTTTATATTTTGTATAATATACAATAATAATATAATATAATAATGTAAACCCCATGGTTTACATTTATGTGTCCATATTCAAAAATGATGCTCTTGAATTAAGCTTTCGAACGTTGTATACCTCAATTGTAGGCACTAGACGCACAATTATTCCCATTCGTTTAATTCGCTAAATCGAATAAAAAAAGTAGAATTTTCATACTGTTAAGCGAATTATTCGCTATTATTGGCCATTGGTATAAAAGTTCCTTTGTTTTGGGGAGTGATCAATACTGTCATTTCAATTGGACACTATTGCAATTCATTTTTGCTCTACATAATTACAGCTTTGTGTCCATACAAAAAAAATGGGCACGACTGGATCGCACAAAACTTGCTCTCGTAGCTAACAACTTTAACGTAGCTTGAAATAGACAATGTACATATTTATTGGTTACATAACATTATGGTATCATTACAATAAAAGTTTTAACAACAATTTAAAATATAAATGAGCTAAAACAGATAGAGCTCAAAAAAAAGTATGTCATCTAAATTTTTTAAAAAACTATGAATTTATGAAAAAAAAAATCAAAAATCGTTAGAGCGGTTTTTTTTTAAATTAATTTTTTATATTTAAAAAATCTTGAAAATTTTTTAAAATAAAATTTGGTATGCCATATACATACATATATTAGTATTTAATAAAAAACAATTTTTCACAAAATTAAAAAAAAAAATTCATTAGCCGGTTTTTAAGATATTAAATTTTCAAAAAAAAAAACAATATTTTTTTAAAAATCCAAAAATTATTTTTTCGAAAAATTTTATATGCAAAATTGTTAAAATTATAAGAAACATTTTACATACAAATTTTGGTTGAAATCGGTGTAGTAGATAACGAGAAATTTGAAAACCAAAAAATCGGGTTTATGACAGGTACCGTTAATAACCATTATACAAAAATTTTTTTCCACCAAAATATTTATTTAAGTAATTTTAGTACCTCGTAATTTTTTTTTGAAAATCTTTATAAATAAATCAATTTTTGTATATTGGTTGTATGACAGGTACCGTTATTTTTTGAGCTAAAAAAGATTTTAATTTCCCCTCTAGGGAATCACATAAGAACCCCAAAGTATGAAGAAAATCGCTTCAGCCGTTTAGGCTGCAGATCGAGGTACAGACAGATGGACAGACAGAATTGCGAGGCCCACTTTTTTCGCGTTCTCTATCATCGTAATCTTACGGAAAATTATTATCTCGGTTTATTTTTTTTTTTACACGAATACTAAAATAATTAAATAATTTTCTTTTGACGTTTGAAAAACAGTACGAATTAGTGCAAATTAGAGCTCAACTCGTTCCCGACATTTTTACAATTTTTCTTCTCTTTGAGAGCATTTCATCCTCATTCCTCAAGTTTGCATTTAGCCAGATTTAGTGCAAAAAAAAAAATGTCGGGACAGACCTAGACCCCGATTACACGATTCGTTTTTTCGGTTGTTTCGTTTTTTGACTTTTTGACAGATTGGGCTAGGGGTGTAGAAATGTAGAAGGAAGGAAGTAACGAAAGCAGAAATGAAAATGTCAAGTCTTTTTCTGATTTAACTTTGACGTTTCTGATTTGGCAACCGCAATGCTCCTCGATGTTAGCAAAAAACGATTTGAACAAAAATGATTGAATTGTGTTTCGTAATTGGATATACCGAATATACGATTGTATTTGAGAAATAAGTGATTGAAAATATTTTTATTTATAACTACTGATTATTTTCTTACAAAACAACCCCGAATTCCATGTACGTCAAAATAACGGAAGGAAGTAGGACGTATTTTCGCGAACCATGTAATCATGAACGTTCGTGCCTGTCAAAAAGACGAAAGACGAATCGAACGAAAAAACGAACAGTATAATCAGGCTCCTTGTGTATTGCCTCGAAAAAGTTATGACAGCAATGAAGTTTAAAAATGACATGACAGAGAAATCGATAATTGTCGAAAACGATGTCATATCGGTAATGGAGGTAACTAGTTTTTGTTTTTAAAATTATTACGTTCAGGAGAAAGAAGATAGTTCATATTTAGTCAACTAAATATTCATTGAACGCTAATTTGCCTCAAAATGAATAACTTTTTTTTTCGACATGTCATTATGTCAAACTTATAACTTTTCATCAATACTTCAAGTTCAATATTTCATGTTCGTTTAGAAAAAGAGTATCGTCAACATGGATACAAATTTCCTTCGAAATATACGGAACATTTCATTTCAATTTACTTAACGCGACCGCACAAACAATTTGTAAAAAGTTAAACTAATGTTGAATTCTTTCCAACCTTTTGACAGCCAAAAAACCGATTATTTTCTAAACATATCGATTTGTTTAGAATAAATAATCAATTTTTCTAAACAAAATCAAATAGTGCCTTTTTAGCAAAATCTACACATACTATGAAGATATGAAATTTCTCATTCTTTTGATTATTTTTTTCTTTGTCGTGTCGCAAAAACAAATATTCTAACGTGAATAATTTATAAATTCAAGAAAATAATTATTGAACATAAATAAAAAAAATTGTGTTGATTGGATTACAGAAATATAAGATAAGTACTTAAAACGAATACAATTTGGAATATTTATTAATTTCTGGGCGCAATAATTTGTGTTTAAAAAATACTGTCAAATGTTACCCACACAATCACATAAAATAATCAATTTTAATTAAAAAAAATTCTTTTCATCAAAAAACAATATTCGATTTTAAATGGTTGAAAGGAATTCCACATTATTTTTAATTTCAAATTTAACAATTTTGACAAGAATACACTTGTTGTTTTATTAATTTTCAGTCACTTAAAATTATATTTATTAAAAAAAATTATTAAACAAATGAAAAAATTGTTTTTTTTTTTTAAATAATTGTTTACTACTTGTGAATTTTGAAACAAACTTTCTCCTTAACTACTTACCTACTCCCGTCTGTATCATTGGGTAATAAACAATTATTCCTTTAAGTCTTTAATGCTTAGTCGCTGTATAATCTTGAACTTATTATAGACATAAGGAAATAAAATGATTTAGCCCTGCATTTTATTTCCTTATGCCTATAATTATTCAAAAACATATAAATTTATTTTATTTCCTCTTTGTTGCAAATTCCTATTAAATTGTAAAATTGAAATCATGTGTAGGTACTATACATTGCCGGGCATAGTAACTGAAAGTTGCATAATAGTTCTCAACAACTCGTGTCGAAAAACTTTCTGATTATTTTTAAATAGATCTTGAATAATATTAAATAAATAAATGTATGTAATCAATATAATTCTTAGATTTCGCGATAGTGGATTTAAAACAACAAATAATTATTTTTATATTGACAAAAAAAAAATAAAGTGCATAAATGGGTCGCACGTGTTTGTTAATAAGCCTTAAATTATTATATTTATGCAGGTCTTGATGTTTAATTGTTTATAATTATATCAGAAGCAACGATTCGTTTTCGTGTTTGATTACGATTTTCTTCAGGACTTTCATTCTAAAAGTATATAATTTCTAAAATGGTTTGTTTGTTCTCAAAATATTCGAGTTAAAAAAACATTTTTTTAAAGTTTTTAGTAGTTCTTTTTTGCAGTTTTGTTGCTCTAAAAAAACTATCTATTGATTTTTTGAAAACATTTCCAGTTGTTGCATACGTTATTATGTGTGGAAAAAAATAGACTGGGGTCGGAATCATTATTTGTTCTTGAAATATTTGAGACGAAAATTATTTTTCAACTGTTTTTCTTGGTTAAAAAAAAAAACTGTGGGTTGATTTTTTTTTTAAGTTTAACCAATTCTTTATTACGGAATCATGTGTAGAATAAAATTAATCCGAAGTCGATATCTTTTTCCGTTCTCAAGATATTCGAGATGAATGACATTTTACTTTTAAATTGCTGTAGTTAAAAAACCGTTAATTGAATTTGTTAGAAACCTTTTCAGCAAGTTATGACGTTATTATCTGTAAAATAAAATTCATCCGAAGTCGATGTCTATATTCGTTCTCGTGATGATATGTCCCGAACGGGCGTTCATACACTCATGCAGACATCTTTCTAAAAACGATGGATTCCGATTCTAGAGACCTCGAAACGTGAAGATGTGTCAAAATTTTCAATTCGACAAATAGCACCAATAAAAATAACTTCTAATGGGAAGTTAAAAACAACCTCCATCTTTACGTCGGGGACTTCTGGACCGTCCTCGTATGAAACAAATCATTTATAGAAAAACTAAGCTGTGTTTTAATAGTAAATCTAGTAAGAAGTAATAATAGTACTAAATAGTAAGTAGCAGAATTAACAAGGAACACGAATTTACAAAAAGAGTTATGGTAATTTTAGTTTAAACATTCAGCCTTATCGACAATTCTGGGGAATATTTTTCACTCCAATTTTAGCTTTTTTACAGAGGAGTCAAGGTGTAGCTTATTTGGATATGTTTGAATGTCTGATGACATTTTTTGTTTAATCTTTCTTTTCTTATTTCTTTTTTTTTTAATTTGTTCAGACGATACCAATATTAACCCTGTAGAGCAAGTAGACTAGACTATACCAGATTTATTAGTCACCAACATATAGCACGTTTACTTGATACGCTTTAAAAAAAACTCAAGTGATTGCTTGATATAGTAGACAAATTCTCTAATGTACACACCCATCTATTCATAGCTATGTATATACATAATGAAAAAATTCAGTAAACAGTTTGGTTTGGTTTTGTGTTAATCTTTGCATAAGGTTTGATAAGAATGCGCGTTCCAGACCGATGAACCCTAAGCTACAAGGAAATGTTTTAGTTGTATTAAAATATTATACACTTGACATTGGAAATTTTCGGTTCAGCTCATAAATTCTATTGAAAAATATATTTATAATATGCATTTTCTGAATTATAAATTTACCTACTGTATTTATTGATTTTTGAATAGTTTTTAATACCAATTATTTAATTAATGTTAAATTTTTAATACATTGCTTATCGTTATCATTATCTGAGTTCGGTAGATTGAAATCAAGAAATTGTAATAAACTTAATGAAATTAGAAAGAAGTCCTTCATTTATTGATTGGAATTTTAAAGTGGTGCGTTGTTTGAGTTCTGGATGCAAAGTCACAGACTTGGACACTGTAATATACTTTGAGCCTGGTGTTTTCTATCGGTAAGTTCAGAATTCAAACTTAAAACTGATATTTTTCGTAGCGAATGAAACACTATTTCTAATTGATGTATTGACATTGTTTTCGTATAATTCTGTGTTTCAGTCATAACTTAGAAAAAAAAAAAACTCCTTATCACTCAATCCACTTTCAGATGAGAAAAATTACCTTGATGAATTTATTAACTAATGTCGAATTCCTTACAACCATTTGAAGTCGATTTCATTAAAATTTTTTTCTTTTTGTAAGGAATTCATAAAAAATCGATTTTTTTTTGTGATTGTGTGTGTGCAATTTGACAGGAATTTTGTTGTCGCACAAAAACTAAGAAGTAGTGCGCGCAAAGCAAATATTAAAGTGTATTTTATTTTCGCGTTGTTTTGATAATTTAAAAACAAATATATTTCGTCTGATAATTGAAAAACATCAAAAACAATTGTGCGCGTAATCAAGTAAAAAAATTACAGTCCAAAATTAATCCACACACAGCAGCGACGACCTATTCTGAATATTTCACTAGAGGACGAAGAAAAATAATTTTGCAACGTGATTTCCTCGCGAATTGTATGTTATTTTAATGGGATTTTTTGTTTCTTGAAGATACGCACAATTATCTTTACTTTTTTTCATCAATCACTGAAATATTAAACAATTAAGAACACTTAAACATTTGTTTTCTTTTTTAACTTCGTCACAAAATTGTAATGAGAACATTTAATTCCATCTTGATGCATGAGAAATGTCAAATCTTGATAGTGTGTGTGCGATTTGATGTGAAATCTAGCTAAAAACGCAAGATTTGTTTGACAGCATAAAAGTCGATTTTGTTTAGAAAAAATTCGATTTGTTCAGAAAAATTCGAATTTTTTTGACTGTAAGGAATTCGACATAAATGAGTTCTAAATTCACGCGGGTAGATTTTGACGGCCTATGGCGACGATGATGTTTTGGTAACATATATGTCAAATCGGTTGTTTATTATTCAATTACTGGTGCCAACTCACCAGAGCAGGTTAAGCGATTGAAAATGGTAAACCATTATTCTAAAAACCCAATTGACCGAAAATCATCTGTAGCGACTAGGCGCATTTGCTAATGTCCCAAATATAACCCAAGACGACATGTGGGTCCAGCATTGGCGGGGCTACAGCGAACGTCACGATTGACTGTCTGCATGAACGATTTGAGAATAAGGTCTCATCTCTGGCAGAGGTTTTATTAAAAGATTTGCTCGAGAATTTCGTGATCCTTATGTTCTAAAAACTCTTTATGTCTCATTCGTAAGATCAATCTTTGAGTATGGTTGTGTTGTATGGGCGCCATATTATGCGGTTCATATAAATAAATTGGAGTCCGTTCAAAGAAGATTTATGAGATTTTGTTTAAGATTTCCACCATGGTCGAATCAAATACCCTAGCAACCTTACGCTCAACGTATTCAACTAATATATCTTCCATCTCTAACGAGTCACAGAGCGTATCTACAATTTTGTTTTATTGTCGGGATAATCAATGGATAGATTTCAGCTCCATTGATCCTCTGTCGGTTAAATTGCATTGCTAGTCAGTATAGTTTGAGAAGGCAGTTGCCAATTTCTAATATTTACAGTAGATCAAACTACGGTGCTAATAGTCCTTTAAATCTTTTAATTAATATTTACAATAAAAATTAAAATATAATTAATTCCAGCAATGACAATGTAAAAACACTGAACTTAAGAAAAATATTTTATATTCAAAATATCCATAGTGTACATTAGATGTATAAGTTTTTCTTTTTTTGTTATAATTTTAAAAATATGTACCGTTAGTACTTAACGAAATAAATATATTAAAAAAGAGGTGACGTAAATTGGCCACCAAGGTCATGCGATTTGACCCTGCTACACTTTTTCTTGTGGGATTTCTTGAAGTCGCTGGTCTGTGCGAATAAACCCCAATCGACCGATGCCCTTAAGGTGAACATAACACGGGCTATCCCTCAAATTCAGCCGGGTCTATGCGGAAGAGCAATTGAAAATTGTACCACTCGGATCCGTGCCACCGTAAGAAGCCAAGGTTCCCCCATCTTAACGGGGGTATATAGACCCTCTTTCCAGTATGATTGTTCTATTCTTTTGGCCGGCCCAACCTACACGCTCCTGTGCTTTGATGCTGTTTGATAATACTATTTTTATATCAAATTTTTTATCGTAAAATTTTGAAATGCTGTATTTTTTAAAACCATTAGGTCGACAGAGATGATTTTGGGCTCAAGTTGAAGCAAATTAAGTGACTTTGAAATCGTAGAACAATGTTTTCCAAAATGTTTGATCATGAAGCGGGCGCCGCTCGAGTTTGAAAACTTAGGTTATTTATAAGCCAACAACCTGAACAACTCAGCAAAAAATCAGAACTATCGGATTTGATGCATACGTGGGTGTTTATAGTTAATATAGTAAATATTATGCGCTTGACAAAAACAAATTAAAAAAAAATCGCTACAACTTGTAAGTGTAAGATTTTCACAGTAAACGAAGTCTGATAATAGGATTGGTCCCCGTTAAATAGATAGAACTTTAGCCTTCAACATATTTAACAACTTCACTGTCCCCATACAAACTGCTATAACACATCTCCACGTCCAATATTTTTGTTCAGGAAAAAAAAAACTATATCCCACGTCCCATGTATCATATATGATACACAGAATTTTTGTTGGCATTCGGCTTCCCTGTCCCATGTATCATATATGAACACAAAACATATTTTATGAAATTAGCTTCACTGTCCCTATACAAATTGCTTAAAATCATCTTCACTACCAATAGTTTTGTTCAAGAAATTTTTAATAATTTAATTTTTAGTGTGGGATGTTTTTTTGCGTAAATAATGAGTTCTTGTAGTAAAAAAAAGGGGTTTAGTTTTGTGTTCATATATGATACATGGAAAGGGAAGGTGGGGGACAAAGTTTGTTTGGAAAAATTAAACAGGTTCTTGCAGAGGAACAAAATACAAGTATTTTTCACTATGGGCGATGGGGGTCTATCTCCCCCATTTAGGTGGGAGGGGCATTAATGACTAAAAATCAAAAAGAAATTATTTAAAAACTATACTACTAGAAACCTGTGTTGAAGGCCAAAAGTCTGCGCTTTTTCCTTATTTTTAAATCAATATCTATCAGTAGGTACTAGCTACCTACTAAGGCATATGCAGGCACTGTTGATTATAAAGGTGCCTTTCATATGCTTTTGCGCACATATGATTTATGGAATGTTATATCTTCACATCACATCACATCTCCTCAATATGTGGATTTCCGAAAAGCTAACATTAATAACAGTTTAAGTGAAAACTTGTCCACTTCCAGTTGCATTTTTTACTAGTAGGTATATATTTCGCATAAAGGTTTTCTTCAAATGTTACAACAAACATTAGTTAAGCAGGAAAAAGGTCTTACAAAAGTGGCGAATTCGTTGGTAGCAAAAAAAACGACAGTGCGACAGCTGGCGGGTGTATTAGGGAGGATAATGAAGACAGTTAAGTTAAGAAACAGCTTGAAAGAGATGTATTTTTGGAAACAAAAATTCTTCTCAAACGTTTTGCATTTTTTTTCAGTTTGGTACCAAGCATTACCTAAATTTGGTTTTGGCTAACTCATTTTTATGAGTTATGTATGACCAAAACAAAATTAATATATCATGCATAAAAAGGGGGAACAAACGAACAGACTCTACTCTAATGTTAGGGTAGCTAATATAATCATATCAATTATAGCAACTTTCTTCTTTGAGTTTGAAAACAAATTTTTTTAAAGCTATTTGCTTACACAACATTATTTAAAAAGAAAATTAGAGAAGGTAGTTTTGGCTTTAAGAAAAGCTTTAACATGACAAGTGTTATAGTTTTTTTTTTAACAATTCTTTTTTTTTTCTTATGTAAGGGGTTTTCCAATAAGAAATGTTATTTCAAAGAAAAATGGCATTTTTTGTGATAAATGATCAGATGTTTATTTCAATGTAAAGAGGAAAGCATGCCATTAATAATGGAAAGCAATATCAGCCAAATGGCCACCACGGCTACGCATACACAACAATATCCTTTTCATGAAATTTTCCATCACCAAATCGCAAAGTAGCTGCTGTATGCCCTCAATAGCTTCACGAATTCCGTCATTGAGGTCTTGAATCGACGCTGGGCTTTTGGCGTATCTTTTATGTGGCCCCAAAGGAAGAAGTCGCAAGGTATTAAATCACAAGATCTCGGTGGCTTGTGTGGCACCTAGCGCCATCTTGTTGAAAGTAAACGTTGTCCAGATCAATACCATCCGATTCCGGCCATACAAAATTATTAATCATCTCTCGAGGATGGAGAGGCTTTTTAACAATAAATCTTAGGTTTTCCGAGCCCCAGATGCGACAACTTAGCTTGTTGACGTAGCCACCGAGGTGGAAATGGTCCTCATCAGTCGATGAAATTCCGGATTATTTTCATGCATTTTTATAGGGAATTTTAATAATTTCAATGCGTTGTTGAAGCGTGTATCATTCCATTTTAATTAATGGCGTAGTGTCTACTTGTCAAATGTCAACAAATTACAGCTTCAAAAGTGACAACTACCGAAACAGCGGGGTATTCAAAATAACACGTCTTATTCAAAAACCCTTTATTTATTTTGTATATTATTTTTTTTTTTCAGACAAAAAAGATAGATGTATTTTTGGAAAAAAACTTTTTTTACTTAAACATTTTTCCAACGTTTTTTGCAGTTTTGTTAAGAACTATACCTAAGCTTCACGTTTAAATGAAAATTAAGTTCTAATTCAGTTTTTTTTCATATAGTAAATTTGTTTTTAGTAAACACAAATTTGTGTATCATATATATGATACATGGAAAGGTAAGCCGAATTCCAAAATAAACTGTGTATCATATATGATACATGGGACGTGGGGTGGAAGACTTTTTTTCCTGAACAAAAATAATGAACGTAGAGATGATTTTAAAGCAGTTTGTATGGGGATAGTGAAGCTAGTTTGTTAAAATATGTTTTGTGTTCATATATGATACATGGGACAGGGAAAGCGATAGATTCTGTGTTCATATATGATTCATGGGACAGGGAAGTTGTTAATATAAAAACACATACAATTTCTTCATCAATTAAACATGGCCACTGCTAAGCCTGATTTGTCAACAGGCATGTTTATTTTTAAGCCGAAGGACTTGGACGAAAAAACGCCATCGGGTCTTTGTAAGAAATTTCCCATAAAATTAAGCCCCGCAAAGTGGATTTCATTTCCACTAAGTGAGAACTAAATCCCTCAGTGGATTTAGTCCCCGCGGACTTATTTCCCTGCACCAGAATTTTAATACTTTTTTTTAACTTAATCCTAAAGAGGCTAAGTTGTTATTATATTTAACATTTAAATTGCTTAGCCTCGGCGTTATTTTTTCATTCAAGCCCCATCAGGGAGGGAACAAACACGCCTGATATTATTTTTTTAGTGGCTTGTGAAATTCTTGTCCTTGATATTTGTTGGATTTATTGGCCAAACTCTGGCAGAGTAAAACATTTTTTATCAGCTATCCAAAGTGAAAAAAAAAATGAGTTATGGCAATTGTGGGTATCAGTTGAGCAGCATCGACTGTTGTATCTTTTTAAAACCAAAAAAAAAAAAAAATGGGTATTTTTCTTACAGGCATTTATTGTCATATGTCTGCGTTTCTACAACGTTATAAAATGTTTATACTATGTACGACTTATACATAAGTATATATGAATCTCTGTACACTGGTTGAACATTTGATTGTATGCACATTTTTATTTCCGTACAAATTGGCTTTTGCTAGTACATATGCGTCAACTTCAAATAAAATGAAAAACAAAATTAAGAAATCGATAAAATATTATATGTAGCTGCGTTTTTCCTCTACATGAATCAGTACCGCCGAATGAACTGAAAAGATGATAATACACATCCTGATGCGTGCATGTAGGTAAAAACGACCTATTTTCTCACCTTTAACAACAACAAAAAAAACTGGAGAAACAAACTTTAGAAAAGCTGGTTCATTTACAGTGGCGGACTAAGCTTGTTGGGGGGGGGCGGCAATGCTAAATGGGGCCCCTTTTATGATCAGATATTTTTGTAGTCTTAATAATGTCAGCTTTTACGACGGAAAACATAAACCATAGTAATTATAATACACTCTTTATTCTAATCTTTATTCGCTATTTATATTGCATAAAATGTGTTTCAAAATAAATTTACCTCCTAGTTGTGGGTACATACATATTTAACAAAAATAAAGATGCAAAACTAAAGAGTGTTTTGGAATATTTAAAGAAATATCAAGTGTTTTGTTAATGAACTGCAAAAAAAGGTATACAAAATTGTGTCACTTGATTGAGGCCACGGTGAATTTCGCGTTTGAAAACAAAAATTTTAAATATTTAAGAAAGGGCAAAAAACTATATTTTGTATTCTTTAAATAAAAATGAAATTTAGAAAAACGTTGACGGAAGCAGAAAAAGTAAAAATACATAAATGCGTCCAAAAAACTTTAACTCTTATGCCGAGAAAAATCAGCCAAATTGAAAATAAGTTACACAGTTTTTTAACAATTATCTTGCGGATACCAACAGATGCAGCAAAAAAAAAAGAAAAAAAAAAAGATTGGTACGAAAAAATGAGGTTAAAACTGTGATTTGCCTCAAATTTCATTCTCAGTCCCTTAAATGAAGTCAAAATTGACGAGACCGAGACGAGACTGTATATTTGGACCGAATTTTACAGAGAGTCTAATAAATTAAAAAGTCCAATTTCAGTTAAATATTTATTTTCTTCTGCACATATTCAAACGATAATCGAAAATACATATTTCGTTCTAATAATCAACAGTTTGTCCGAGTCTATATATGGAACTTTCTTACATAAATCGATTTTTTTATATTATCTAAATACATATGTACATATATGTCTTTATAGAATATGTAAATACATAAATGTTTATTGAGTGGAATGAGTGCTCCTTTCAAAAAATTAAACTTGAACAAAAAAAAATTTGATTTCGAGATGGGGGGCCCCATAAAATTTTTCTTCATGTAAGATATAGATACTGAGGAAAACCGGAAAAAGTTTCAACAAGCTAGAAAGACCTGTAACGGTCATATTAGAAGAACCAAATTTTTGCATGACCAAAAATTAAGGCAAAAAATATTACAATGTCCCAATAGTAGTAAAAATGTTTGGTCATTTGCAAAAAACATTCGAAACACTTCTTCGTCTGCGGTTCCAACACTCGTCTTCAACGACACACCTGCTGTCAGCTCGCAAGATAAAGCCAATTTGCTCGCAGCACAGTTTGCTGTTAATTCGACGCTGCCAGTAAGTGATAGAACTCCGCCTGTAATTGAGAGAGTAAACGATATTATGGGGCAAATCTTCTTTCGCACTCGCGCAGTTGCTAGAGTTCTGAAAGATCTCGACATTCACAAATCCGCTGGCCCTGATAGTATCCCTCCCATTGTTCTGAAGAGGTGTTCTTCAACGCTGGCAAAACCACTGCGTAAGCTTTTCCATCTGTCCTACTCTACTGGTCTCTTTCCGAGTGGATGGAAAACAGCATTTGTCCAGCCTGTCCCTAAAAAAGGCGTATCTTCTTCACCCTCAAACTATCGTCCGATTGCACTTACGTCCCTTCTTTCCAAGGTCATGGAAACGCTGATCAATTTTCAGCTCAAGAAATATCTCGAAGAACGAAGGCTTCTTAATGACCGGCAGTACGGCTTTCGTAGCAATAGGTCCACTGGTGATCTGATGGTATATCTCACCGAACAGTGGAACAAATCTTTACATCGTTTTGGAGAAAGTAAGATTATTGCACTTGATATTTCAAAAGCGTTTGATAGAGTTTGGCATCAAGCTCTTTTATCGAAAATGCGCGCATTTGGTTTCGATGAATCTCTTCTTCGTTGGATTAGAAATTACCTTTCGGACCGTTCAATACAAGTTGTATTAGACGGTTTCAAGTCTGAAATCCACAAAATAAATGCTGGTGTGCCCCAGGGCTCCGTTTTGTCTCCGACTCTCTTCCTTATTTTTATAAATGATCTTTTGTCTGAAACATCTAATCCATTAAACTGTTTCGCTGACGACAGTACCCTCAGCTTCTCATATTCGTTTACAGATTCTCATCCATGTCCTTCGGATGTGGAACTTGAACGGCAGCGTATGATAAGCTCATTAAATTCTGATCTTGACAGCATTGTCCAATGGGGAATCAAAAATCGCGTAGAATTTAATGCTTCAAAAACTCAATGCTGTCTAGTGTCGTCAAAACGAAACCCACCCCTCATGCCACTATCCATGAGTGGTTCGTGCATTGAGGAAACCGAAAAGCTTTCAGTCCTCGGTATGTGTATCACAGACCACCTTCTGTGGAACGATCACATATTTGATGTTGCCAAAAATGCTGCTAAATGTTTAGGTTTTCTTCGGCGATGCAAGAAATTTTTCACCCCTTCTGATCTGGCTGTTATCTATAAAGCCTTTATTCGTCCAAAACTCGAGTACAATTCTCATGTTTGGGCAGGTGCTCCAATAACTCACCTGAGTCTATTGGATAGAATTCAAAGAAGAGCTATGAAAATGATAGGTGATAGAAATATAACGGAAGCATTTGCACCTCTCGAACACCGACGCAATGTTTCATGTCTTTCGTTATTTTACCGTTATTTTCATAACCAGTGCTCTATCGAAATAGCCAGTTGCATTCCTCCCCTAAAACAATTCAACCGTAATACTCGTATTTCTAGGAATGCACATCAGTTTACCCTTGAGCCCAACTTCGGACGTACTGTTAAGTATAGAGATTCTTTCTTTAGTCGCACTACAAGAATGTGGAATGCTTTACCCGGCACTATTTTTCCCTGCCATTTTGATATTCAAAGGTTCAAAACCAATGTGCACCGGCATCTCCTCTTAAATCCTTTCCTATTTTCCTAACGCTCGCACTGTGTTTAAACATTTTAAGGGTAGTAAGAACCCCTTTAGTGCGCGCTTAATTTAAAAAAAAAAAAAACAAAAAAAAAAAAACATTATGAAAAAAAATATAATTAGTAGGTTCATATAAACGTATTTTTCTTAAAATCTTAAAATATATACACTATGTAAATGTAATGTACTTCCATTCTACACATATTTTGTTTCATTGTTCAATGAACAATTATGGAGGTTGAATTGGATTTGGGGGCCCCCGGACACCGGGTGAAGTTGGTAATATAGTGCCCAGATGGTCTTGGCCAACGTCGTTCTTAAAGAAATATTGACGATGATGCCCCAGCCCAAAATCCACACCATACTGTGACTTCTTCGGGATGCATTGGACGCTCTTGGATCTCATGTGGAATGGTATTGTCCCAAAATTCGAATTGTTGAAGTACCCAACCATCCAAAAATGGTCCTAATCGCTGAAGATGATTAAGATGAAAATAAGGGTCAGTTTCCAACTGCTCCAGATCCCATTCAGCAAACAATTTTATCAACTGGACGTGTTGTTGACGCTATATCCATCCATGGTGATTTGGCAAAGCAGATTGAATAAATGACTGACAATTTGACAGACGTAGCTTCACCAACATGGCCGCTATCAACTGTTAAAGTTCGGAAGTCCCTATTGGAAGGCCCTCTACTATAAGTCTACTCGTATAATGATAGTCATTTTAAGTTTTCTTTTTTTTCTTAAGTTTTCAAAGCAATCGTTTTGCTTTACGTGGCTGTGGACGAAGCGTCAATTTTATATATGTAACATTCAACGACAATTCAATCAACCTGAGTCGTTTTGCTATCGTTTACATTTAACGACCACCCGATCAACTTTAATGGTAAATACATGTACATATAAACCTTTATACAAAAGAACTACTACTACTACTACTCTAAATAAATATGTTATTAAGATATCATTTTACAAGTTCTGCATTCTAAATTGATTATTGCACTTCTAATATTTCATCAACTATTCCAACCAGGCCAAAAGAAAGTTATGAATCTCAAATGACCGACTTGGCTTATAAGCGATTTCCTTGATAAACAACTCAAACTCTGAATTTTTTGACAAAAAAAAAGTCTCAACAAAATACATTTGAGAATTAAAGATGATAAGCTGTGTGATCAAACTGGCCCTTAGTGTAACCGTTTAGGCTCTAGCTCCAAGTACAGTGGACGCGCAGAGGCACAATGAACAGAGGAAGAGCGTATACCTATTTGTAGCTGTTAAAATAAACAAACCATAGCTTTTCCATAAATCAGTTAATTTTCCAGTTGTTTTTTAATCCTAAAAAACTAAAAACCCTTACAGTAAACAAAATTTTAAATTATCTTAATCTTAATATAATATTTATTATAAATGTGAAAGAATGTTTGTGTGTCTGTTTGTTCCACTTTATCTAAGAAAATACTCAAATGATTGGAATGAAAATTTGTGGATAGAGAGCTTTGATGTAGGGAATGAACATAGGCTAATTTTTTATTTTCAAAAATTTTAAAAAGTTCAATAAAAAACAATTTAAATGCAAAAAATAGGGTTTTTATGAAAATGTTGGAGCTATACCCAATAGTTTAGACTATGATATGGACATTAGTTAATGAACATTAAGTGTTTCGTATTCATGATTCATTTTACACGTTTTTCAAAAGTTTTTGTTGGACTTGCATAAAGTACACCCTTCGTGGGTTCTGAGACTCTTTAACTCTTTTTTGGGTCGTTGCACTGCTTAGAGTATGTTTAACCATCAGGAAGGTGCCGATGTCAACATTTTCTTGGACCTTTGGTGGACGGCCTATTAAATGCAGGTCACCAAAAAGGTACTTTTGTCCAAGAAATATTTTAAAATGTCCAGAATGAATTATGAAAATAAAACGTTTCAACCCCTACAAAAGATAAAATAAAAGTTTCATTTAACAATTGTCATTTAGATCACTTTTTTTGCATTAAAATTGTTTTTTGTTGCACTTTTTTAATACAAAATTATGCCCAGTAATAATAATATTTTTTATTTTTTTTTTTTAAACCAGCTGTATTTCGCAAAGCTGCAGCTAAAGTTGACTGCCTGAAATATGGGTAAATGATTTAATGTCTTTTTTAGCAGCAGCATTTTTTGAAATTGGAATGAATGATTCCCGTTAATTCCGTTTGATGAAAAATTATCAACGAGAGCTTAGATGCAGGGAATGAACATAGGCTTATTATTTATTTTCAAACATTTAAAACAGTGTTTTTCTTCAATAATTTTATTTTATTTTGAGTGAATTTTTTTGTATTTTTGAGATGCCTGATCTTTAATATTTTCTTCAATATTTGTTTCTCAATTCAAAGTAGTTAGAATGAATCGGCATTACCGATAGTATAATTTGGAGATGAATTTAAATAATGAACCAACACATGAAAAAAAAAAGAATATCAATTCATCAAAAGTCCAATATTTAGTGTTTACTGAAATATTTAGGTCATACCATGTACGATTTACTATTAAAATGGTCAAATGCACTATGTGTACAGGTACACCATCTTCGTCGAATTTATCACGTACGGCTTCACCGTAAAATTTTATGTAAATCATACAAAAAGTATCTGAAGCAGCGTGCATTCTTCTAGATAATAATTGTTAAATTATATATTTTCAATATAGGGTACCTCTCAGGAAAGCCATTTACCTAAACATAAACCATATTATTGAAAAAAATGACTTATATTCTCCAACAGAAATATAAGTGTGTTTCAAAAAGAATCTTTTGTGCAATTTAAGGTAAAATTTTATGTAAATCATACAAAAAGTATCTGAAGCGAGATTCTCTGAAAAGCCATTCTCCTAAACTTGAACAATATTATTGAAAAAAAATTACTGACATTCTCGTTTTAAAAAGAAGTATTTCTTCAGTTTAATGTAAAATTTAATTTAATTCATACAAAAAGTATATGTCTCAAAAATGCTATTATCCACGCTCGCGAACAGAGTTGAACAAAATTAGCACTTCACTAATATAAATATAAATTAATAAAAAAAAACGGTATTTAATATAATTTTATGCATCTGCCAAAATAAGACGCATTCAAACATCAACATACCCTCCTTGGATGTGCAGACCAGAATCATTTGAACTTACATTGGCTACATTCTCCAAAAACTACACTCCTAAAAATGTCTACCTAAACTTATTTAACACCATAGAAAATGACCTCAAATCAAAGAACTGGAAATTTATATTCTCTGACGGATCTAAAACAGAATACCATACAGGTTTCGCTGTTACTACAAAAAATGGTGAAATACTCAGTATAGGTCTCCTGCCAGACCACGCATCAATATTTTCAGCAGAGTCTCTAGCAGTCTACGAAGCCTTAAAATACGCCGGTAGTACGAAAGGTCACTGGGTTGTATGTACAGACAGCCTCTCAGTTATCCATGCTATTATGAATCTGAACAACAGCTCTCCGGAAATAACTATTCTTAGAGACATTGGTATCAAGTCACCACGCAAAGTTAAAATTATGTGGGTACCTGCTCACATAGGCATCATGGGTAACGAATACGCCGACAAAGCTGCTAATGCCTCCAGTAAGTCACCTACACTCATGTTCAACACATTCAGTGAGTCCGATCTCTTAAGAACCATTAAAACAGAAATCAAAACCACCCAGAGGCAACGGTGGTCGACATACACTCATCACTACTCAAACATTAACGAAAATAAAACACAACCTATATACCCAATTTTCACACCAAAAGACACCATCACAAATTTTGTTCGTCTGCGTTTAGGCCACACATCTTTAACCCATCAGCATCTTCTAAAGAAAGAAAACCCTCCTAACTGCCCAACTTGCATGGTAACAATGGACATTGGACACCTTCTAGCCCATATGAACCGCTCTTTAACTAATAATAATAATGAAAACATTTATGAACTACTAAAAAATACTAATGTAAGAAATATAGACATTTTACAAAAACTAATTTTAAAACTTGGCTTAAAATTATAAATTATTATATCAGCGAGCCGAAAGCCTATGCAGCTTGTGCTCTCTAAACTTGTACTAACTTAGCAATTTAAGATTACTATGTTAGTTCTTATAAATAAATATAAATACAAATTTTTAAGTATCAATTTTATTAGTGTTTTAGTTAATTTTTTTTTTCAGATTAAAAGTAAATTAAGTCATTTGTTTTACTTGGTAACAGTGCATAGTAGCCTCTGAAAAATGCTTTCCTCTATATTTTTTTATTTGAATAGAATTCGAACTGGTAAATTTTTAAACAGAATAATTACAGAACAATTCATTTGCCAAGTGTGTTGAAAAAAGAAGTATTTCATCAGTTCTAAAGTAAATCTTTAATTCAATCATACAAAAAGTATCTGAAGCGTGCATTCTTCTAGAACAAAATTAAATATTGATTATTTACAGGATTCTATCCTCCCGCTAAAATATGCTTTGCGCTTTAAGCTTAAAATAAAAAAGTCGGTATAGCCAATATTTAAATCAAATTATCGAAGAACAAATTATTTATCATAAGGGTGTTTTAAGCTAAGTTTTTCTTAAGTTTTAAGGAAACAAAAAATTTTATACAAATCATTCAAAAAGCGTGTACTTCAAGAAAAACCTGTTAATTAAATATTTTCAATATTGAAAAAAAAACAAATTCGCAAGCTTAATTCATGCGTATTATAAGTGATGTCAAAATAGGCACCAAATTAACAACGTTGTGTATCCGGAAGCTAAAAAAACATCGGAAAATCTATTTTTAAAAACTTTGTCGATGAGATAGTCTTATTGAGCCCCGGTTTGTATCCCAACAGTAAACTAATTTTCATTCTTAAAACTGCGAAGCAACGCGAGCACGGGTCTGCTAGTAATTTTTTATATTTAATAAATAAAGCTACTTTTTCTCCTTCAACAAACAAACGACTCAATTCAGTTTGTATATCATGTTTTCTTTAAATATGTAAATATGTATTGAAATTCATTCGAACCAAATTAAATTATCCGAGTCTTTATATTTCAATAAATTTGTTTAATGACACGAATATTGTAAAATTGCTTTGGGAATATTTTATTATCGACACGTGCCTTTTGTGTGACAATATATTATACATAATACATGCAAATGTTATGTACACGTACAGTCCAATCAATAGAATGTGAGTTAAAGCACTAGATTCCACGTATTTTTAATTTCCGCCTTTTTTTGCTCACAAGTGTTTAATTTCTTTGTCAAACAAATAATACATTTTAAAGAAGCCATTCTGCAGACAAATCAATTTTGTTCAGCTAAATTTCACAAGAAATGCAGTTTTATGTTATTTTGTTCTCTTAACTCTTCTCAGGTTTCGATTACGATAAAGAGTTTTGCACTTAAAGGTTTATAATAAATCAGACACCCAACATCTGACACTGCAATATATGTACGTACTACGTACATACATAGGTTTTTTCGTTTTTTTTTCTTTGTAGTTTGTATTCGCGTGGCGTTAAGGATAGACGAGACACCTGCAAGAAATGATCTTTTTGTCAAAGGGGATTTTGTTGGTTTAATGAACAAGAGAAAGTTAGAATGAAACATTCAGCAAAAAAAAAATAAAATTCAGTCATTAAAATCGAATTTAAAAGCACTCTTGAATGATTAGAAAGAATTCGAATCCTTGAGTTCAATATTTTCAGCGAGTCTGGAATTTGTGTCGGAATTACTACGACTTATTTGTACGTCACAGCTGCTTCTTTCTAGAAAACACTAGATGTGAAAGAGCGGAGTCAGCTTTTTGTATATACCTATTATAGTATGTTGTCCGCTAAACTGGAAAGTCAGGCGGCACATTAACTATGGGTACGTTCAGATGGCTTAGGGGACTTGCGGGTAATGCAAAATTATAGACTGATTGGCCAGTTGTCGAAAGTTCCCTTCATTTGAAACAATTTTTCGACAGCTGACCACAGCTGATCACAGTCTAGAAATTTGCTTTACTTGCAAGTCCCCTAAGTCTTCTGAACCTACCCTATGTCAAATTTAGCCAAACGCCTGACTTCACTTTATTTGTGCGCACTTCTTATTACTTAATTCAAATTATCAAATAAAACAAATAAATAATAAAAACAAATATCAATTTTGGATGCATTTCGGCATTTTAAATGCCATCCTCAGCATGTCTTTTTATTTTTAATGAATAAATATCCAATATAATTATTATTAAAGCTTTTAAATAATTACTCATACACACACACATAGAACATTTAGCTAATTTTGTCTACTCATGATGTTAAAGAGAGATGACTTGACCGGGAGACCTGTTGACGTTTTCTGAGGTCAACTCGGAAAACCCCACAAGTGGAACCTTAGGTGAAGCAGTTGAGTGGGAGAGTTGTGATCAGTGTTACCGCAGGTTTAATTTTTATTGAGTCCTGGAAGCTGAATAAATGAGCTGTTTTAAAAATAAATGAGTCCCAATAAAAAATCTGTTAAAGCTGTATGATTAGACTTTTTTCATTTTTTAATAATAAAAATAATTACTTTGAAATCATAAAACAATATATTTAATTCACAAATATTATTAAACTAATTTATTTAACATACATTTTTTCAGAAAACGAAATAAAAGCGCTTGAACTTGAAAATTGGCTAAACCGTATTATATAAAGTCTTTACCAATAATCATATTTAGTAAGGACTTAAATATTCGAGTAAATTAACCTTATTTGTATTGATCACAAATAATGTACTATTTATGGAACGTTTAATTTTTTTAAAGTCAATCCCATATTTGATTCACTATTTAGAGTTAACATTAATATTAAGGTCGTTCCATGTACCTACAGTTAATTAGTTAGATTCCATACCATTATGATTGATTTTACAGAAATATTTAAGTCATCACTAAATTTGATAATTGTTAAGGCCCAAAGTGTTTATTTTTACTCTTAAAAAAGGAGCCAAATCTAAAAAAGATGAGTCCCTGAGCCAAGTTTAAAAAATTGAGTCCCTTTTGACTCATATGAGTCAAACTGGTTGTGATCCCCCTCAAGATCATGACAATCGCCGGTTAAATGAAGAAGAAGACTTGATCGGTGCATCCATTAAGATGTTGTTTCTGTTCATGTACAAGCTTTCATATGATTTCTATATTTCAATCAATTTTAAGAACAGCCTGTGGGGGGGGGCTTTAGCCCCTGTAGCCACCCCCCTGGATCCGCCACTGTGTAGGGCCACCGTAGATTTATAAGGTCTGTTTAGCTTTTGGCTAAGAGGCCTTCCACACTAGCTCACTGTGTATTAATACATGTAAAAAAAGTGGGAAACAAATTATGTAGAATAGTGTGGAAACAAAATATGAAAGCCCAGCCTACACAACCCGACATTCTGTCCCACACGATTTGACATGTGTTAATACATGAATAATTTTAGGAATGGTACTAATTCTGTCCCACATTCTATCACACTTTTTTTTAGGTTAATGTTACGTATTAATACAAGCAAGAGTGGAAGCAATATATGAAAAGTCATTTCTTTCCCACAAATTTGGCAGTCGCGTGGAATTCTTTCCCACTATCAATTTGACATGTATTAATACGCAGTGGGGTAGTGTGGAAGGGCTTTAAATGCTCATTAAGGCCCCCATTATGAATAGCGAATCGAAAGTTCGCTTAAAGTCGAAAGATTTAGAGAATTCCACTTATCACGGTATTATCGTTAGCGAGCTTCCAAATTCGCTTCAGAAATCAATGCTGCCAAAAGTTTTCATTCATGAATTTACACGTGTTAAACGTCAAATGGCTTGACTTTTTATTTCTGTTTGTGAATTGTGAATATTTCTTTGTTAAAAAACAAAATAATATTCGAAAGTAGTACCATTTACATATTTTTTTCTATATATGTAATGGCTGGCTAAACCTTACAATACATTAAAAATATTTGAATTTATTCGCTATTTGTAAATGTGTGTGTACAGGGAAGATTGCAAAATAAAATTGCTTGTCCTGAAATGTTTCCAGAACTATGTGGTTAAATAGTTACGGTCATCATATTAAGAAGAATACTTATAGCGCGATAGTTCTAATTCATTTAAGATCTCAGGTTATTTGCATTTTGCAACTGTTTGATCAATTTCATTATCTATCCCGGTTCATATTTCTTCCTTTTCCAAGTTGATATTATGCCTTTGCATATAGCAAAGACGCATTTTTGTGTTCTCATTGGCAAAATAGCATTTTCACATTCATATTCTTTATTCTAACAAAATTAATGTGTGATTCCGTGCCCCTTCTTCAAATCTAATGGCTTTTACCAAGTTCAGGAAAGTGAAATCTTTAATTTAGCATCGAACAGACGGACGCGGACGTGAGCAAGCGAGTTAAAAATATTTTTTTTGCTCAGTATTTTTACAGTGAGACCTTTGAGACCCTGAACTTGCCCTACAAATCGACCATTTGTTTGACGCGGAAGACCTACAAATTTAGAAATCGTTTTGCATTTGTAATACATATCCATTTATTTATTTTTTAAGTTTTGCCTAAAGTAAACAATAACAATTTCATAAACATTTAACTGGCTTTTAAGTTTTTAAATGACGTATTTTGTATGGAATAAACGTCATTTTAAGACTGAAAAGCCTGTTAAATTTTTAAAAGGACTTTATGAAATCGAGGATAAACTTAAAAAAATTTATCAACGTCCGAAAATTCAACGAAACCTATGTTTAACTTAGACCGAGGTCTAAAATGACTATGAATACGCCCCAATATTTCTATTAAATTGTGTACATTTTTTTTAACAAATAAATATTTTTCCTCTTTTCAGACCAATGTGGGATGCTCTTCTTAAATCAGTTCGTTGTGAAATAATCAGCTTCTCGCGAAATGATCAAATAGATGCCTATGTACTAAGGTAAGCTCATAAAACATCAATTTATTCTATTAGAATTTGCTTACTCTACCTATCATAAATCCAATGTCTACCTATTGGACATATGCAGCTTTGAAATATGGCATCCTGAACACAACAAAACTGTCAAGCTATTTAAAAAAAAAAACTGACGGATGTTAATATGATGACCTTTTCGATTATATATAAACAAATATAGAATATATATATAGGTGCTATTTTTAAGAATATTTTATCTTGCTACAAACGCATCTCTTCTTCAGATGCCAGATTTTGCAGACTTTTATTTTTTTTTTATTGTTGTCATCAAATACATTAAAGTGCGTCAGGTATACAAAATTGTTGCCAACATTTTAGAAAGAATAACAAAAACATCTATTTAGCAAAAGTATTTTTTGTTTGGTCGCCACAGACCGGGGAAACGAAACAAAATTTTGTTACTTGCCATTGACATCATCAGTAGTAAAAGCAAGAGTGATGTTTTGCAAAATAGAAAAAAAAATCTTTGTATGTAGAAGAGTTTATTTTTCAGTCGAATACTTCTAAATTGTTTGATCGAGTTAATTATATGTTTAAAGCAAGCTGCCTTGTTTATTTTGAAAACCTTAGCGCACTTTCCTTTTATATAGTTTATTCTTTTGGTTGAGAATTGTCAACACTGAGCAACTCAGAGTAAATCATAAAATGAGAAATTCTGGGATATAAATAAAATTAACCCTGTTTAATTTTTTAAATTCTTCACTAGTTGAATTTTAACATTACTTTTCTTTTAGCGAGAGCAGCATGTTTGTTTCCAAACGTCGTTGGATATTGAAAACTTGTGGTAATACAACTCCTCTTCAATGTCTCGAACCACTTCTGGAAATGGCCGAAGAAATCGGTTATACTGATGTGGAAGATCTTTTTTATTCTAGAAAGAACTTCAAACGTCCTGATTTGCAGGTAAATTCTAATTAACTTTGTTTGTTTTCTTGTTTTATTATAAAATATCTTTATCTTTTTTGATAGATTTCTCCACATCGTGGTTTTGACGAGGAAGTAGCCCTCTTGGATTCAATATTTGAGGATGGACGAGCCTATTGCTTGGGATCTGTTAATCGTGAATGTTGGTATTTGTATACATTGAGCCGCGGGGGAGGAGAAAGAATTACCAGATGCATTCAAGATAAGCATAATATGCCTGATCCAGATCAAACTATTGAAATATTAATGACCGAATTGGATCCACAAGTAATGTCAATTTTCTCTAAGGATGAATGCTCAAGTGGAATTGAAGCCACTGAGGTGAGTAACATAAAATTAATTAATTGTAAATTTAGGTTTCTGGGGTGTAAAGTTAAAGTACGTTAAATATGCAATGTACTTTAAATAATCTAGGTCTATATATTCTCTAAGCCTTAATTTAGTCTCTCCGTTAAATTAAATTAAATTAAAAATTTGTTAGTATAAAATTTATTGATTCATTTTTAGCCTTTAGTGATAAAAACTGACTCTGTCTCCAATAACTAGTTGTCCATTAAATTTAAAACCAGTTTTAATTACAACAACAAAACGCTTTTTAGATGGGTTTAGGCATTAGAGGCGTAATAAGGCGCTTCCGTTTATTCACTGTTAATTAGATTTGAAAGCCAGTTTTTTGTCTACTTATTCATTTTGTGACCTTAATGTCTGATATGGATAACAAAAGCCGAACAAAGCTAAAAACACTAGTGGAAAAACGGGTGCTAATAACGGTCTCAGTACGCGACTGCCATACTTTTTCGAACCATCGAATAAATGCATTAGAATTATGTTATAAA
Organism: Melangyna quadrimaculata; assembly: GCA_949320155.1. Classification (NCBI taxonomy): domain Eukaryota; kingdom Metazoa; phylum Arthropoda; class Insecta; order Diptera; family Syrphidae; genus Melangyna; species Melangyna quadrimaculata. The sequence goes on along the minus strand of OX439485.1, from coordinate 139,609,727 downwards.
TGGAATCGTAACTCGAATACGAGTTTGTAATGTACTTAGGTAATTCCGGTGCATTTTTTGTATTAAAACTTCAATGGTCATTTCGTAACCTGTCATCGTTCTGACTGTTTCAGCTGTTGCTGAATTAAAATTATTTACTTTGAGCTTCGAAATTAATTTCTCCACCTATTACATTTAAATAAATGACTTCTACAGATAGCCCGAGAATATAAGATTCTTGAGGCAGAAAAAATAATAATAGAATTTTTATGATTAGTTATAGAACAGAACATAGACATATAATTCCACCTTCCTTTATCGAAACTGAAATCTATTTTATTAAGGTCGTTTAATTTAAGCAGTAGCCAAAAAACAACTGTAACTCTTTTTTTTTGTAGGTTTTACTGGTTTTGCAAGACGAAACCTTTCCATTTGACACTTTTTTATTCATTTTCTATCATATTTTTCTCATGAAGTCGATTTACTTTGCGAAAAAGATTTATAATTCTGTAAACAAAATTGCACTTTTTTGAGTGAGTTCGGGTTGTGTTCTGCAATATTTTTGAAACTTAGTCTTTATTTAAAAGATACAAATGTTTTACCGCTCGTTGAGACATTGGGAACATCATTTACTTATGGTACAGCAAACTAAAATAAAAATAACGTGAACGTGAAAAAAGTGCAACAAAAGCTTTTTAAACTGATTTTTGATCAGTTACCACTATTGAACAGTAAATCAAAAATCAGACAAAATCCGTCCATGAGAACACCACGAAAAACTTGTTTTAAAATGGCGGATTTATTGGTATGTTGTTTTTGGTTGTTATTTTTATTACGATGTGATTTTTCCATTTTTCTGTGTATATAGTTATCACTGGTAGATAAAAGCAGTTGTCCATAACCCCTCTCCCAGTCAAGACCCCTCCCCCCTAAGTCACAAACTGTTCAGTGCCCCAGAGAAAATGATTGCCGCGACCAATTTTCACAAATAAACACTCCCCATTTATGACCCCCCCCCCCCCCTGCATTTATGTTAACAACCCCCAGACATTTCTCTACATACAGGCCAGTCAAATTCGGCATAACGCCTAAGGAAAAAGCTCCGAAATCGAATTTGAACTATCGCCCAAAAAACAGAAGAAATTAGAAATATGGCCCATAATTACTTTTGCTCCAAATAATAAAATGAAAGTGTCGCCCAAATATTTTTAATGTAAATTGTTTTTGTAAGATTTGGGGGCTCTTTCCTCAATATTTCGGCGAATTTTTCATACAAAATGTCAACCGAATTTATTGTAAACAGTTTTATTTAGAAAGAGTATCATGGGTGGCACGCTTCGCGGTTTCAAAAGATTTTATCCCCCTTTTTGAGATTTGTACCTCGCTCACGTGACTCCGTCGCTCCCCTTAGGGTTTGATCAGTCCGCCATTTTGTTCCCATGGACGGATTTTGTCCGATTTTGGATATGTTTTTTTGTAGTGGTTAAGTATAAGAACTTAGTTAAAAAAGCTTCTGTTGCAATTTTGACCACGTTAAGTCACATATTGCCTGGGGTATTACTTTTGTGCTTAGATCTAGATCTCTTACTTTATCTAGAAAACGAAAAATGCAAGAGTTCACATTACCCGCCTTCTCCACATTACCTGAGATTACTCGATTATTAAAAACTTATTTTTTTTTATTTCAGCGGGCCGGAATACATAAACTCATTCCAGGAATGGTCATTGACGATTACCTTTTTGATCCTTGTGGTTATTCAATGAATGGAATAGCTAAAAACGTAAGTTTATTTAATTTATACTAAAAAAATTGTCGTTTGTTTTAACTTTAAAATTATTTTCTTTTTATCACTATTACGCGTATATATAAATAAAACAAAAGATTTCTGGAAATTATCCTCAAGTAAGTAAATTAAAAAAAAAATATATGGTTTTTGTTTCTTCTTTTTTAATTTGCTTGCGTGAGCTTTTTTTTTTATTTCTTTTGAATATCGAAACGTTAAAAACAATCACTGTTTATTTATTTTGTTTTATTTTATTTTTTTTTTAGGGTTGCTATATGACTATTCATATTACACCCGAGCCAGATTACTCCTACGTTAGCTTTGAAAGTAACGTTGCATCATCCAACTATTCTGACTTGATCTCGCGCGTTATAAATACATTCCAGCCCGGAAAATTTGTTGTGACTATTTTTGCTAATAAGGTAAGCTTAATATAAAAAAAAAAAAACAAATTAACTTGTGTTCTTGTTGCAGTCGTCCCCAGCGTACACCGCTTTTCGTGAAATTGATAACGCATCGCATTTGGCCGAATGGAAACGTCACGACATTCAATATTGTCGTTTCCCCACTTACGATTTGACCTATGCACACTACTGCAAATTCCCTAGCTGAGGGTTACAGGTTAAGCCTTGCCTAGTTGGCGGGGTTAAAACCAATCACTCACCCCCATCATCGCCATCATCTCTTCCAGTTCTATTCTCCACTTCATCAGTATTCTCTACGCCATTGTCCACTCCAAAACACTGTGCAATTCCCAACAAATTCAGCAATATGATCTTCAACTCATACATTGCTGATGAAAGCACCAAACTTCAGCATTCGTGCAATTCTCTATCCTTGACAACATCAGTTGCTACTGCTGCTGCAACGCCAACATCTTCAGCACCATCTCGAATTGATTCATTGAAACGTATGGACGGATTACTTATTGGAACACTCTTGCTACTACAAATATACTCTTGGATATTCTACATTGATTTAGACGAATATTCTCCGTTGGTTTTATTCTCGTGGTGGCGCAATAAGATCTCTTGAAATTACATAAGGCAATTACAACCTTTGATCATCATTTAATAATTATTGAGTATTTTAAATGCATTGCAACTGAAGTACTGCACCACAAAAATATACAACATCATCAGTTTCGTCTCTTGCTCTTACTATTATAAAATAAATCTTAAAATAACAACAAATCTTTACTATTACTATGTGAACAAATTCTTCAAAAATAATTGTTATTTTTATTTAAAATTACAATTTGTTGTGTCTCAATTGAACTATAATAATTATGTGTTAAAACTCATAATTTTGTCGAATTTATTGCGAAAAGAAATGTTCACAAATTTTATTTATAACGGTAAGAGAATGAGATAGCGAAAGTTTCCTTGCGCCCGTTAATGCGTTTCATTTGAATTTTTGTTTCTGTTTTTTGTTTTTTTTTTTTGTTGGCTACAATACGATTACGTATTATATAATTTTTACTTTGATTACTTTGCAATATTTTTGGATTTCCTTGTAATGGAAATATATATTACGATATAAGATTCAAATTTAAACCACATTTTTGTATGATTTTTTTTTTTGCCAATTAAACACTATTGTGAAAACCATACAAATTTATGAACACGTTGTTAATTATTGTATTATATTTTTTTTTTTTTTCATTTAAAATTCTCTAAATAAAATACAAGTTTTGACAGATACATATATAAATCTATCAACAAAATAATTTTTGTTTATTATTTTTATTTCCCCAGGGCGCAAGGTATAATAAAATGTCTGTACAAAAATGGAATGTAAGTTAATAAAGTTAAAGAGAATAAAAGAATTAATCTAAAATCTTTATTTTTTTTCGCGCACAGAAAAATTATTTCCAATAGAATTGTGAATACTATGATTATACGTTTTCTTAATAAGTTATTAAACAAATTTGTTGAAATTAGTTATTTATATGAGTAAGGCATGCTGTTTAATTAAATAATATAGATGGGAGGTAAAAAAATATTTAGCTGGACAAATTCCGTAAAATCTAGGAAAAGTTTATTTAATAAATGCATTTTTAAACTTATTATCGAATAAACATACTTAAAAACAAAAATTAAGCAAAAACTAAAAAAAAATTGATTTCAAATGTCTTGTTCTCCAAGTCATAATTTGAAAAACTTTTTTCGGAGACTGTGATACCCTGTGGAGCTCAAATTATTGGTAGATTTCGTTTCCATCAGATAGCATATCTATTCATTCGCTAAAAAAAAACATCACGTGATTTGTTTACTTTGTTTTTTTTTTTTTTTTTTTTGCTCGCACAACTAATTTGATTCAGAGATTTTGCTTATAGAGCCATATTTATCGATGTACCATGGAATAATAACTCGTGAATTAAAACTTTTTACTTTCCTTATTTAAGCCTTTGCTAAACCACCTTACCCAGGAGCTAGTAATAAATCGTCGCTGGGTGTTATAGTACAGTCAAATTATTAAATGAAAATTATGTTTTTATGGTACACTTGAGCCATAAGCGAAATGAAGACAACACATAATTTGAGTAAGCAAACTCTAAAATATTTAGTGGGTCTGAACTTTTTGACAACAAAAGCAAAACAAAATTGCCAGGTATTGCATTTAGAATTCTAAACTTTCTAATCGGCCATAGGTATTCGTCCGCATGGAAAACCCTTCGATTTTCAACGAATCGGAGGATTTTTGGTTCGCGGAACAGATGTTCTGAACATTTTTTAATGCAAACCAGCGTATTGTATTTGCAATGCTGTGAAATGTATTTTAAGATTGATGTTTGGACAGCTTTATAAGAATTTTGTCCTGATATCCTCCCACAGAAATTATTCGCGTAATTTTTTTCCGAGTTGCAGGAAGTGTTAAAAAATGTAGAAAAATAAAAAGAATCAAATTAACGTTTCCAATATAAGAGTAAACAAAAAAAAAAAACTAAGCACCAGCATTTTGTTGCATTTTGTAATATTCTTTTCCAAAACCGGATACCTCGAATGTAATTTGAGCGGAGAATTTGACTGAGTATGCGAAAAGTTCCGGTCCCACGAATACCTCGCTATGACAGAATACTTCTGAGATATCAGAAACTTAAACATTGATAACAATTAAGTTTTTTAGAGGTTAAATATTTCGTTGAAGATTATTTCGGTAGGTATAAACCGTTTTTTGGTAAAACAAAGTTAAGGTTTTTTCAACAGAACGATGAGGAACCAATTTGGGTGGTTCCAAATTGTTTTGAAGTATTCAGTGCGTCTGGCATTTGACTGGATTAAGAAGTAAAAATAATGCGAAAACACTAATTCTTTTTTGTAATGAGTTTAAAATTTTAAGTTACTGAGTTAAGACTTTGAAAACATCTCTAAAATTTATTTCGCGAAAATTAAAATATCGCCTGGTAACACATTTTTCAACGAATATTTGAATATTTTTAGTTGGCGTCCAAAAGGCATTCAAATTCCAAATAATCAGCCCAATTATTAATATTCCCTGGGTTCTCCCCAAATTAAAATGCTCCTCACATCAAATATAATTACATTTTCCATTTTGTAGACATTTATAATGCCAGCTTTTTTCTCAAAGTATTATTCCTCATATTCGAAGTTTGTTTAGATAAAGGAAAGGGGAACGAAATTCCCTGGAATTTAGTTTAGAATAAGAGAGTAGGGAAGCATTTCTCCGAGAATTTTGTATTTAGAATTGGGCTGAATATTTTTTTGTTTGCCTATACAGAAGAAAAGAAATAATGAACTTTTTCTCTGCGAAAAATAATTGAAATCAAACGTTAAGGAACAATAAAGTGCAAATCCACGCTGTTAACAATTGTTTGGGTTGTGTCTCCATTTCTTGTTGTTTTCTTGAATTCTACCCGTTTAGCAGCGACATTTGGCGTATCGGTAAAACGAATTAAAGTTTCAAAGTTAAGAGGGGTAAATAAGAGAGAGAATTCTAAAATGTTCAAGTTAAATAGCAATAAATTTATTTTTTTTATTTGCCGGGGAAACCGTTATATGGATAAATATTTAATTTCCGAGTTTACGGACTACCTGTGCAGGCCTAATGTCATAGCGCAAACTATCTTAGAACCAGTTTTTCAGTTCGAGATTAAGTTTCGAGGTTGAGTTTCGGAGTTAACCCTTTGAATCTGGTGAGTTAACTCGATATTAACTTTAAACTTGTGATTGAAAAACTGGGCATTATAAAGGGTGTTATAAATTGTTTAATTTGATGATAGAACTTAGGCCTGAAAACCTGGAATATTTGTTCGTGATTTTATTTGCAAAAATTAAAAATGCCTATGAAAGCGAGACGATTTCGTTAAGCACTTCTTTTTTCGATTCGTTATTTTTACGAAATTATTTCGAATTGTCTTCCAGAGGAAGATTTAAATTTTACAAAACAATATTTTAAAATGTGCCATATCTGTAAAAGGTCTAATTAAAAAAGAACTTACAAAATAATTAATTTTACTATTATTTCTATAAGAATATGCCATAGTTAAGGCTGCCATTTTATTCTATTTTTATCGCTATTTCTATTCGAAAAATTCCATCGAAACATTCATATTCTTTTACTTTAGCTCACAAAAAATTTATTTGAACTAATCCCAAATAATATACAAAATGATACTTTTTTAAGTTTAATTAAAAAAAAAAAAACAATATTTTTCCGATTCGTCGTTACAAACTTAAAATTAACAACAACAAAAAAAAAAAACAATATAAAATACCAACTCAACACAAAATATGAATGTATGTTTATTGATGTCAAATCAATAAAAAAATATCTATAAATCCAGAGAACTACAATCGTTCCTTCTCAAATATATTTTTAAAATGCATGTTTTTCTGTATTATACTCAGTACTCAGCAACTCATTTTAAAAATATTTTTTCAAGTACTAAGTAGTTTTGAACAATATTACGTTTATATTTGCTATTTTCAACCTGACGAAAGAAATGTTTTGACTGGATAGCTGAAGAAATAGTTTTAAGGCTTTTCCAAGCGGATGCGAAACATTTGTTTAGCTTTGTGTGTCCTTCGAGTTGGTTTGGTACAGTTTTTAACCTTCATATGTTATTATTCCTATTCTCAAAATACGTTTTTCGACCGTTGCAAAAACCAAAATTGAATTCTAGCATAAGGAATAAAACAAGCTAAAATAAATTATTAACATTTTAGAAATAACAACAAGTAATCATAAGAAATTACTCCTTATATTATATGGGTGCTGTATTACAAGAAATGTCTCCTAAAATAAAGATTGATTGCAATCAAGAATTTAAATTAATAAAACAAACAAAAAATAATGTTGATTTACTATTATCTATTAAATTTGCTTAGAGATTTATTGAATTAAAAAAATAAAAAAAATACAAATTATTTTTTTTTTTTTGTTTTTAATTTATTTTAACTAAGTAGGTATACTGAATGCGATTATAAAATGAATATGATAAAAATTCCGGTGATAAAGTTGTAAGAAAGTATGATTTATTTTCTTCCTCATTTTTGTTTTTAAAGGAAATTATTTGATGTCATATAAAATTAAAATAAAAACAAACAAAAACCGTTAAATTATTATGTATGTATTACAAAAAATATTATTATCAAATAAGACTTTATTATTATTAAAAACAAAATACTTAAATATTATCATAATGTATTATTAATGTTGTAATATTGAATGAATATCAAATAAATATTTAAAAAAAAAATTAATGTTTTATTTGAAAAAAAAAAAATAAATAAAAATCACTGGAAACGGGATTAGAAACGTTGATTAGAAAATTTTAGTTGATTATGGATTTACCCCGTATTTTTCCTAATAAATTTAGCATTTTTGTGTTTAATACAATTCTGGGGGCCTATTCTGGAAAGCGCGGCGGATCGCTTTCAATGGCGGATTTGCATTTTCTTATTCCCAAAAGCGCATTCGCTTTCCATTTTTTGTATGAAAGTCCCGGTCTACATTGAACGATTTTTCCAGTGCCGATCTTTTGTTCATAGGTGAAGGGAGTAAAAAGTGAGGGGTAGGGATCAAATCGTTTGTACCACAAAACTCAGACGATTTTTCCAGTCTGTTTATGTTCTCTTTCGCCCTCTTTCCAGTTTTTTGTGTGTGTTCGGTGTCAGTGTGCCATTGGGTTGATGGTGTGAGTGAATATCAATGAAAAATGAAGAGCACAGAAATAAAAAAATGAAGAAGACAAAGAAAAAATCTCATGGAAAAAATCGTTCTGTGTGTACATTTCACACGATTTCTGGAAAAATCTTCGTGGAAATATCGGGCAATGTAGATCGGGACAAAGCGATAGGTTTCTAGGTGACGGATTGGTTGCGAATTGAAAAAAACATGCAAAAAAAATTAATTTGCAAATATATCTTCTTATCTTTCTTTTTAACATTATCATTTTAAATCACACTTATTTGGTTCATTTAAATGTTTTATTTTATGACTAACAGCAACAAAATCGAATAAATATACAAAAAATTATTCTTTTGGCACAAAATATTAATAAAGAAGTTTCACATCAAAAAATTCTTCGACGGCCAAGAACAACTGTCATTTTTGTTTGGAAAAATTGAGAAGTGGAAGTAAAAATGGAATTTATTTTGGAAAAAATTGAGAGAGTGGAAGTAAAAATGGAAGTGCGCTGGAAATATTTGACATTAAAATAAGAAAACTGGAAGGATCGCTTTCTTCCACTTTCGCTTTTGAGAATAACCTAAAGCGAAGACGGTCGAAATTGAAATATCGATTTGTCCCGATCTACATTGCCTGATTTTTTTCACGAAGATTTTTCCAGAAATCGTGTGAAATGTACACACAGAACGATTTTTTCCATAAGATTTTTTCCTTTTCTTCTTCCTTGTTTTATTGTTGTGCTCTTCATTTTTCATTGATATTAACTCACACGATCAAACGAACGGCACACTGACACCGAACACACACACAAAACTGGAAAGGAGAAGAGAGAGAACATAAACAGACTGGAAAAATCGTTCGAGTTTTCTGGTACAAACGATTTGATCCCTACCCCTCACTTTTCACTCCCTTCACCAACGAACAAAAGATCGGCACTGGAAAAATCGTTCAATGTAGACCGGGACTTTCAATACGATCCGCCACGCTTTTCAGAATAGGCCCCTGATGTCAGTTGTATCAGTAGGCTTGTTTTTTTGTGTCGTCTATGTTAGCTTAAGAAATAATGACACAAAAACACTCATCGCCGCTTTAGACAAGATTTGGCAGCACGGACATTTTCTGTCAACTGTTTGCAACAAAAAAAAATTAAAACTAAATATCGTTAAAGTTTTGATAAATTAAAAGACTGACAACTCGCAACCATTCCTGTGTGCGCCTGTCGACAGGAATAAAAGGGACCTACAATTTTATTCCGAAACCGAACGGCTTGACGAGAAGCATTTATTCATGACAAGTGATTGGAGGATTTTTCAATTCCTCGCGAGGCAGTAGCCCTGAAAAAAAACTTTTTAGTTTTTAGGTGGACGAGGCTGGAAAGTGAACCCAGATATCCACCGCACTAACCATTACATTTTGGCAGTCAACTGTTTGTCAACAAAAAAAAATTAAACTTAATATTGTTAAATTTTCCCTTCCTGGACAGTCTGGACCAGGCTTTCTTCCAGGCGCGAACGCAGGGGGGGTTTAACCCCCCCCCCCCCGAAATGTATGAATTTAACTTCCTCGCCATACAATTTCACTCTTTCACTCTAAATTTTTGAGTTTTAAGTTTAAACCCCCCCCCCGGAATTTTTTGACCCCCCCCCGAAATTTTTTCCTGCTTTCGCGTCTGCTTTCTTTTATTTATTGGAAAGTAACACTTATTTTTTAAGTTAATTATATTTTAACAAAAAAAAGAGTGTTTGGTTTTTACCTTTTTATCCAGTCATCTTTTTAGCTTCTCGATTCGCGCCAAAATTCATGAGTGCTAACTTGTTGTTCCGTTGGATTTCACATTTATTCATAGACACAACATTAAATTACAAATACAACAATGTAAACAAATTAGTTTTGGGTTTGTATCTTTTCTTTAGGCGTGTTTTGTAGTGCCCTCTATATTAGCTTACAAAAATTTCATGTAGGTAATACAACAACAAATATGCTTAGTTCGCGGTGATAAACGTCTCTGCTAATTAAGCTAAAATAAAAACAGTGCTTCCAATATATCAACAACAAATGTCTAAAATTCATCTATTTGGCAGATGAATCTTGAAGCACGAGTCGATTGATTGAGAAAAGATGACTGAAAAAAAGGTAAAAACCAAACATTTTTTTAATATGTTAAAATATAAATTATTTATTTAAAATAAATATTACTTTCCAATAAATAAAAGAAAGCCCTAGTCCAGGGAGGAGACGTTTGTTTTAATTTATCAAAATTTTAACGATAAATTTTTTTTTTTTGTTGACAGCCAAAATGTCAGAAAATGTCATTGTTATATCAGTGCTGCCAAATTATTTTCTCAAGCGGCGATGAGCGTTTTTTTGTGTCATTATTATTTATTAAGCTAACATAGAGGGCACAAAAAACAATCCTTTTATAATGATTTATCTATGTCTTTCACTGATTTGTTCATTCTCTTTTCAACGCATTAATTACTGAATAAAATATACTCATTAGTCCCGATCTACATTGATCGATTTTTCCATTGCGATTTTTTTTTTTTTTTTTGGAAGGTACAATCGTCATGGAACATGTCGGCTGTACCTCACAATCGCACAGAATTAGACGGCTTTCACACAAGGAAACTGAGTTGCCAGAAACTGGCTAGTTTGCTGGCGAGAAGGGTGTGAGGCAACTCAGTTTACTTGTGTGAAAGGGGTCTTACAATAAAAACAAACAAAAAATCGCCACTGAAAAATCGTTCAGTTTAGATCGGGACTTAGAAAGCTTTTCTCACTATCATCCCTGTATCAGTCTATTTGTTTTGCAGTTTTCGAATGTACCGGTTAAGCATATGAAATATTACCATTGAACGAGCAGGATAACAATATTTTTTTTCACCAAAAAACACAACAACCAAATAGCAAACACAATTTTTTCTTTTTGGTGCAAATTCTTTCTTGCTTGCCTATGTGGCTCCGCAATTTTCTGTAAATTTAATCAAAAAAAACCTTTAAAATAATCAAAATCTGCCTCCAAAATATTTATAAACAAATATTTATTGTGCTTGTGTATGTGGTTGTTAATAAATCGCCATTCCAGTGTAAAAATATTCAATTACAAAAATTGTGAAAAAGGTGTTTTCAGTATAACTGGAATTTTCTTCTAAAAAATGCAACAATATATCGAAGCTCTTCATACTAATTAGACTTCTCAAACATTTTTTGAACTCTTCTTGCAAACAACACTTTTACAGTCGCCTACAAAAATTGTTATTTGTGTATATTTATGTTTTGTTTTTAAAATTTCATATGCGAATAAAATCAAAACAATTTAAAAGCAAACAAACTTTAAAGAAAATAAAAATCAATAATAATGGAAGCACAGAAGGAAGTACATGGTGCAAGTGTTGCATTGGCAACATCAACAACTGCCCCACAAGAAGGAACCCGCCAAAACAGTCTCCAACGGATTCAGCAACGCAAACAGAAGGCCTTCAATTTGCCTCTACCTCAGCAACTAGCCAAGCTATCCATGTATTCCGCCTGTCAGATAGAAAACTGTCGCTGCACCGGCTGGAAGACACTTCAAGAGAATCGCCAACGCAACGTAGAGAGCTCCTACTGTCCAGAATTCACCGAGGAGTGCCGAAATACCATTTGCAAACATCCCTTGCAGAGTCACATCTCTCATTTGGATGGAATCTCAAGTGATCAGATGAATGAACTCCTTGGAGCCATAATTGACATGGAAAACTTATTTATGAGCATGCAACGGGTCGAAGACGAAGACACAAAAAAGGTCTACTTGTATCTCTTCAGATTACTGAGGCAGTGTGTCATTTCAAGACAGAAAGCCGTAATCCGAGGCCCCCTCGGAGATCCTCCCTTCGAGGCTCCCTGCATTGCTAAAGCAATTTCGAGCTTTGTCTTTTACAAGTACAGTCATTTAAGTCAATCGGAGCTAAGCACCATGACAGAGGTGGCCAAGACATTCCTGAACTTTCTGAACCATTACAACTTTGAGCCACCATCGATACGCAGGGCAGATCTAACGCACGAAGATGCATCCACATACAAGATTAACTACACCCGTTGGCTAGTGTTTTGCCATGTGCCTGCCTTCTGCAATTCCCTTAGGCATTTCGATACTTCTTTGGTATTTGGAAGAACTCTGCTGAAGACGGTGTTCCTTTGTATGGCACAGCAGTTAAAAAAGAAATGTATAACTGAGCGTGATCGTTTTCCGGCGGACAAACGGGCCATCATCACACAAATGCCCAAATTCTTAGAATCCCTCAAGGGGGAAATATTGAAAGATGACTCCCCCATTTGGGATCAATCGTATCGTCCGCCGAATACTTTTCTCTCCCAGCAAAGGAAACGTCAACAGGAAGCTGTTGCTGGGGCATTAAAACGTCCAGCAGAACCGGCCTATAAGCGGCCCAAAAAAGAAGCCGATCGAGGGTCAGATAATGAAGATCTATCCGATGAGACGGTATTGCGAGCTATGAAAACTATTTCCGAATCGAAGGCCCAGACGAAGACCGAAGTCTTGTTTCCGGTCAATGTGTCTAGAGATGAAATTGTCAAATCTGAAGAGAGCCAAGGACAGATTCAGTTTCATATTGTTGGCAATTCATTGTCGCAGACAGTGGAGAAGCAAACTATGTTGTGGCTTTTAGGTAAGTTTGTACTTTAGTCTAGGATGGATGTAGGCATACAAAAAACTAATTTGCATTTTGAAAACTTTTTCCACAGGTTTGCATAGTGTTTTTGCTCATCAGTTGACCGAAATGCCACGTGAGTACATCAGCCAATTGGTCTTCGATACCAAACACAAGACTCTAGCTCTTATCAAGGACAGCCAGCCAATTGGCGGAATCTGCTTCAGACCATTCCCCACACAAGGATTTACCGAAATCGTGTTTTGTGCGGTTACCATGAGTGAACAGGAGAAAGGCTATGGATCTCATCTGATGAATCATCTGAAAGACTACAGCATTCAACGTGGCCTCCGGCATTTTCTAACATATGCCGATGAGCATGCAATTGGATACTTCAAAAAGCAAGGCTTTTCTAAGGACATCAAATTGGCTCGACCAATTTATGCTGGATACATAAAAGAGTACGACCGGGCGACTTTGATGCATTGCGAACTACATCCCAGCATTGTTTATACTCAATTTATCTCGGTCATTCAAAAACAACGTGAAATCCTGAAAGAACTAATCGCACAGCGTCATAAGGAGGTACAAAAGATCCGAACCGGACTGACGTGCTTCAAAGAAGGCGTCCGTGCTATTCCTGTCGAATCGATTCCAGGGCTTCGGGAAATTGGCTGGAAGCCACAAATGCGTGCCCAGCGTACATCTCGTCCACTAGAGGAATCGACGGATCCTGACAAGCTGGCAACTTCATTTGCCACAGTTTTGCAAGCTGTTAGACAGCATGCGTCTGCATGGCCATTCCTCAAACCAGTTGTGGCGGCCGATGTGCCAGACTATTATGACCATATAAAGTATCCCATGGATATGAAGACAATGGGCGACCGTCTCAAGAAGGGTTACTATGTTACGAGGCGTCTTTTTATGGCCGACATGGCGAGAATATTTTCCAATTGTAGATTCTATAACCAACCTGACACCGAATATTATAGATGTGCTAATTCAGTTGAACGATATTTCCAAACAAAAATGCGAGAACTTGGTTTATGGGATAAATGAAACGAAGAGGATGGTGATAGGAATAATTAAGTCAAAAAATGTGTGAATTGTTTTTTAAGAAGATACAAAAATTTAGCAAATAAGGTGATTTTAATGTTTCGAATTTAAATTAAATAAATACGTTATTTCTAAGTAAATGTCATTAATTTAAACAAAAATAACGGTATGTTTTTTTTTTATAGAAAACTACAAAAGAAGTTTTTGGTATTCAAGAATAATCAAGAATAATCAAGATTTAAATAACTACAAATTTCGTTAAGATAAAGAAAAATAAAGGATTTAATGAAGAGGAAGTTCAATCATTAAGGTAGGTGGTGATTTATTTTATTTTCAAACTTTGCTGCGATTTATTTCTATCGAAGATACAAAGCTGGCTTCGTTCTGCCGACAATGTCTATGTCGTCTGCATACGCAAGTAATTGAACGTACTTTTGATAAATTGTGTTTTGATAAATTGTTAATGGCGTTTACTTGTGCGTTGATTCAAGAACGATGTTTAATAGGTTGCCTGATAAAGTGTTGCCTTGCTTTAGACCTTTCTCAACATCAAAGGATTCGGTGATGTTCTTACCGATTTTGACGGAGCAGCAGAAATTCACCATCGTCATCGTCATCCTGCACAAGCGGACGAGTTCGGCAGGGATGCCGAGATATGACATTGCTCTATATAATTCGTTGCTTTTCACGCTATAATACATGACTTTAAAATCGATAAAGAGGTGGTGGCTATCGATATGGAATTCCTGTTTTTTTTTTGTTTCTAAAATCTGTCGGAGTGTGAACATTTATTCGACGGTTGGCCTGGTCTAAAACCACACTGGTAGGAGCCGATCAGTTTATTGACAAATAGTTTCAAGCGGTCACACAGGATAGCCGACACCTCTCTTTAAATAAGTGTACAAAAATCCAATGCGGGGATTTAGGGGGAGTTTGGATAAAATTCGGCGTCGGTACCAACAATAAAATTTCATTAATTGATTTGTGTCCGCTTACAAATAAATGTTCTATCTTTCCTGAACTATAAAGGAACCTTGTTGAAATCATTATTACAAATTAATTCTGTAACGTAAGTGAAACTTTAAAAGTATGCTAAACAAGGCCCCCTCCCCTCTCCCACTCTTTAAATGTGTCTACAAAAATCCAATACGGGGATTTAGGGGGAGTTTGGATAAAATTCGGAGTCGATTATATCATTTCATCTATTGAAATCTATCTGAAATCTAATGAAATTTTCTATCTTTCTTGAGCTATAAAGGAACCTTATTGAAATCCTCATTACAAATTGATTTTGTAATACGCAAGTGGAATCTTAAAAGTCTGCTAACCTCAACGGATAGCTAAAAAAAATTGTGATTCCAAACGCGTTGTACTGAAATTTAAACGGCAGAATAGTGTCGTTTAACTTATGCCGTTTTCCATTGGTTTCACTCATTCTGAAATCCAATGGAACAGTCCAAGATGCTTCTACTCAATTCTGGGCTTTGGTATCTGTATTGGTGAATCGTCAAATAAAATTTTTTTGCTACCACACAAAAGTGAAATGTTAAACACGAGTGTATCAACTCAGAACTTCCTTATATTATTTTTTGTTTGATTTTTTTTAAATTGTTTATTAAATTTTACCTAAAACTTTGATTTTAGATGCAAACTAAAATAAAATGGAAAGTTAAAAAAGAACATGAATTACATTGCAGTTTGTTGTGACGTTTGAGTTTGAATGTATTAGTGCTTCTTGAGTGGATTCTGATAAGCGTCATAAGCGTATTTTTTGTGCCAATGGAATGGTTTCAGAAGACTTCCGGACGCTTCCGGACGTCCAATGGAAAACGGCATTAAACTACAGAATGAACTCGGTTCAAGGTTTAAACGAAACCAAAAGTGAAACTTAAACGTCCACTGTGAAGCTAGAGGTAACAGTTTATACTAAATTCTTACACTTATATTGGATACGAATGTTATTCATAAGAAAATTTAGAGCTTAATCTAAACATTTATAACTACATGTAAAAAACTAACAATTTTATAAAAATGAACATGAAAAATATGAGCTTTTTTTCAAGTCAGAAGCGAAAAATTCTTAACGATAGATAATATGAGAGGTACACAATGTTGGGAGAGCCTCTCTAAATTAATTTTTAAAAAGAGCATTGAATTTTCAAACAAAACAATATTAGTTTAAGATATTTTTTTTATTTCGAGTTTGAACATTAAAGAATGAATTTCTGTCTTTCTTTTGCCGTTCATTTGTTTTTTTTTTTTTGAAAATTCACCCCCCCCCCATCCAGCTTAAGTCTGAGATTGTTGAAGATGAAGAAATTTAAATATTAAAATTACTTCTGTTTTAAGTGGAGTGAATGAAACACATTCATTTCTGGAGTTGGGGTGACTTGTACTTTTTATTTGGAAATCTATGTTATGTAGCCGGTTCACATTTCTAAATTACAGAGCCAGCAAATCAAACAAAAATCTGTCTGTTTGACAGAAAAGTTAGGATTGCTGTAATCTCCATTAAGATCTAGAAACGTTAATTGAATAGATTTGAAAAGTATTCCTATAAAAATGTCTATTTTGTTATTAAGTAATGAGATACAAAAATACTCGCTCAATTTTTGATGGAGCCAAATTAGTATGATGTCACTTATGCATGTAAACTTACTATGTGAGATATCTATAGCCTGGGCCCTAGGGGTGTACCACGTAGATGTTTACAATGGAGTTCAGTAGATACAATCAAGTACATAGTTCCTAATTTGATAAAATCGAATCGAAAACAATCGACAATAGAGCATCAGAACTCATGCGGTGCTGCAGAGATTAGGCCCCATATTAGCCCTAGACCACGAGAAAAATAAAACACAAATGAACAATTCCAGGTAAAAAATCTTCAAAATTATGTCAAAATAAATATAATATATGTATTTCAAAATTAATTACATATTTTTAAATAAATAAATAATAAAGTTTAAATTTGAGAATATTAATACTTAGCGCAGCTTTCAACTTATTTCGTAGACTATTGATGCTCTATTTTATTGACTAAAACCGATTGTATCAGTTACTTTCCGGCAACCCTCATAACAGAATTCGAAGCGAGTCGTACATCACTACTGTACTACTGAAATTGTCTATCACAGTCTAATAGTCGATAAATATTGAAATTTTGCATTTTTAAACTCTATTTATTAAAAAATCTGATCAGCTATTGATATTTGTCAATTTTCTTATAGTTCAAATAGGTCTGCATCAATCATTTTCAACTACCAAACATTTTACCGGTTGGGTATTTTAATATCGAATTTCAATAATTTTATCAATTCAAGATAAAAGCTCAAGATCGCGGTGATTTTGGTTTGGTATTTCAAAAATTTACTTGACTCAAACAGGAGCTGAGCGGGAACAAATTCATTCATGAAACTTTATTGCAATGTGCCCCAAAATGCCCTCATTTGCTTTTTGTATAGACGCATTTAAAGAGTTGGGAGGAGGGGTGGTGAGGCGAGAGTTTTTTAAGGTGAAAAGTTTATTATAAAACAATCTAATCATATGATAAATGTTTTTAGGGTACTTTTCAACACTGATTCTAAAGAGACCAAAACTGAAAAGATGCATGTAAGTTAAAGTCATTTTATGCAATGATGACCAAAAGCATTTTAAAATAATGAGATATTATTAAAGTTTGGTATAAATGTTTCATTTGGCATGTTTACCAAGAATCAAAAGAGTTCCCAAAATTGTTTCTTCTAGCGAAATCACTTATAGTACCAATCTTGACTTTTGGGTGTGAAATCTTCTGCAATTCCGATGCGGTGAGTCAGAGGCGGCTAAACGTTGTGTTTAAATAACGTAGCTCGTTATGCCTAGGAAGATATTGTCACATCTCGTCTTAGTCAAAAAGCTTATATGGGATAAGTTTTGATAACCTCTTAAAAATTAGGACTTTGATAACTTTGTTTAAGATAAATACATACGCAGAAACCTCTCTACCTTTGCAATGCAATTCAGTTTTCAGCTTCAAGGAGAACAAATCAAATTTTAATTCTAAGGTTTACTTGTCTAACCTCAAAAAGACAGTTTTTCATAAATGGTGCTCGTTTTTGGAATCTTCTCCCACGTGAAATAAGAACATCAGGGTCATTAAAAACTTTTAAAAGAGATTTGATGACCCATTTTATAGGCTTATATAATTATTAATTACAATAAAAATGTTCAACTCCTTTTATGTTTCGAATAATTAAAATGCCAACGGTTCATATTTCAAAGTAACAGAATTACCATACATTATAAGCAAATCATTCATATTATAGCCAATATTAAAATTATTAAAATCTTTACTCATCAATTTTGTTTTGCTACATAAAAGAAAAATATAAAAAAAAAATGTTATATTAAATTATTATTATAATTATTTTGTATATCTTTTCTTTTTATTTTCTTTTAATTTTTCTCTTTTATTTTTCATTTGTAACTAGTTTCTTTCTGCTTTTTTTACTTAATTATAATGAAAATGAATTCAACCTCAATCGAAACATTAAAATAGTTGTAAATATAAATATAATAATAAATATATAATTACAACTTAATTAACTAAAATTTAAATTGCCAACGAAAAGCTTAATTATCTAAAATATGTAATCTTAAAAAGTCCCTTTTGTCATAATAAATAAAATAAAAATAAAGAATGTTTTTTCGACAGAGAGAGGCAAGTGAGTGACTATTACCATAACATCCATGAAAACAAATTTACGTTTGGCAACCAAGGATCAAGTAGTAGCCCGTAGAGTAATGGTTAGTGCGTTGGAATGTCACGCTGAAGGTCCGGGTTCACTTCCCAGCGCGAGGAATTTACAAATCCTCCAAGAGTATCACTTGTCAAGAATAAGTGCTTCTCGTCTAGGCGTTTGGATTCGTTATAAAATTGTAGTTCCCTTCCATTACAGTCGACACGCGCACATAGGGCCCTGGTTCTTCACTAACAATTGCGCCACCCAATTTATTTTTTTTTTAACCAAGGATCAAAAGAGTACATAGAAATATCTTAGGTCCAAGGGTGTTTTTTGTGGGTGTAATGTTTGACCTGCTTAACGGAAAATACTATCATTTTTGCTTCAAAATTAATCGTTTGGTTTTTCTTTTAATAGATTCGGCGTTAAAAAATACATTTAAATCATATATCATAATATACTTTCGATTACACGAAAATGCAATTTTTTGTAAGACCTAACATTTTGCTCCGTAGGGCAGGTCAAACATATAAAGTCTCTAAAAAAACACCCTTTGGATCAAGTTATTTTAATGGACTCTTTTGATTTTTTAAGAACCATGTTATGTTAAACGCACTAACATCTCGCCCTAAAAAAAACACCCTTTCAACATAGATATTTTCGGAGACTCTTGATTCTTGGTAAACATGCCAAATGAAACATTTATACAAAATTTCATTAATATCCCATAATTTTAAAATGATTTTTTCCTTAAAAAGGACTTGTACCCTTCTACAGGATATATATGTATCATACATGTATTAATTTTTAAAATGGGACAGAAACGATAAGGCATTCCTTATAAAAACCCAAACTTTTATTTTATTTGTACTTTAAGATTTGTAATTAAATAAAGGTTCTTATTTGTGAGATCATATTCGGTATTCGTCTCTAATCCATCGAGGATTTACGTCGCGATAGAATTCAAAAAATTCCTCAAACGCATTGACATCGCTTGGTCGATGTATTAAATCGATGTCTGGCTCTGGAATAATATGTTCCAGCGGTGGTATTGGATCCAAAAAATCACACAAATCCGGAGTGGGAACTCTGTGATTTATATACTTTTTGCGGAGCGAGGATTTCTTTTTCGGTAGCAAGTTGCAGTCATTGACATTGATCGGAATGAGGTTGCGAAATACAGTCTTGTCATGGGGAAAGTTTAGTTTTTGTGAGATCTGTGTGAATGTTTTATCAAAAATTTATATACAAACAGTAATCGGATGCTACAAAACTATACAACCTTTGGCATTACAACAACTTTTGATCGCGGCGATAGTTCCTCTGTGGTGCATAGGGTTCGCATTGGGGGTCTATCGAGTTGCAGTGACTGCATTTGTCGACCCAATGCTAGAATTGTATTCAAAATGGGTTCATCGTAGTTGCCGGTGTTCTCCTTGTTTGCCTCTGCGTATACGAGACTTGTCAATTCATCACCCAAGTCATTTGCAGTAATTGGATGTCTAATTACTATGCACGGATTTGGAGTTTTCCTTAATGGAACAGTGCACGAACGACGGGTTTCAATGTTTGAAATGGTTTTTCGGTTTTCTTTGGAATGTTTTTTAATGTTGGACATTGTTTTTGGAATGATATTTCTTATGAATGTAGAAATAAATAGATCCTATAGCACTGGAAATGGTAAGATAATTGCAAGGTGTGTGCGAGGGGCGACAGATGTTTGTCTTTTTTGTCCTTTGTTTTTTGTTTTCTTGAAATGTCAAAAGTGCATCTGCAAGCAAGTTGCAGTTTAGCAGAAATTTAAGCGCCATCTGCTTTTGAAATAGCAATCGAAATCATTATTAAAGTTGTAGATGGGCCATTAAAAGGCTACTAAAAAAGAATTATGAAGTACAAAAGCTATGGCCTCATTTTTGTAGTAGGCAGACAAGATACATACAGGTAATATCACTAGCATGTTCATTTATATTCAACTCTGCGCATGTTGTCAAAATCAATACAAAGTAAAAAAATTGAATTTCAAACAATCACAAAACATTCGTTTTGTTTGGAAAGCTGCGCGCATGATAATACCTTAGATATGTTTACTGTGGCAGGCAGATATTTTATGGTAAAAGGCCTTCCACACTAGCCCACTGTGTATTAATGCATGCAGGCGCGAACGCAGGGGGGGTTTTGGGGGTTCAAACCCCCCCGAAATGTGTGAATTAAACTTCCTCGCCGTACAACTTCACTCTTTTTTTTTGAGTTTTCAGTTTAAAACCCTCCCGAAATTATTTCCTGCGTTCGCGTAGAATAGTGTGGAAACAAAATACGACAGCTCAGCCTACACAACCCGACATTCTATCCCACATGATTTGTGTTAATACATGAAGAATTTTAGGAATGGTTCTAATTCTATCCCACATTCTATCAAACTTTTTTTTAGGTTAAAGCAATGTATTAATACAAGCAAGTGTGGAAGCTAAATATAAAAAGTCATTTTCAAATTTGGCAGTCGATGGGATTCTTTCCCACTTTGAATTTGACATGTATTAATACACAATATGCTGGTGTGGAAGGGCTATAACTGAGATACGTTAGTATGACCGCTTTCACACAAGAAAACTGAGTTGCCAGAAATTAGCTAGTTTGTAGGTGAAAAAAACAGCTGACAAAGCAAAATAAAAAAAAAAAAAAAAAAATTTACTCGGTGATTTAATTTGTTAACATTTTTAGTGATATTTAAAAATGAAGTGATTTGCCTGCAAATTTCATCGGTGTCCTCGATTTTATTATTTTTCATGGTGTCCGCTAAACTGGAAAGTCAGGAAAAGTCAGGGATAGTCAGGGAACAAAATTTGGTCGGGGAAAGTCAGGGAATTCGATAAGTGGTCAGGGAAAATTTTCCATATCAATTTTTAAAAATTCACTGAACTCCTTTTTCACTTTCTCTCATAAGAAACTTTTTTCTGATCGAACATTTCGTTTTGATTACATCTCTGTTTAAAATAATTCATTTCGTATCTTTTGCCATACCAGTGCACTTGTGTTATTTCGTACAGTAATGGCAGCGATCGGAAACCTATGTAGAGCTATCCAGATAGGTCCGTGTTGTTGGAATCCCGTGTGAAAAACAGCTGATGACAAAACAGCTTTTAATGTTGGATAGCTATCCATGCTATCTGAAATATTTTGGTAGATATATGTACGCTTCTATCCCAAGCGAAATTTCAAAAAGAACCAATCCGTTCGAAAACCTATATGGATACGAAACTATCTAAAGATCGATTTACAATGCGACAAAAAAAAATAGTTATTTCAGCTCCCGTGTTTAGGAAAACTACACCATGGAATGAGAATTTTGTGGACTCAAATTAAAGGCAATTGCTTACTGCTCCATTTGAGTCCGGAACATTCTAGTTCCATGGTGTAGTTTTCCTAAACACGGAAGCTTAAATATCCATTTTTTCTTTATAATTAAGGGGGACAGTTTATAATATTAAAATTATAATAAAATAATATTAAAATAATAACAGTAATTTCAGTTTGATTTTTTCATTATTTTGAACGCACACTGCTCAGCAAGAAGAAAAAGAATAAATAATTTAATGCTACCAAAAAACTCGTCGTCAAGAAACTCGTCGCATTATGAATTGGGAAACTATTTTATAACTAGAAAAAAATGACAGCGAATCAAGTCACGCCCTCGTCGCGTTTACTC
Source organism: Melangyna quadrimaculata (assembly GCA_949320155.1). Classification (NCBI taxonomy): domain Eukaryota; kingdom Metazoa; phylum Arthropoda; class Insecta; order Diptera; family Syrphidae; genus Melangyna; species Melangyna quadrimaculata. The sequence continues at coordinate 139,587,679 of OX439485.1, read as the reverse complement.
GTTCCATTGTGAATCGACCTTTAGATAGCGGCCAATAAGAGGAAAAAAATAAAAAAAACTTAACTGTTAAAGGACAATGCGCAAAGATGTATGGAGCGTGGGCCCAGCACCAATAAAAACGGCCTTCATATCGTATATAGGTACATGTTTATGCATTCATTACCCGTTAACCGTTTGTCCAAATTCGATGTGTGTTATTTAAAACCCCATTAAAAGTCAAGTCATTTTCGTAATGTTGTAACCTATGCCAAAACATAGCCGATACCCTTGACGAATGCGTGTTAAATTGACCTTATAGGTGTGACAAAAATGACAGAAGTCAAGTCATTTGCTTAACATTTGCTCCAATGCTATTCGCTTCAGGACACTCTCACTGCCTTAAGTTCAAAAACGCAAACCAGAATTCCGTGAAGAACACCCCAGCAGAAAACTTTTATAATCAAATGGTATACTGATGGATCGAGAACGTCTGGACTGGGCGAATATATTTGGGCCAAGAACCAAACTATCTGTACAGATGGGACAGTCCACAAACATTTTCCAGGCGAAGTTAACGCCATAGGTAAATGTGCAGAACGTAACCTTGAAAGAAACTGCCGGAATCGTAACATTGCCATCATATCAGATAGCCAACCCGTGCGTAAAGCGTTAAGCTCCTATGTCATCAGCTAAAAACTGGTATGGAAATGCTTGCGGAGGTTAAATGAACTGGGCAAAAATAACAATGCTAACTCTATTGGGTACCGGGTCATCGGTATCGATGGTAAAGAGGAGGCAGACTCCCTAGCCAAAATAGGAGCAACGAGCAACAGGGCCTGAGCCCTATTGCGGATTAGGTGGAAATGTGATCAAAAACAAGATCAAATTAGAAGAGGAGGCAAAATGATCCAAAATTTGGAATGAACTCACAAAACTGAGGCAGGCCAAACTACTACTTGGGAACTACAACCAAGAACTCTACAAAGCCTTCATAAATCTCATCAGGAACAGCCTAAGAATAATAACGGGCAATTCGAAGTTTTTGAATGAAATCTAGATCTTGGTGTAACGTTTTAGCTTCAAAACCTAACCGGAAGTGACTCTGCAAAAAAGCAGACGAAAATTCCTTCACGAATACCCCAGCAGACTAATTTTATTTTTACTTTATTGCAAGGTTCAATTTAAGGACTCAATAAAATGGATTCGCAGGGAGTATGGTTCTTACCTTTACAAAGAATAGTAAGGTTATTATAGCCAAAAGTAACAAACGTCCTGATTATAATCAAGATTTTATGCCAAGAGAGAACAAATTGAAACAACTTTCTGAAGAAAAAAATAAAAAAATTAAAAGAACAGATGAATTTCGTTCGTGTAGAACATCAATGGTTTTGTTTAAAGGCAATTTCAGCAGATCCTGTAAAACAAGGACGTGGATTTGTGATTTTTGTATATGATAAAAAAGAGACTAACTTAAAAGTAACTTTAAATAGGTAAGAAACTGACTGAGTTAAAAATCTTTTAGTAGGTACCAAACGAACAAAATATTAAATTGTTTGTTTATATTTTTTTTTTTTAATATTTCGTGCGTCAGCCCGTTATAAATGTAATACCAATTTTTTCTTAACTAAATAAGGAATAAGCTTAAAATATTTCAACCCCTTATAATAATATATAATGGTGGTTTTGAGGATCGTTTTGTAAGTTGTTTTGTCTTACTTTTACGAATTGCAAAAGATTAAACACAATACCAATTTTTATTCTGATAAATGAGGTTAAAACTGATATATTTTGATTTTTTCCAGAGATGGTTTTGACACCACAAATATTATTTGTTTTTTTTTACAAATTAAATGCTCCAAAAACTGCTTTTTGCATAAAATTGATGCTTGCGACCCCTAAACATAACTTTAAAAATTCAGGTATTCTATCATGGGTTCAAAGAACTTAATTCCAAACATGGCTTAAATCGAGCGAAAAATACACAAAATATTAAAGAAAAACAAAGGAAAAAAGGATTTGTTACCCTAAAACTCATTTTAATCAAAATTAAATAACTTTTGTCACATAGCGAATTTGGACAAACGGTTAGCGGATAAGGAATGCAAAAAAAAATACCTTTATATGATATGAAGGCCGTTCTTATTGGTTCTGGGCCCAATTTGCCCATTGTCCTTTGACTGTGAGGTTCAACCAATGCGTTCAAGTTTATATTTCAAGTACGATAATTTCTTTTTACTTATTTCTTCATACTGTTTCTGCATACCTGAATTAATACATTTTAATTTATTTAAAAAAAATAAACTGTTAAATTTTGAAATCGCAACGATATATACATATGATTTAAAAGCATTTCATTTAAATGGTCATTCATTACTATGAACTACATTGCATAGGTATAGTCGTCCCTTTTGTTAAGCAAAACAATTTTTTTTAAATTCATGCAGTTATTATTTTTCACTTTAAATGCAATCCGTTATGTATACCTTCAGATAGATCTTTGAAAAATACAAGGTGAATTCTTTTTGCCTAAGGTTTAATCAAACACGTACCATTTCTACCACTTTGTGCAATATTTGTGCAATACTAACTTTGTGCAATATTTGTGCAATATTAATACGTACCTACTCATGAAAAAAATTGTTTTGATTTTTTGGTCAGGGCAAATTTTGAAATTGGTCAGGGAAAGTCCACCATGTTTTTATATTTTCTTCAATTAACAAACCCAACGAAAACGACGCGGCACAAAACAAAATAAACAGATGAGATGTCAGCTGTTCGAATATCCAAACAGATCCGAAAACTTTTGAGATAGATAGGGCCAGTTTGTTCACAAGTAATCATCTTTAATCCATGATTAGTGGAGCTGGGAAATCCACAAATGTGTTTGTTGATCAAATTTAAAAAAAAAATCAAAGTATAAGTTGCTAATCATAGATTACACTAATTAGCTAGTTTTGGTTGATTAGCGTTAGTTAATTAATACTACGTTTTCATTAGAGCCGAAATGAGGTAATTTCGAAATTTGGCAAAAAAGCGTTTTCATTATCAAATTTGTTCATTTCATTTGACATCTCATTTCATTATGAATTGTAGTTAGCCGTTTATTTTTGTTGTTTTCTCTTTCTGTTTTATGTTGTTGAGTATAGTGTATTGATATTTTCATACAAAAGCTTTTAAAAGCTTTTGAAACTGATTCCCGCTGGATGCATTCACCTTATTTCCAACCTAATTTCGTGCAAATGAGGTTGAAATTACCTCATTACGAAATGTGATTTTGTATGGGAAATGGGATAATTTGGATTTCATTTGGAAATTTGCAACGAAACTACCTCATTTGGCACAGTGAAAACGATATTTAAAGCCAATGAAAGTCACATACTAAATCTAACCCAATGTGAACAAACTAGCCCTTAGATTTCTTTTTGACATCAGCTGTTTGGTGCGTCAGCTGGTTTTTCCTTAGGCATTATAACAACACGAAAAATCCAGATACCTTTGGCGACGCACTCGAACACGGCCCATGTAAATGCAACCGTTATTTATATAAAATTTTTTTAATTCTAATAAACTTTTTGTATTTGTTGTAGGCAAAAACGTGGAAGATAAAATATAGAAGAAATATAAAGAAAATATACACAACTTGTATCGAATTTTGCCTCATCAAAAATGGCCGACGAACTTCACCTTTCAACGCGAAATAAGACATCTAGTTTTTATATAAAAATATATGGGATTATGACAAAAAATCCAAATGGTGTTTCATTTTTTTAATTTGAAGTGAGATAGATAAGTGCATTTTACATTTCCATGTGTCAACGAAAGTTCCACAAGTGTTTTCTGAAAAAAAGTATGTTTTATTTATCAAAGCAATTTTTTCAAGGTTGTTTAAATGACTTTTATTTTAATCTTTCATTTAAGGAGATTTAAATTTGTATGGTAAACTTTTATTTATGATAAAGCATACTTAATCTCGGTTTAGTGCTTGGTGAAAACTTAGCATTAGCCTAAAGAAAGGATGTTTTTTGCTATTTTTATTGGCAAAAATAGCATTTAAAGGTACCGCAGCACACGCAATAACGTAAGTTTTCTATAACTTTTGTGTCCATATCAAATTAAATCAAATTTAGAAAAATTGTTTTGAAAATTGAATTAAAAAAATCTGCTCCTCACTGAGTTTAGATTTTAATTAATCTCTCCAACTTCAAAATTGATCGAGAGTTTGTAGAGAAAATTTAGTTTAAAATACCCTGATTTAACAAAAAGCTGCATTAAAAATTTAACGCATCTGTTGAGTTAAAGCAGAGTTAATACTTCGTCTCCACCAGGCACTAAACCGAGATTTAGCAAGATTTATCACAAATCTCCTTGAAATATCGAAGACTTACCATACGAATTTAAATCTCAAATAAATCTCATTCAAATCTTGTCAATATATAATCAAAAAAACTTTTTTTCGTAGAATACTTGTGGAACTGACCCATTTAAACGCCATTTTATTTCGTTGACAGATCTATCTCACTTCCACTTCATATCAAAAAAAAAAAAAAAAATGAAACACCATTTGAATGTTTTGTCATAATCCTCTTTTTGATCTTTTTGTTCAGTGGAAACACCATATACCTAAATCTTGGTTTAATGGTCGGTGGAAATGGAATCGTATTATGTCATCATATATGTTGATATGGCTCGGGCTTAACTTTAATCGCAATGACTTAATAGGAATTCAATTTTTAATAAAATATGCAGTAAGAGTTGCAAAAAAGTGCGGTGGACCAAAAACAAATTTATTTTAAATTTTACTGAAGTAAATTTAACAGAAAAAATAGTGAAACAATTTAACGTTTCATTGCCCGAATTTTAATGCTGATTTATTTACCACTAAATTTATTGCATACCTATATAGATTTTTTGTTTCAGTTAAACAAAAGCGAATAGTTAAACAAAAAGCGAATAGAAGAATTTTCTTTTGACCTCAATTAATCTGAACTGACTTATTCAATGCCTGACGTTTCAATGTACATGCGTTGTTGACAAATTTCAAATATAATCACCGGAAAAGAAAACAGCTTTTGGAACACCACCAGCAAATACACTCAAACTCAATTTGAATCTGTCAACCTCCCCTTTATTGTGTTTTTTCTGCGAACACATGTTGCAACTACAACACTGTAGCAGGTTCACGAACATATATGTAGGAAGTAGGAGTAGGTATAGGTACCTCTATCACAAAAAATAACAAAGCACTATTATTTCTTCTCTCAATTTTAAATAACATAAAAATGGATCTGCGCGACGAACATCTTACAAATTGAAATTGTGTTGCATTTCTTTTTTGTTATTGTTTTTTTTTGCCGCTTCTACCAAATACATATACCAATTGACATACAATTTATTGTTTTGTATTTGTATTTTTAACGTGGCTCGTGGGTCGTGGGCTCGATCATTTCTCTGCTTCAATTTCGACTCATAAGAGCATGTTAATTCTGAGTGGATTTTTAAAACAAACCAATGGACTTTGCCCACCGTTCAAATAACTCAAATTTTGTTTAAGGTGTTTTTTTGTGTCAAGGTATAGAACTTCAAAATTAAAGAAATCATATCATATTCATGTTAATGATGATTGTATTGGATTTATGGAAAAGATAATTTTCTAATTAACTTCCAAGAGGTCCAACGACCGAGTGAAGTGACAATATAAATACTGTGCTAAATTAATCTGTCAGCTGCCAGATTTAATGTCACCAAAACAGTGCTGTCATTTGTCAATTTAAAAACCAAATCCCTTAAAAAAAAACACATGCTTATATTCTTATTCGAACACTATTAAGGCTGGGGCCGAATGTCGACAGTTACGCGACTCATGTTGGCTTCCAAGTAGTGCTGCAACGTTTGAGTGCTATTGTAAAATATTCTGAACACACATCAATAACCACTTGTCAAGTTTAGGTACTGTCACTAATAGATCTGGTTCATTCTGCAATTCCTATAAACAAAACACCCTCTATTTACAAATTTTAACTCACCAGCATTCACTCAACATATTTTGAGTAAAAATAACTCTAAATCGAAAAAGAACACTCCACTTGTTTTGTTTTGGTTTGTTGGTTGTTAAAAAAAAAAACAGAAAACAACAAAAAACGCAAAAACTTTTCATCATTGAAATTCAATTAGGACCACCTTCGACCTAGTTTCTCGAATGTTTTTCTTTGTTTTTCATTTTATTTGTACACCAATTTTCTTCTGTCAATGCGATCGGTGATTTTTCCTCCCAAGCATTAAAATATAAAAACCAAAATAAACGAAGGAAAATATGAGTGAAAACAGTACCTATGTTCTTTTTTTTAGAGTAAAGGAAAGGTATATATCGGAGAGCATGGGGGCAGCTTGTTTTTAGTTATCGTTTGAATTTTGGTTCGTTCGATCGCGATTGATCAGTGGTGGTTCTCTGTAATCTATATCTTTTTTTTTTGTCCATTGTTAATTTTATTTTTGTGCTTTATTGTGCGAAAAGTATTGCGATTGAATAAAAAACCATTAAGCTGGCTAAAAAAGATTCTTTTTGTTTAAAAAACACCTGTGATTGCAACCGAAAGAATTTGGTCCTTCACTTGAATGGAGGTAGATGCCGATCTAGCCGTCTATTACATGGAATGAGGAAAGATCTACAAACTTCGATACGTCACACTAGCTCCGATCATTTTTCTGAACAGATTTGTGCTAAATTTATATTCAATAAAGTGATTATTTGATTTATTTGTGTTTTGTTTATACATACATATACCTATTGTTTTGTATCTTTTTTTACGCACCTTCAAAATTTGTTTATCACAAAAAATTGGCGAAATAAAAAAGAGCTGCATAAATATTACCGTCTTTGTAAACACTCTGTACCTATATTTTATTTAAACAACACAAACGTGTCAAGTTTTATTGTTTTATTCGCGTTGGAGTGTAGTGTGGTCAGAAAAATCGGTGTTGTAATTTTGTTGAGTTTTGTTTGGTTTTCGAAATAAAAAATTGAAAATAGTGAATGCACAGGAGCAATATAAACCTATTTGCATTAAATTTTAAAATCCCCAAAGTTCAAATTCAAAGTAAAAAGCTATTTCTAAATAAACAAAGCGGATTCGCATTGCAATTCGTGTTATTTTGGACGATTTTAATATTGTGAATAACCCTTTTTTGAAAATGGCCCCAATTGCTGTTTACGGTAAAGTCAATAACATCGCCGATAGCAGTAATAGTAAAAAGAATGAAATGGAGGAATCCGCTGTTGGAAAAATAAACGGTAAGTTTTGTTTAAAATAATAATGATAACTTCTTTTTTTACTGACGCTAATGATATTTTGAGGTTAAATTATTACCCTTTTCCGAATTTTATTTATATAAAAATGTAGTTTGAAATAAAATAAAAAGACAAAAATTAAAAAGTGTTTACTAAGGGTTGCCAAATTGCTGCTTTTTTGTATCCTTTTTATCAGTGTACTATACATATGTACCTTACAACCACGCAAACTTCGGAGGTAAAATAAAGTATCCAATTCCGCAATTTATATTTTTATACCGATTTCCTCGGCAACTTTTTTGACTATTTTTAATTTAAATTGCTAGCAACTTTTTTTCATCGCCTATGAAATTAATTTTTGGCAACTTCTTATGCCAAAGTTATGAGCTACTTTTGCATCACAATAACTCAATAGGATGCAAACTATCTACACTCCGTATCACTTGTTCAAGGATAGGTAATTTTTCAAAAACTGCGATACTAAAATGAATTTGCCATTTATAGGGGAAACAGTATTACCATTTTTTTTTTAATTGAAATAACGAAAACTAGGTACCTACTTCGTTTTTTAAAAAATATTTTACTAAGTAGGTATTTAGAACCGTGAAACCGTTTTTTAACATAAAGGATTTTTTGTAGCGAGGATAAGTCAATTGGGTGTTTTTCCACATCTAAAATCAATAATGTTTTTTGATCAAAAATCTTGGTTTTGCGGCACTAAATACTAATAAAAGATTTCTTAAGAGCGAAAAAGATTTCGTTATTTAAACTTTTCTAAAAAAAAATTCAAGGCAATCTCGTTTCAACTTTTGACTGAAAATTTTAAAGTGAATTTAATATTAAATGATTAATCCAAGATGAACTTTTTTAACGACAACCCTTACAAATACGTTAAGAACATACCATAGTGTGAGCCGTATTTTGAGACTCACTGTATATTCAAAATAATGTTTTTTGTAAAGTTATGAAATTCCTTGTGTTAACTGAGTTTTCATTGACTCAACAAACATTTTGTTGGCCAAAAAAAAAAACAAAATTTAAAAAATTCAAAAAATACGTTGGTTGATAATGACTTAAGGCTTAACTACATTGACCTACTTTTGTCAAAAAGTACAAAAGTGAGAAAAAAATATTTATCCTCAAGACACCTACTTGCAAAAAAAAACAATTGAAAATGATATATGATGGCTAATTAATCTGTTAGAACAACTTTCGTATTTTTTTTTTGCAAGCAGGTTTCTTTAGCGTACATTTTAAATTCTTCTATGTAGTTAAGCCTTTAATCATCTCAATGAAAATGAAAGTGCATACATACACTTTTTCTCTTTACTCTGAAGCCACTTGTTTATTTTGTTGAAAGCTTTCATAAAACAACGAAAATCATTCATAAGCGAACATTAATAATAAATAAACCATCAAATAAACCATCAAAAAATATCATACGTTTATGAAAATAGAATTTAAATCTGCTGTGCTTTAGTTGACACTTGTTTCTTTCTAAAGAATCTATATAAATTAACTGAACACAAATTTATTGCGTGTTGACAAAGTGCCCCACGAAAATTCGATGTTTGATGAATTGCTTCATTAACGAACTAATGACTAATCATTGAGACAAGGAAGCCGATTCTGCGGCTGAATTTTAATTAAAAAATCGTTCAATAAATTAAGTTTTTTTGTCGTATTTACGTTAGGATTAGGTTCAGTTTCAGTCCCGCTCAGAAAAACAATCTAGTTTTTGACAAGGCACTAGAGGGTTTTACATAGATTCTAGCAAGGCACTAGCACGATTTAGCAAAGGATAGAACACGGCCTTGGCGATTATGGACCCTTTTGCCTAGTTTGGCAAAAAACAAGAAAAAGCTGGATTATGTGGGAATAGATCCCACCATGTTCTTTTTGTCAGTCCAATGAGCTACCCACTGGGCTAACTCGCTATACAAAAATTCAATGTCAAAGTGAATAACTTTCATTCCATATTGCATAACAAATTCTTACAGAATAGAACGGGATTTTATGTACTTGCTTTTTAGGTAGACAAAACTTAAAACATGTTTTTTCTCATTGAACAATCTTATAATACACAGATGTCTCACACCCATAGTAAGAAGTGTGATATGAAAAAGAAGACAAAGGAAAGAGAGAACAAAGTGTCGTATGATACTTAATTTGCATGGTGCTTATAAAATATTAGTTTTTGGTGTACAAGAAGTATTCCTGGGGCCATTGACAATTTCGACATGTGACAGGTGACAATTTGTTAATTTACAACTTGAAAATAATTGTTAAAATTTGTTCCATAAACAATTTGAATTGTCGGAAAATACCTGACAATTGTCATCTTTTCGTTTCATAAAGAAATTATCATGACAATGAATTGTCAAGTATTTTTCCACAATTGTCAGGAATTTTCCGACAAATTTGTACCGACAATTCTTTTATGAAATGAAAAAAAAAATACAATTTATATATTTGTCAGTATTTAATTGACAATTGCAACAGAAAGATCAGGTACGGTCAAGTGTTGACAGTGAAAATTCATGAAATGACAAACGATTTATTTTCAAGTGAAAGTGAAAAAGATGACGATTCTCAGTTGATTTTCAGTCTCGTCTCGGTCTCCTGTCGGTTTCGTATAATTTAGTCTCGTCCCGGTCGTGTAGGTGGCCCCAAAACCCAGACAGACGTTCCCGAAAACGCGATTTTTCGCGTTTTTAGGCTTTTGGGAAACCACCTGAAATTGATCACAACTTTTAGCCATGGACTCCCTGAGTGTGAATATGTACGTGACAGACGTCAAAGTGGCCCAGAAACCACCGACAGACGTCCCTGAAAACGCGTTTTTTGTCAAAAAGGAAACCACTTAAAATGTATCACAAACGAAAGATCTTGGCCTCCTGAGTGCGAATATGTATATGACAGACCTCTGAGTGGCCCCAAAACCCCCGACAGATGCGATTAAAGACGCGGATTTTTTATTGAAATTTTTAGATAATTGATGTATGCTACCAAAATGTATCGGAATCGGAAGGTCTACCAGAGTATTAATGTATACCAGAGTATTAATGTATACCAGTGTATTAATGTATACAAAAAAGGAGTTTATAGTGTCACCCAACAGCTGGAAAATCGCGAAATAAATTGCGGATTTTTTCTTTTATTTTTTTTAGTAAGAGGATTTTGAGGGAAACCACTTGAAATGTATCCCAATGAAAAGATCTTGAACCAAAAAAAAAATAAAATGTAAGTGACAGATGTTTGAGTGGCCCCAAACAACTGACAGCCGCGATATAATTCGCAGATGTTATTATTTTTTTTTTTAAATTGTATACTAGTGGTAGCTTCTTCAAATGTTTACCAATTAAAAGGTTTTGATTCAAGAAAGTGAAAATTTAAGTTACAGGTGTTTGAGTTACGCCAAACTGCTGAAAAGCGCGATAAAAGTCGCGTATGTAATTACTAGTTTATCAAAAAGATCAAAGATACAAATATTTTATAATGTATCTCAATTTAAAGGGCTTGACTCCCTGACTCCATTCCTGTCGAAAGGTGCACACAGGAATGGTTGCGAGTTGTTAGTCACTAGGCCCTGGTTCTTCATGAGCCGTTGTGCCACCCGATTTATTTTTTTATTTATTGACTCCCTGAGTTGCAAAATGTAACTGAGAGACGTTTTGAGTTACGCAATACTGCTGAGAAGCGCGATTAAAGTCGCGGATGTAATTACTAGCTTATCAATTAGATTATCAATACAAATCTCTTGAAATGTATCTCAATTTATAGGGCTATTGACTCCCTGAGTCGGAAAATTTAACTGACAGACGTTTTGAGTTACGCCAAACTATTAAAATCCACGATATAACTCGCCTTCAAATTTTATTATTGTTTTTTCTTTCAATTTACCTAATTAAAAGGTTTTGACTATCTGAAAAAGAAATTTTGAAGGAAACACGTTTTAAACACACCACACCATTCAAATAAGCGATATAAGTGACTTATACATTATTCTTTTCTTTATGAAATGTGAAATTGACTCACACTCAGTTCACGTTTTCATAATTGTAGTAAGTTCGCTACGACAAAGCTTTCTTATAGCGCTTATTTGAATGGTTTAGTGTGTTTTAAACGTATTTCCTTCAAAATTTCTTTTTCAGATAGTCAAAACGACAAATATGTCAGTATATGACAATGACAAAATTGTCATGACAAATTTGTCATTGTATTTTTCTGACAAATTTGTCACCTGTCAATATCTTATAAAATACAGATTTGTCAGACAATTGTGACAAATTTGAAGAATTGTCACCTGTCAATTTTGATGAAATAGGGCCCTATGGTGGGGTACAGAAACATGTCATACAAGTTTTTACTAGACAGGGCCTCACGAGTTTCCCGTGTCTAATTTTTTGGTACTGAAATCCAGCAAGGGCTTGCCAAGTATCAGACAAGTTTAGCTCGTCTAGATTTCCCCTACTGAAAACTTATGAGGGCCTTGCCCAACCTAGACAGAAACTAAGAATTTTTCCAGCCGGGGATTTATATTTAATTTATAGACAACCTTAGGGGCTACATGAAATTTGGCCCATTGAAAAATGGTTCCTATGAAAAATGGCTCCAAATAAAAAATGGCAAATGGCTCCAAACTTATAAGAAATGGCCACCCAAACCCAAATGAAAAACGAAAAAATGAAATTCTATACAAAACCAAAAAATGAAAAATTTGTCCAAAAATTATATGAAAAGTGAGAAACAGAAAGACTTATCCTTTTAAAATTTGGTAAATCTGAGTAAATAATAGTATACAAAAAATGTCAGTCGGTCCGCTATCAAAGTTTTTACAGTTCGATTATTTAATCACTGTCCCAGAACTACCCTTTTTAAATTTGGTAAATAAAAGGAGTAGGTAGTACTGTTCCAAAATCCAATCGAAAACGACATAAGACCAATATTTACTCAACTTATAAAATACATACAATTCAAGATGGTGGACATCCGTTGAAGAAAAAGAATACTAAGGCCAAGTTTTTCTGTGGTGAGTTAAACCAAAGTTATCTAACTCTGGAAATACTACTACTACTACTATTTGTCTAATAGTAACGTCAGCAAGCAGTTTTTAAGTGGCGGATGAATGCAGAAAGGCTTATTAAACACGAAAAAAAATATCAAAAGGCTTTGTTGAGTTAATCTAGAGTTAATTCACCATATTTGATGAGTTAACTCGGGTTTAACTTTAACCCCACACTAAAAAAACTGGCCCTAGGAGTGCTCTGTTGAAACCCTCTTTCTATACCAACAATTACAATTTCAATGGACTCTGATTTAATTTAATGCAAACCTCAATGTACAATTTGACTTCACTCAGGCATAGGCATTTTAACTTCACAATAAAAAAAGTAGGCCTAAAGCTGAAACTAAATTCCTATAAAATACCTTCAAAGATAAAAGGTTTCATTCCCACAAGAAATGTGTGTAGTTTTGACATTTAATAAAATGAGCTACAGTGTGCAATCCCCACTTGCAATCAATACCTGCTCCTTAAACCTCTAGCACAAAAACAAATGTTTATATATTGGCCTTGTTGAGTTTCTGAAAAGATAAAGGGCAACAAAGTAACTCTTCGTATCACCCACCAGTACCTTACAACATGATCAAAAATTCAGGTACCTAACCTAATATTTTTCCCTAACTTGGCTTGGCTGTCAACCTCAATACAAAATGTGCTACTTCTTGTTGCTAATGCGAACGTGGTTTTGGTCACGTAGCACACTTCATTATCTCAAACGGTTAAAGGTGTTTATGTTCATCTTTTAGAAACAGTGCAGGCCAAAAAAATGCGTAGGCTTTCATGCATTAGTGATGAAAATTAAAGAAATAAATCATTTCCTTTTTTGTATAAAATGAATTCAAATATTAGTTATTGAAATTTTAGCGATTCTTTGACAGACAACCATTTAAAGTAGGTAGTTTTGTATGGTTCTGACATCTAATTTTTTTTCTGATAAAATTATAGGTACTTAACCTACAAACTGTTATTTAAAAAATAGAAGATTAAAGCAAAATTATCGATGAAAAACATGATTGTTATCATAATAATGGATGTTTATAATTCTTTATGAGACTATATTATGTAGGTGCCTACACACAAATACATACTTTTTCATTGACGGAGAATGATCACATTACTTTTTTTTAACTAAATAGATCAAAGAATCCTAACGCAAGGTAAACGATCTTGAATTGAGAAGCGTTTGGCAGTTAATCTAAAAAAAGTAGAAAAAAAAGTTCAGAGTTCATGTTTGTATTACGTTACTTTGGTAGACAATCAAATAATATGTTAAAAAAGATAAGAAACACACAATTTTGTGTTTTATTTTGGTAGAACAAAACAAATGCACATCAATGACCCCGAAAAATTAAATAATCTACGTCAATATATGTTTATATACTTTTTATAATAATTTAATTTTTTTTTTTGAATCATTCTTAATAATGCAACTGATACCTAAATTATTTATTGTTTAAATTTTTGAAATAGAAAACAATTTGTTTTAAAAAGTGGATTAGATTTAAAAGATAAATAAACACTTATTCATGTATTTTAAACACACGCTGGCATTTCAAATCTTATTATTGTTATTATTAATCTCAAAGTTATTGATAATAAAGTTAAGGTTGTTTGTAAGTAACGAATTTGTATGTGTTTTATTATCCGTGTTTTTGGTGAGAGTGTGTACGTATAATCACCAAAAATATACCTACGCAAGCAATAATAAAGTAAAATACACGAATGGATCTCGGATGAACTTGATCTTATAATTGAGAACTGTAGCCAACAATAAACGTTGCAATTCGCAAAATTATGCAATTTGGGCCCTAATGAAAACGCACGTTTATAGTAATTTATAGTAAACGCACGTTTATAGTATACTAATGGTCCGATAATGTTCTTATGTCGTTAACCAAAAAATGGTTTAAATGAAAAACCAATTTTGTTTGATTTATTATAAATCAAATGCACGACTGGGTCACACGTCCCGCATAGAAAAAGAAGGATCTTTTATATAGATTCTGGCAAGGGGCTAGCAAGGGTTAGCAAAGGCTAGATCAAGGGCATTGGTGATTATAAACCCGTTTGCCTCGCAAAACAAAAAAGTTGGCTTATGTGGGACTTCATCCCGTGATCTTCTGCTTGTCAGACCAATGCGCTACCCACTAGGCTAACTCCGTATACAAACATTTAATGTCGAAAGTGAACAAGTTTCATACTCTAATGTTTCATACCATATTGCATAACAAATACATACAGAATAAAACAGGATTTTAAGTACTTACTTTTTACCACTTAGAACGGTTCTCTGAAAAATCCTATGATATACAGATGTCTCACACCTAGTAGTAAAAAGTGTGATATGAAAAGAAGACAAAGATAGAGATAGGTATGATACTGAAATTGCATGGTCCTTAAATTTTTGTTTTTTTTTTTTTTGGTGTACAAGTTACATTCCTGTTGAAAAGTTTCTCTCATCTAAAATTTTGGTATTGAAATCCATCAAGGGTTTGCCAAGTATCTGACAAGTTTTCCTCGTCTAGATTTTTTTTCGTCTGAAAACTTACTAGGGCCTTGCACAAACTAGACAGAAACTTGGCATAGGTTCAACGTGTAAAATTTTAATTTCAGTAGGATATTAAAAACTAAATTAGAGCAAGAATTTTGTATTTCCTAAGCTAGAAAAGTTTGAGCTGAACAAAAAAGATTCCAGTTGATTTCTTCAGAAATAAAAGTGGAAATTTATGGAAAAAAAAAACAAATCCTAAAATTAATAAAAATAATAATTCCTCCCTAATTTGCAATACTTGGTGGTATCCAACTCAAGTGGTTCTTTTGCATTCAAAACCTTCAATTTTAATATGACGGAGCGAAAGCTATGCAGCCTAACTGCAAGTGTTATCACAAGAAAACACCCTTGAAATCTAAAAATAATAAGTGGTTTTTTTTGTTAAATAATTTTTATATATAAAATTATAAAAACATTTGACAGAGACAAAATTGGAACGCCTATTTTAGATAATTTTACGAATATGCAGATAAAATCGATTGTGAGAAGCTCGATAATGAGAAGCCCGAAAATGCGACAGTGAGAAGCTCGAAAATGCGACAAATGGTTATATGGCAAGAAGGTACTGTTTTTGCAGTACTGTAGATTGGAGTACATAATTAAGAAACACATATTTTTTTTTATGAAAATCGTTGGAGCCATTTCACAGAAAAATAAGATTTTTTATAACGCTTTTTCAACGGATTGGTTACGATATGTCGACTTTCAAAACATCGACTCCATAAGATCGATTTTCAAAATCTCGTCAGAAAAAATTTCGAATGGCTAAAGACCGACTGAACAAAATATCGAAAAAGACTAGACCGATTTTTTAAAATGCGATTTTCAAAATGCCAACTTTGAAAATATCGACTGTAATCGACATTTTAATAATCGAGATTTCGACAGTCGAGATTTTGACAGTCAACATTTTGTTAATCGACATTTTATTAGTCAACATTTTGATCAGATTATGGTTATCGAAAGAGTTATCGAGAATAAGCATTCAAAATGAAAACCAAAATTGGGCACTAGCATGCAATCAAAACGCAGGAGGGCACTTTGAGCACTTATTATGACTGTATTTGTGTGTACATAACATAATAAAATCAATAGAGTTATTGTTAGCCACTTTGTGGAAATTAATTGTTCTGAACATTTTAAGAGAATAAAATAAAATAAAAACACTTGTTAATTCCACAAATATATATATAAATACTTTATTTAATTACAATAAAGGCCGACTCGTTTCGTCTTCTTAGGATATGTCCTGAAGATGTCCTAAGAAGACGAAACGTGTCGGCCTTTATTGTAATTAAATAAAGTATTTATATATATATTCGTGGAATTAACAAGTGTTTTTATTTTATTTTAATAAAATTACTTAAGACTACACAAATTATTTTTTTTATTCAAACCCTTTACACCTCAAGGCAAAAAATATTTTTTTTCAATTTAACCCGTTTTAGATTTTCCCAAGTATCATAAAATGTATGGGTTTCTGGGTGCACTTATAAATGAGTTTTTTTTTGTTTATTATTGTTTTGTTCATCAGGTAAAAATAAGAAATCTTTGTGTTTATTACGCATTTTTTGAATAAAATTGACTTCAAAATCAAAGTTTTGGTCAGGCAAGAAAAATTGAACACCATTTAAAATTGAATATATGGCAACCCTAAAAACATAGCAGCTCATTTTAAACGCTGTTTTAAAGGCTGGTATTTTTACTAAAAAAAAGCCCTTAACATGGGTCAGGGTACACCAAAGTCAAAATCGTCAAAAAGTGATGTCAAAGTTGAAAATCAGACTTTACTGTAGAACAATTTGTTTCTTAGAATATGACCAAGAATCATATCCCAAAGTATGGCACACGAATAACCGTACACCCTGTTTAATGTGCCTATATTAACGAAAATAATCTGATCCTTAAAGGCTCTAGTTTCGAATCGTCTTCAATCACCAGTCGACATTTTTTGTCGAGAATATAATCAATCATATAAAAGTCGATATTTTAAAAGTCGTACAATTTTGTTGAGAAAAAATATCGATAAGGCCATATTTTGCTCGACTTTTTTCAACGCAGTCGACATTTTGTCAAGTCGAGATTTCATATTGTCGACGTTTTTTTAGTCGACGGCATTTTAAATTTCAAAACAGTCGATAAAAGTCGACATTTTGACCAGTCGACCTTTTTTTCGATCTTTCGTACCTAACCTTTTTTTAACAGTTAGTTTTATCACTTCTTCGCATTTTTCTCATTTCCTTAATTACCCAAATTTTTGGATATATTTGTAAAATTTAATACACGGCAAAGTTAGAGCTTATGGAAAATTGGCTACTCAAACAATTAAGCCGATAAAGTACAGTAAAGATAGACTTTTTCGTTTACCGAAATATTGGTAAGCTGTTTTGTTGATACATGAAAGAGGGCTATTAGAAAACCTTTTTGGGTCACCATAACCCTGGCAAAATCCGCCATTTTGAAAAACGCAAATTGATCCCTATCTCCGAAACTATTGGGCTTAGATGAAAAATTGTAAGGCCAAAGTTGTAGGTAATTAAATCATTTTTCTTTCATACCTGCTTTTTTTTCGGTTCGGGCAATATTTTCATGGTTATTTCGTTTAAAATTGTTTGTATAAAAGATGGTTTAATTGCCTACAATTTTGGCCTAACAGTTTTTCTTCTAAGATGAATAGTTTCGAAGATATATAGTTAGATCAATTCGTGTTTTCCAAAATGGCGGATTTCCCCAGGGCTTAATCTTTTCTAATATTCCTTTTCAGGTACAAAAAATTGAGCCGTCCTATAATTCGTTTCACAAAAAAATCTATCTTTCCTGTGCTATAGAAATAATTTCTTATTGATTGCCTGTCAAAATTATACTCTGTCCAATGAATGAATATGTGCAGTGCAGGCCTTATGGGAGAGCTTTTCTTTTCCAAAGGGTGGATGCTGCATATAAAAATATCTTAAATCCCCTTAAATAACCACTGTCTGTATGTGCATTTTTTCGTATTATCAAGCGTACACCCCACTATGACACGCCTTTCGAACGGCTCGAGCCGTACTTATCGTATATTCGTTAATAATCCTCTTTGTGTGTGCCAAAAATAAGCACATGAATCAGAGTTACCGTGGCAATGGTAATGCTTACAAATATATATTTTTCTTTGGATTTTATACGGGAGCTTTCAGGATGGAAGCTTTTTATACGCTTTTAAGGATATTTGAAGACAAAATTGTTACCGTTTGCTTTTTTTTCTTGTTTCATAAATTTTGTTTTTTCTTGGTATAATTTGGAAGAAAATTAAAAGCCATTAAAAAAGTATTTGGCTAATTGAAATAAGAAAAAAGGTTTAATTGAGTGGATTTTGGAGCACGTGCGGTTTGCACATAATTTATATTGATGTTAAATATTAATATATTTCGTTTACTTATAATCGTTTTGATTTCTGGTTGTGAAACGACAAAATTCAATGCTCAAACTTATTTTTTAGAGCTGTGTAAGATAAACTGTGTTTTTACTTTTGCTTTTGAACCTATGCACATACCTACATATAATAAGTTTAAATGACGAAAGCAACAGCAGTTACTCGTCATCAAATGAAATAATGTGATATGGTGCTGTGTAATTTACATTAAAATTAAGTTCCTTACTTATATTTATTATCCTGTAATAATATGTATATTTTGTTTATTGGAAGAATGAATTTGTTTTTTTTTTTAAGGGATTAGGCCTACTGGAAATACGCGCCTTTTATCTTACCGCTTGGCGGTGTCGAAAAAGATAGGACCAATTTATTTCAGTTGACATAATGTATAAAAACTCTGACTTAGAAAATCTTGACATTTTCCATATTTTCACATTTACGATTTTGAATTTCGTAATTTTCATATACGAGATATAATTATTATTATTGATTCTAGATTTTGAGATTTACATTTTAAGAATTCAATTAATGATTTTTGTAAAATTAATTTTTTTGTTTTAAAATAAATTATAAAGCATTGATGACAGCCCTTCTGAGCTTTTAGCATTTTTATAGTATGCAGTACGGAAACCCTTGACAATTACTTCTTTCACACAACTAAATGGGATTCCTTTGCAGTTAGAGTGAGATACAAACGTCCTATCTTCCCTGTACTGCACATATTCATTGGACAGAGTATATCTGGCTATAGACTCGCCAAAACATGACACGTTGTATTAATTAGAATTTGATAAGCAGACAAATGTATAGGTACGTGTAATTAAATATGTTGACCAAAATTTTAATAAATATTCATTCATAAATTGATTTTTATTAATTGAAATCGGTTATCAGTCAGGTCGACGGTAATCAGCCATTTCATTTGAATATGTGAACAAAAATTACAAATTCAACCCACCACCGACCGTAAAGAAACTGATTACCTTTAATATTCCTAAAGAGTTATCAGAATTTCTCCATTAGGTAAGGTCTTATATTTTCTCTATAAATTCAAAAATTTAAGAACAAAAAAAACTGTTTGGCTATTTTTGAGGTTATGTTACAATGCGAATATGTAATGTATAACGAAAAACTGACCTGAAACGGCAATTCTATGTATTTGTTTTTGGGAAAATACCTTTGAAACAAATATGTTTTTAATTTTCAGACCAAAGAATAAATTTCCTTAGCCTTTAAACAAAAACAAACAACTCCTCGAGAAAACGTGCCAACATCTTTTTTGCAAAATATTCTTATCATGCTTTGTGTACTAAGATAACAGCTTTGTATATTATGTATTTATTATGTGAAATACCCCACAATAACCGACAAAATAAACAGACTTCTTGTCTATCAAGCAATCAGTTTTTTGTTGATAAAAAAAATCTATCTAAAAATAAATTTCATATGAAAAAAAATAAAGACAAAACTTGGATTGTATAAACCACTTGTTGTTATATATTTTGATTAACCTACCTATTTAACAATAATTAGAATTAAAGTGTACGAATATATATATATTGTAAATTCTAAGACTTATTATTCAATTGATTGTAATTGTATAATAGATTCGTCAAGTGAAGTGTTACCAAGTCAGAATTTCATATTTCAAGTATTGTATTTTCGAAAATCTTGTTACTTTGGCATTCATTATTAAAGTAGTCGTCATTTCGGATTCCTGACAATTTCGCCCGTTTGTTGAATGCCACTGTTCCTACACATTTGTCCCCAAAGTTCCCATTGCCAGGTTTGCTATAAGTTTTATTCTGTTTCATTACAATTTACTCTGCAGAAATGTTCTAGCAAAACAAAAATAATAAGAAAATTATAAAACATAATTTTCTTTTTACCTAATTGAATGAGTTTGGCAACTTTCGATTTCTTACGCGTGGAGTCTAATAAAAATGAAAATTATATACATTTGCATGGATCAAAGTCCCACTAATAGTTGTTGGAATATAATTTTTTTGTTCTTCTTTCTTAATATTGAATCAGCAGCTATTGAAATTCTCAAAAGAAGGTACAAAAAATGTGTTTAGACTTTCAACAAAAGTTTTAAAATAGATTTATTTAATTTATTAGCACATAGTGGCCCATTTTCTAAGAATAATAATATAAATTATATAAGATGGGATTCGAAAATAAATATAAATGTCGGCATTTAAAAAAATTATAACATTGGTTCATACAAGGTTTAACGTTTTTTATTTTATTCAACAAAGTATTTATTGTATTGTGCTTTTGCTGTCAGATTGTCTTGTGCTTGTGTTATTTTTAATATTTTGATAAGATTTCTTACATCAATTGGAATTTTTATTGAATATGATTATTTTTCAGGGACATCAGGCATTTTCTAGAACAATTTACTATTGAAAAAGTTAGCAACAAAATGACAAATGTTGATTAGAGGTTAGATTGGAAAACGTCATTCATTTGCAAAATGCATTTTTGTTAAATTCTTTTTAACAACAAATTTTTCTACAAAATTATTTGAATTTCTTCTTATTTGCAAAATAGATCTTACCAGGTCAAATTCGGGAGTTCTTCCTCAAATTCTTTTATTGCCAAAACAGGAGTTCCTCAGGGAACTTATTCAGGACCATTTATTTTTATCGTAGCTATCAATGATGCACCCCTCGTTTTACGTTATAGTTAAATTCTTATTTTTGTGGATGATATGAACAGAGAATCCCATCTGGCAATAATCGTTTAGTTCTGCAAGATGATATGAACAGGGTCCAGATCGCGTAACACTAAAACGATTGTTTGATTAAACGACCGTCGCCTTGACGATAGCTGTCTGTATACACACATTATAGGAAAATATAAAGAGAGCAATACCCCGAGTTCAAAAATGCAGGAATTCAGTAAAACTGCAAAATTGGCTTTCCATTTCTGCAGACAAATACTGTCCGTTAGAAAATATTTCTACTGTCTTAGAAGAATTAATGTTTGCTCTCAACAATGACATCAAATTTTACTAAAAGCTTGCATAAATGGTACCATTTTTTTACAATTGTATTTTGCAGTCATGCAGCATTCCTGCATTTTTGAACTCACCCATAGTCAAAACAACGATCGTTCAATCGAACAATCGTTTTAAGCTTACGCGATCTGGGCCCAGTTTTTTTTGTGGTGTAGTAAAAACGGTTTAAATCTTAATTCTATTTAATGTCAAAAATTACCTTTTCTAAAAAACTAATTCTTTGTTCGTTTGGTTATAAAATATGGCAGCATACTTTACGCCGTGTTCGTAGTTTCAAGGATCTTGGGGTTCGTTTTAATTCTAATCTCGATTTTACGGAGCATATCAATTCGATCGTCAACAAGACCAACTCGATGTTAGGGTTTATAAAGTGATGGTTCAAAGAGTTAAAGAATCCTTATGTTACCCTAGCACTTTATAACTGCCTAGTCCGTCCCGATCTTGAATACGCATCGCATCTTACGAGATCCATAAGAACAGGTTAAAGTACGTGCAGCGTAATTTTAAACGTTTCGCCTTTAAAGGGCTACCATGTTCGATAATTATAACCTTTTTCCTTATGCTCATCGGATCAAACTGCTTCAGATTCAGCCTTTGTCACAGAGGAAAGTTAATAATGATATAATAATGCGTAATGTTATTGATGCACCAGGTTTATTAAGGTGTATTAGCTTTAATCCTTGTTGAGGGAACCACAGTTTTCGTAGTTTGGAATAGTTTGCAATCACGGCATGCATGAGCCTCTTGCTTTTACCCGCAGCTGCAAGCTTTTGAATTCGAAACTCAAACCTTTTAGATTTCAACGGTTGTAAGTTTAGTATTAAAAAAAACGTTAAGGACAAATGCACCAAGCACTTAAATGTTTGTCATAGTTTAAATCATTACTGTCATTGTTTACATGTATGTTTTGTTATATTTGTATCTAATTTCTTTCATTAACTCATTAATTTTTTTCAAGTACAGTTTTCAAGTAGTTATTGTTGTTAACTAGCTACTAACACTGCACTAAGTGATGATGTAAAAAATAAAAAAAAGCAAAACACTTATTTTGAATGGCAGTCTCAAACAGAATTTAACTGATTTACGTGGAACAAATTTTATAATATTCTCTGTAAATAAAATGAATTAAGACCATTTTTTTTTTGATTTTTTTTAATTTTTTTCGCTGCTTTGTTCATTTTCTCATTTCATACCGGCAAAATATTTGAGACATTCCTGATTCATTTCTTACATTCAGTGTAAAAATAGCTCTTCCTTTAAGAAATTAGTTCTTACTCTAACTAGTAGATGGCTTAAAGGAAAAATAAATTAATACATAAATAATTAGGAAAAAAGAGATTGGTATAAATGTTGGTACCTATACATATCACCGTTGTAATTATGATTCTGTTTGTTTTATTATCATGAACCTATCCAGACCAGATGGAGCCGGAAGTCATAGATTGTAAAGTGATTTTGGGTGAACCGATCGACCCACAACACAGTCTTCTGCTGACAGAATTTTTTTTGGAGACGAGGAAGACGAACAAACAAATAGAGGGTTCTAGGGGAATCAAGTGTTACAATGTGGATAAAGTAAAAGGTGAAGCGTTTGTCTCTTTTATGAAAGATTATCTGTATAAAAACATCGTCAGACATGCAAATGAAGGGTGTGGAGTGCACAAAATGTGGGACTCTCTGTAAGAAACCTGCCTGCGGGAAGTGAAATCACTGCTAGTAATTGTCAGAGGACACTAACAACACGAAACATGGTGGTGGAATGATGAAGCCAAAGCAGTAGTGACTAGGAAAAAAACGGCTTTCAAAGCTTGGTCAACTTGGCCCTCCCATAACATAGATGAAAAAGTGCGCCTTGGTGTGGTTTACAGACGTTGCAAGAAAGAAGCAAAGCTATGCCAACAAGGGCGCAACTATTTTCAAAATCGCCGCACAGAGAAGGAAAAATTCTCAGGTCAGGAGATTCGTGCACCAAAATTCATTAACAACGCTCCGACGACAAAGATTCTTCAAAAATGGCAAGAGTATTGTGAAGGACTTTCATGTGAACAGTTTCCCAGGATATACTTTCCAATAGCTGCACCTAACAATGAAGAAGTCGCTGACATCACATTCGAAGAAGTTAGTGATGCGATGAAAAACTCCAAAAAGGGAAAACGATTGGGCCAGACGAGATACCCTCTGAGTTCTGGAAAAAGATGGGAGACATCGGGCCAAGATGGCTCATGATTCTCATCTCCAAACTTATCTGCGGCGACCGAATGCCTAATCAGTGGAGGGAAAGTTACCTTTTTCCAATCTACAAGGGAGGGTGATACACGAAATTGCGACAGCTACCGTTCGATCACACACCATGAAGATCGTTGAGCGGATATTGGATGGCCGCCTACGAAAAATAATACGGCTATCTGACTACCAGTGCGGGTTTGTTTCGGGTAAATCAACCACAGATGCTATTCAGAGTATAAGAATCATAATGGAAAAATATAAGGATTCCTTGAGAGATTTGCATATTGTTTTGGTTGATTTTGAAAAAGCATTCGACAGACAACCACGAGATGTGATATGGGTTGCACTTAGGGAACGAGGAGTTCCGGAAGTCAACGTGCGGATGGTCATGGACATGTATCAGCAAGTTAAAACAAAGGTAAGATGCCCCGCAGGAATAACCGGAGAGTTCCCAATTAGAGTAGGTGTGCACCAGGGAAGTATCTTGAGTTTTTTGCTCTTTATAACTGTCCTTGGCTTTCTGCTTGAGAATAAGGTGACAGACCCCAAAGTGAATCAGTTATTCTTTGCTGACGATGAAGTCATCATAAGTGAAGATCCTGTGTCCTTGCAACGAGCACTTGATGAATGGGTGGATGTTCTGGAGGGAAATGGATACCGCATTAGCGCGAAAAAGACCGAATACCTATGATGTCCATATTTCATCCACATAGGCCTATTCCGGACATCTATTTGAATGGCACAGTGATTCCCAAGTTAAATATCTTGCATCTGTGATCAATAGCGACAATGATCTTATGATGACGACATCAAACATCGCGTAAGCGTAGGGTGGTTGAAGTGGCGGGAAAACTCTGCCATCTTCTGTGACAGAAAAATGCCCCCTAAGCTGAAAGGAAAGCTCTACACGGCAGTTGTTCAGCGCTTACATGCGGTTCACATTGTTGGACAATGTACAAGAAGTATGAGAGTAAATTGATGGCAGCTAAAATGAAGATGCTTCGCATGATAGCAGGAGTGACAAAGCGTGATCGAATAAGAAGCCAGAGAATCCGTGGATGCCTACACGTCAAAAATACCATCTTGGACAAAATACGACATGACCAACTTAGCTGGTACTGTCATGTACAAATAAGCTGCCATGAGAACCCAGTTCAAAAGGCAATAGCACAAGACGTCCCTACACTAACGCGTAAGAAAGGCATGCACAAAAACTCCTGGATGAAACAGGCGAACCCCACAAGTGGAACCTTAGGCGAAGCAGTTGAATGGGAGAGTTGTGGTCCCCCTCGAGATCATGACAATCACCGGTCGCGTGCGTGCGCGACCACAATATTTCATTGCATTTCCGTGAACGGAACAATAATAAATTATTGTAAGCAAACAAAGACGCTGTATGGCCGAAGGAAAGTTCAATAACTTTATTGTGTTGGTATTGATGTGACTTAAAAATTAATACTTTTCAACCTTGAGTTCAAGTTAAAAAAAAATAAAATATATTGGAATTTCAGGTCACAGGTAGAACTTAAAAGTTGTATTTCGATATATCGTGACAGTTCGTATCATAGTAAAAAAAGGGTGAAACCGGCACAAATTGAGCATGTTTATTAAAGTGTTATACATATCTAGAAATACGCTGTGTCGCTGTCGTGTTGAAGGTCACAGAAAAAATTTGTTTCGCTTCAACAGTGTACTTGGATTTAAGCTCACGCCTAGTACGCTCCTGATGTGAAGCGAAAAACCGTTGTGCTTTTCATTCTGTGGTACGCTTCTCGACCAGCGAAATAAAAATTGATTATTATGCCAGATTGTTTTCGACAAGTCTCCACGCTCTTGTGGTACAGAATTAATTTCCCGGGCCATTAATTGTGGGTGGAAATGTTACATTTGGGTTTGTTCGTGGTTTTATTCGTTGTTTCTTTATTACAGCATGACTTTTTGTTTGATGTTTTCGTTAAATTTTGTTTTATTTGTTTGCAATTTGTGAAACTCTCCATAAATATTTTCTCGAACGTCAAAATCCCGAATTGTAAAATATCGAAAGCCAAAATCCCGCTATTGTAAAATCGGGTTTCTGCATTTTTAAATTCGAGGTTTTTGCGATTCGGGATTTTGACGTTCGGGATTATGCTACTTTCCCGAAAAATGTTAATGGCGAGTTTCACAAATTGCAAATAAATAGTGCTAAACCATTCGGGATTTTGACGCTCGGGATCTTACAATTCCGGACTTGGACATTCGGGATTTAACAATTCGAGATTTTGGCGTTCGGGATTATACAATTCGGGATTTTACATACAAAATTTGGCAATTCGGGATTTCGATACAAACGCGCGTACTAGGCTTTAACTAGCGAAAATAATAGTAATAATTGTTTTCGATGATTTGGAGAAGTCTCCATTTTTTTTAATTAACTGTCTGGAACTAGTGCACTCCTGATGCGAAACCAATTTTTCATGTGGTCTCCCACAAGAAAACGAAATGCTTACGAAAACACATCGGACAAAATATTCATGGAGAGTTTTACAAAATGCAAATAAATTATAGAAATTAAAGAAAATTCAAAGGAAAACTTCAAAGAAAACCATGCTGTAATGAAAGAAACAACAAATAACAAACAAAACGAACAAAATTAATGGTCAGAACAATTAATACTTTGTGAAAAGCGAGTGGAGACTTCTCTAAATAAACTGGTATAATCAACAATTTTGTTCGTCGAACAGTGTATTGTAAAGCCTAGTACGCTGCTGATGCGAAACGAAATTTTTTTTGGTCTTCAACACGACAGCGAAATGCTAACGGAAACCACAGCGAGAAAATTCTCTTTGAAAGCTTCACCAATTACAAACAAAAAAAAAGTAAACACAAAGCGAAAACAATCACAGAAAGCCATGCTGTAATGAAAGAAAAAACAAATACAAAAACACGGATGACACTCAAATGTCATTTTTCCGCGCTGTCATCTCTTCAAACAATCTGCTACAATTATCGATTTCGCTCATTGAAGAGCGTAGGTACTGTAAAACGAAAAGCAGAACGAATTTTTTCGTTTATGATTTCGTTGGGAATTTTCGTTTCGCATCACCAGCGTAAAAGAAAAAGAAGGACAAAATTTTCGTTTATTACCTTGTTGTCATTTTTGTTCGGAACTTTTCAGCAGCGTACACGACGCGAAAAATCGAAAGCGTGGCGCCTGACAACAAAACGTTGCTAACTGCGAGTGTTAAACAATTATGTATCATTGCGCCAGTGAGGGCACTGTCAATAATTGGTTTGTAAATTTATTTTGAGAGGCAAAAGCTTTGTGTTTGTTTCCAAGGTTTCGCGTAGTTTGGGAAAGCCTTTAATCTTGGAGCTATCGGTGAAAAATGAAAAGCAACAAAATCTTGAAAGTTGAATGCTTTAAATTCTATTTTTAACTTAAACAACGTTTGAAGACGTTACTTGGCAATGAACATTTATTGTTGTACACTGTCGCTTGCCGCTTTTAGCTCAGTAAATGACGAAGGTCTAATAGATAGCGAACAAAATAATCATGGAGAGTTTCACCAATGTCTCGCCCAAGACAATCGGCCAAGAAGGTAGAAAATTTTCAATTTCTTGGAAGTAAGTGCATACCTTTCGTGTTACGTTTCTATTTATGGTAGTAACGATCAAGATATCAACTATTGATATTATAGTCGATTCGGAAAAGTGACAGTCGCGACATGATATTTCAGAGTTTTGACGACATTTCTGTCACCTATTTATCAAACAGCTTAATGTCTCGAGCAGTTGCATTAAAAATACGATATTAAAAAAAAAGAAACCTTAGCTCGTGCCAGAACTAATTGGCTCAATTATAAGATAATAAAACACTTTGTTATTTATATGCATACACATCGCTCATAACAATTGACCTAAAAAAATGTCGTTTGCGTCCATTCAACTGATTAAACAATATGATACCGACTTAACAACAACTGGTAACAACTGTGACAATTCACAATGATTAAAATGCATTGCTATTTAATATCTTATAAATTAATACGACTGCTGAAACACACACCCCTTTATTCAATCCTTCTTGTTCCCATCACCGATGTACACTGTATAGGAACAGAACAAAGACAGAACTCATCGATTAGGGAAGTGAAAACATTGCCTAATCTTGATTGTCTGCCTCCGTGGCGCAATTGGCTAGCGCGTTCGGCTGTTAACCGAAAGGTTGGTGGTTCGAGCCCACCCGGGGGCGTTCATTTTTTTTATATTAGAATATTATCCTTGTTTGATATTTCTTAGGAGAAAATTACGAGATAAATATCTAGTGACAAAAACAAAATCAGAACAGGATATCATAAACTGGAAAAAGTTACTAAAACATGTTATGAACAGAAAAGAAAACAGCATCAGCAGAACCTTCAACCGCAAACAATACTTCTGTTTCGTGACTTAAAATCCTGGACCCATTACATAAATCCTGTTCTCAACTGTTTCGAACAGAATCAATCACTGGAAAAGGAATGAAAATATTTTAAAAACATGCACTTAATTTTTCATTATTATCCTGGTGGTGATGCTTATTTTTCTGTTTCAAATCGAAAAACCCAGAAAAGTCACTGAACAAAGCTGATGTATTTGCGAGAATATTTTTTCATCTACGATATTTTTATCTCATTTTCATTTTTGGCTACAGCCCCGCCAATTTTGATTTAACTTTATTTTTTTTTGAATTGTATTTCGCTCAAATTTGTTTCTAATCTTATCTTTCTTTAAATTGATTGCAAAAAAAAAAAAGAAAAAAGTTCTAAGGCAATTTGTGTCAAAATAAATTTTTATCATGGCGAGCCTTCTTCTTGTGTAATTGATTGACATTATGGTGAAATGAGCAATTTAAAACGAGACTTAAAACGTGGCCATATACATAAGAATTAATCAAATATTCATTAAGACTTCAATTAATCGTGCGGTCGATCATTTTTTTATTGAAGCAAAAATTAAATTCCAATTAAATATTCGTTAACATATTATTTTGTTTTTAATTATTTATGGCAGACGACAACTTGTCAAATAATTGATATTTTAGTTAAAGTAACACAATATGCAACTCGTGTCATGTGAAACCAGTTTTTACATGCATATATAGACATTTAATAATAATATTTTTTGCTCATTTTGTATACATACCTTAAGATAAAACATAAGGGGAACAAATCAAAATAAATACATACATATGCATACACTCTGTGTCATTTGATTTGGGTTTTACACATTTAGATTTGTGTTCCCAATGGTAAATACCATCGTATAAAGAATACAAGGTATGCTGGATATGAGATGATAGTTCGTCATCTTGTATTCGTTTGACGTCATTGCGAGTGAAAGTCTGTTTTGATTAGTAGATTTCGTTTGCGAAAGCAAATATGTGCTTTCTTTTCTTTCCTTTTTTTCCATCTGACAAATGAGAACCAAAGAATACCATGCATGAGAACACTCACTCGCGATGACGTCAAGACTCAGTCGACTAGAACTGCCAAGCATACCTTGTATACTTTATACCATGGGTATATATTACACTTTCAGGTTCTAACAACCCCGAAATGGAAAAAAATTCATCAAAGGTATAAGAGCCGTTTTGAAAAAATTCTGATTTAATGCTCTCCCAAACCAACGCTAAAGCGGAGCGAAACATTCGCCACGGTAGATAAAATGATGGCTAAGAATGATTCGCGTTGTTTTGGGAGAACTTTTATGGGCGGATTTTACTAAAAGCACATTTTATTCTATTTCTCCTTTCTCATAAGAAACCGAAGATGTACGTAAAGTGGGCGTGGCAGTGCGACCCACCATTAAAACCAACCATCTGCACTAGGTAGGAGTCCGAAAATTTGTATTTAAGTTCCCTACTTATACCGGAAACGACCTGCAAAGTTTCAGCCTTACCATAGTTTTTTCCATTTATTCAATAACTAAATGTCTCTACTTACTAAATCGTTAATCTAGCAGATTAGCAACTATTAATATTTTTAATCTTCTAACAACGAGTAGTTGTACAAATCGCACTAACCTTTTTCTATATCACGCTGAAGCAATTACTCGATCATGAATGAAACTTCTGTCTCACTTCCAATTCATAAGAAAAACGGACACACGATTTACTTTTATAAATGAACTGTCAAAGTTAATCTTCTTTTTAATCTGTTTGGGCGTTGAAAACACTACATATATTATGCTACTATACCTACACCAATTTATTTCATCTTGACTAAGATTAAGTGTCTGTGGAAACATCGTATAAGGGTTTAACAAAATTTTACAAAGTAAGAAAGGTAAAAGATTGATTAACTTTGTAGTTATTAAATGTCCAATTTCCATTCAACAAAAAAAAATTGATTTTTTTATGATTCTAATCTTTAGAATTCAATATAAACCAACAAAAAAGATTTGTCTGATGGTCTTCTTTGATTTTAGATTAAATATTTGAGTATTATCTTGAAGATAGATTTGCACGAACTTGTTGCGCCAAAATAAAGTGACATTTATATAAAAGTGTAAACTATACGCATTTTGCATTTTAATAGAAAAAAATGCACTCGCACAATTGCAAAAATTAAGCAAATCTGGTTTTGTGTTCTTTTTTTACAAGGATTATTCTGAGATCTGACCACAAAATCTGGAGTGATTGAATGAAAAACGATATTATGTAGACTTTAGGGGTATGAAAAAGGAATGGCAGATTGTTAATGAAATTTTAAACAATACCAAATCTGATATGGATTTCACAGTCAGCATAAACAATAAGTCCACGTCTGAACCTTTTGAAGTTGCCACTGCTTTTAATAACTTTTTCGCAAATCTTACAACTAATATTCGGAACACCACAATCAATAATATCTCGGCTTGTCATTGTAACAATTTGGATGAACCGATCGAAAGACAAAGTTTTTTAATGGAATTGTTTTCTCCCCCAGAAATAATTAAAATTATTCGGTCGCTCAAAAATTCTAACTCTATGTCGTGTGATAATATTTCTAGTTATAACTTAAAAAAAATATCTTTTCTTGTTTCTGATGTTTTAACCTATATTTTCAATTTAAGTATTCAGAAAGGTATCTTCCCCGAATCACTAAAAGCTGCTGTCGTTATACCGTAACACAAGAAAAGTGATGCTTCAAACTTAAATAATTATCGCCCTATATCTTTAGTTTCAGTTTTTTCAAAAATTTTTGAAAAAGGGGTTAAGTATAGAATACTGTCTTTCTTAGACAAAACAAATTATCTCAGTAGCTCACAGTTTGGTTTTAGAAGTGGCAGATCCACCGAGGATGCTTTGTTAATGTTGTGCAGTGTAATTTATACGAGTCTTAATGAATCTGACATCCCAGCTACTTTATTAATTGACATAACCAAAGCATTTGACATGGTGGATCATGATATTTTGCTAAGAAAATTATATAATGCAGGTTTCAGAGGCTGTATTCATTCGTGGTTTGCATCTTATTTCTCTAATCGTAGTCAAAGAGTAAAAATTAAAAATATCCTTTGTGATAAAAAGTTCATTAACGTAGGTGATCCACAAGGCTCCGTTCTAGGTCCAATTTTTTTTTTGATTTTTGTAAATTCGCTTTTTCTGCAACCTCTTAAGTGCAAAATTACAGCGTTTGCAGATGACACTGCTTTGACCTAGAGCAGTCAAAGTTATTTCAACCTGTATCTAGATGTAAACCATGATTTAACACTACTGCGTAGTTGGTTCAAACAACATAAGCTAGTCATAAGTGAAAAAACTAAATTTATGATTTTCAACATAAGGGGGACAATCTGTAACGAAATACCTTTAAAATACCATTCTCCTTTCTGCAAAAGATTCCCTTTATTGAATTCATGTTTACATGACCATAATGCACTCACATTTGATCCAAATATGTGTTGTGCAACTGATTGTTTTTTAATTGAGTGCGTTGACAGCTTTAAATATTTAGGTATTACCTTAGACTATTTGGTTAGCTGGAAGGACCATACTCTGTTTTTAAAGCAATTTCTAAACAACGTTGTTAGACAAATCTATCATCTCAGTCAATATTGTGGTTTGTCAAACTTAAAGTTGGTTTATAACGGTCTTTTTAAATCAAAGCTGCAATATGGGATATCATATTGGGATGGAACACATTTTAACAAATTAGAACCTTTGTTAATCAAACAAAAACATGCTGTTCGTATTCTTTGCAGAGCCAATCGTCTAACTCCTAGCTTTCAGTTATTTACAAGTCTTGAACTTCTTCCATTAAGGCATTTATATTTCTACAGGGTTTTAAAAATTTTCTTTCAAAAATCGGGGTATAACTCTTCAAGACTTTATGAAGACCGTAATTTACGCGTAAACACCAGTAGTCTTGCCCTTGTACCTACAATCAGGAAAGCACATTTTTCACACTTTTATAATGTTACTGCACCTCGTATTTTTAATAAACTACCTTTGATTCTAAGAAGTGAGCGAGTTAAATCAGTATTCCTGAGAAATATTAAACACTGGCTTTTTTTTATCTAATAATGATGAAATTGAAAATTTAACAAATCCATTAGTTTGATTCTATTATTATTATTTACTTTTTTTTTCTTATTTACTCATAATCTATGAATTTTGTAATTCTTTTCTTAAGTCAATTTTAAATTCTTACTTTATCGCATCCGCATCGATAAACTTAATATATTATTACTTAGTATAGTACATTCGCCTCTTGTCTTCGGGCAATAGAATGTTCTTAACTATTTCATTTGTATTCTTAAAAATAGCTGCATTTATAACTTCCATATATCTTTACATTGTATAGTTTTAAGTATTTTGCAAATGAAATAAAATTTAATATAAAAAAAAAAAGAAAAAAAAAATTATGAATATTTTTACTGTTCTGCTCTTAGAGATTAATTTATAAGGGTGATTTAAACAAGTTCGGCCCTTGTTGACAGAGCCCATTGTTGCTCATGATGTGAAAAGGAGATGTAAGGTTTCATTTGACAGAACATATGTTTACTTTCAAACGATCGATGGAGTTTCAATTAAATGCATCTTATAGAATAGGGCTTTTTAACAAATAGCAAACCAAACAAAATGATGAAACTGGCATTCGTTTTTTTAATTTCTATTTTTGAACTTAGATTACAAAAGTGTTTTCTTTCAAAAAAAGAAGAAAAATGACAGATTGATCAAAGGAAAGATTTTGACGTTTGAGAATAGACGTTAAAGGGATTATTGTGAGTATCAAGATAATATTGATTCATAACAAATATCTTACAGAAAAATAAAACAGAATATAAAACATTCAATAGATGTAGAGTGTAATTTTATTAAAAAATAAAAACAAAATAAAAAAAAACAAAACTATCTACATGTCTAGCTGACTGGTTTGCTGAGTTGACTGTCTTTTTTAAATGCAGTCCAAAGTCCAAATGAATTAAATTATTATCAAAGTCTGGGTATAGTGAGTGCATTATGAGAGACTCCGACAGACGTCATCAAATTTTCGTTATTCTTCCTAAGTAAAAAGTAAATCCGACGCACGTAGAGATGGATGGGGTTCGCTTTGTTTTTTTTTTTTCTTTCTTTTGCTTCGACAATAAATTGGTTGGAATGAAGTGAATGCACGCAACAAAAAAAAACGCATATTGAAATTACATTTAGATAATAATGAAACTGGTAAAGTGGTTTTTAAGTTTTTTATTTATATATAGCTATGTTGATGATTTTATTATTGTTATACAGTCTTGCATACAAGAAATTATTGTAAAATTTTGAATTTGAATATTTTTATATACGAACTATTGGAATTATAGTTTTATGTCGTTTTTAATTATTAAAGACTATCAGTTCTTTTTTGAAATAGACGATAAAAACGCTTTGGGATTTGATTTCATACTGGATGCCAAACATCTGAATCATTGATCGAAAACGCCTGAGTTTTATCTTGTCCGCTATTGTTTTATATTCTCCTTCTTTTTGAACTAAAAAAAATAAATCGGGTGGCACAACGGCTCGTGAAGAACCAGGACCAAGTGACTAACAACTCGCAACCATTCCTGTGTGCGCCTGTCAACAGGAATGGAAGGGACCTAATATTTTATGCCGAATCCGAACGGCTAGACGAGAAGCACTTATTCGTGACAAGTGATACTCTTGGAGGATTTGTCAATTCCTCGCAAGAGGCAGTAGCCCTGAAAAAAACTTTTTTAGTTTTTTAGGTGGACGAGGCTGAAAAGCGAACCCAGACCTCCAGCGTGACAGTCGAACGCACTAACCATTATGCTACGGGCTACTACTTTTCTTTTCTTTTTGAACTAGAAGATATTTAAATGTTTTGTGAAATTTATTGAACAAAATAATATATATAATTTGACTTATAACTAGTTAGATCCGATGATATTATGCATGTATCGGCTCATAGGGGGCCTAATATTATACAGGGTGTCCCGTGAGGGATGGTCAAAACTGAATATGGTGATAGGCCAGGTCATGACCTTTCAGAATTTGGTAACTTGTTCATACCGAATCATAACGGTTTTCCAGTAACGGCTATTTTTCGAAATTTTAATAAAACTTTACTTTGAACCAGTTTTTTGCTCATCCTGTCCATAACTGACTTTTGTTTTTTACAATTTTTACACTAAAACTTTGGCTCATAGTTTGACTTATTTTGTTATATAAAAAAATGTTCATTTACATCACCATTTGCCTACGAACTAAAAGATGAACTTGAACATTGACCAAACTTAATTTTTTACCTCAATTTTCTTAAGAGCTCCATGAATAAAATTCGTATGACACAATACAGGTTTTATCTTCCAGAAATATTCCGTTTTTCTGTAATTTTTAAAAAGGTATACAACTTGCTAAAGCGGTGCTCAGATAGAAAGTTATAACCGTTTGAATCCAATAAAACAGGTTAAAAATAAAACAAAAATAAAACATTTTTGTTCAAGTCTATCGATAAAATTAAAATATCTTTTCAAATATAACTCCGACAAAGATGAATTTTGGTGGAGAGCTTCATTTTGATGTCTTACGTAAAAACCTTAAATTTGGGCAAGGACCTCCGATTTTGTAGGGTGAAAGGGGAAAAGTCCAGTATTTTTGAAGATTTCTCGAAAACCATCAGTTTTTTTTTAAGAAATATCTTTGGAAAAATTGTAGCTTATAATATTTTACAAAGAATAGATAACTATAATTTTTTTGTTAGACTAATGGATTTTGAGACAAATTGCAAATGCAACGGTGTGAAAAATATCACATTAAAGTAAGGCCAAATTTTGTCCCTGTTTTTTTTTTTTTCAAAATCTCTTGGTCCGGAGAAAAAAGTGGTTGGTCTTTTTTGTGCGGAATTTTAATAGCTACCATTTTTCCAAAAACAGTTCTTAAAAAACCTGATGCTCTTCGAGAAATTTTCATGAATAAGTGCTTCTCGTTAGCCGTTCGGATTCGGCATAAAATTGTAGGTCCCTTCCATTCCTGTAACAAGCGCACACAGGAATGGTTGCGAGTTGTTAGTCACTAGGCTCTGGTTCTTCACGAGCTGTTGCGCCACCCAATTAATTTTTTTAATTTTTTTAGTGGGTGCCGTGAGTGAACTTTAACAACTCCTTAAATTTGATGCCTAGATACTTAAAGATCTTTTTGGCTGCTATCAGAGAAAAAAGGAGTTAAAATCTTTTGAACCCGCGCCACCCAAGGCACTCTTGTTGAACAAAACTATTGAATTGATGCTTGGGCGATTTTTTTTTTAATAAATTCCGTTAAAATTTTGTTTGGAAAAATAGCCCAAAAACAATTTACATTAAAAATATTTGTGTGGCATTTCCATTTTAAAATTTGGAGCAAAAATAATTTTGGACCATGTTTCCAAATTTCTTATTTGCTTTTTGACTGATAAAAAATATTTGGGCGATATTTTCAATTCGAATTATGCGCTGTTTCTTTAGGCTTTATTTCTTCACAACTTTCTTCGCTTCAATTTTTTTTTAAATACTTCACTTACATTTTCAAAAAGGGATTTTGAAGTATTAAAATTTTGATTTCAAAGCATTTTTGATTTCCTAGCATTTTTTTATACAACATAATTTTTTTTTGAAATTTATATAACATAGCCCACTTAAGTGGGTCATAGATCCACAATCAATGGGATTCTCGTGTGGGCTTTTGGCCCATCAGTGTCAAAATGAAAATCGATAAATAGGCTCCTACAACTAAACGAGAAATCGGAAAAAAAACAAGCGATAGGATGGTAGGTCTTGAATAGGACTACATTGGGTAAAAGTTTCAGAGTTGCCACATTTTTAGAAATATTTTTAAGGTGAAAGCGTAGGCTGTCAATTTTGATAGTAAATAATAAAATATTCGGTAGTGTGAAAATCGGAAAAATACAGTCGACATATCGGAAGGTAGTTCTTGAATAGGGCTACATTGAGTTACATATTCAGGGTTTCCAATATTCTAGAAGTACATAACTTTTTTTGAAATTTAAGGTTCTAAACTCATCCCTGACTCACTGTTTCACATTATACTAACATAACATTAAATAACATAACAAAATATGTTCGACGAGTGCCTTTGGCGTCCTGCAGTCATCTATAAAAAATAAAAGGTTAATATTAAGTTCCTAAGGGTCGACAAACAATTTTTGTTCATCACCCACACTTCACACAGCTACGATTATTTTTTTTTCTCGAACCAAACAACACGCTCCAGTTAATTGTCTCATCTTTTGCGAATCGCCCTGTATAAGTTTGTAATTATGATTATTTTTTAGTTGTGTTTATAACGAAAAGTCTACTTACTTTAATTTCCATACTCAAACCCACAATAACTCATCAAATATAAAAAGGTATAACATTACGCTCGTTAAGAAATATAACGTCATTAATACTTAAAACAAAAAAAAACTACATACTCTCAGCTTAGTAGGCTCTATCACTCTAACACAAACAATTTAATGGAATATTTAGCATTTTAAATTTGCAAATTCAATTTGTATTCCTTGACAATTGTTGAATAGAAAAAAATATAAAATAAAAAATTTAGCTTTTGTCACCATGAAGGTCAACTAATAAATTAATTTATCTTAACACAACAAAAACTATAATAAATACAACTAAACATCGAAACAGGTAACATTATATTGATCAATAGTTCTTAGCTTTTGTCGCGGAACTGAATTTTTTTACAATCTTGTTTATGTAGATAAAAATTACCTACCTACCTATGATAAAGTCAAAAATTAAGGTGATTGGAACTTTTTGACGAGATTGTTTTTAAGTAATATTATGTTAGTCATTTATCGGAGGTTTTTTTGATAACTTTTGTTTTGTTTCATAATTTTGTTTTCTACGAAAAAGAAATGATTTTATTGCTTGTCATCATGAGCACATAATTTTGTTTGTTTTTTTTATTGTTTACAAACAACCTCAACCAAGGTTATTAGGTAGGTACCTTAAAAAAAAATAAAAGTTGTTTATACTTTATAACTAAAAATTTCATTCAGTTCGATTGGATTCCAACGAAATCGGTCTGTGTAAATTTCAGGGCATCATGTTTTGGCGCCTGGACGTTTGTGTGAAGTTGTCAGATGATCACAAAACTCGATACACACCGACCACTACACAACACTCTGACCATAACCACCAATCTTATACACTGTTGGCAGCACGGAACACAGCCCAACAACATGCGAAGCCATAATGTTCACTCAACCTTCGATTTATTTTGTTTTTTTGTTCTTAAATAGAAATTAATTTAGAACAAACATTCTACTTCATTCGAATTTAAGTTTAATATTCAAAAAAATGACATCGAAACATAAAAATGACGTTTTGAATGAATGCGTTCAGCTTAATCAAACTTAATTAACACAAACGCAATTTCTGTGAACCAAGTATAAGAAATTTATTCAGATACCTAAACTTTCTTCGGAAACAATAAAATATGGGAAACATGAAGAGCTATATATACATTTACATATGTACATTAACTTAAAAAAATTTAAATGATGGTTCCAAAGTTAACAACTCATTTTTTATTGAAGGCTCGTCTAATGTTTATTGAATATTTTCATTGGGTATGGGCCAAGTATTGTGTTTATGTAAGAAAAAATTGAAGTTTTATTATTATTACGATTGTTTAGAAGTCTTAAAATAATATTTAAATACCCCGGGCAGAAAAACAATCTAGTTTTCGACAAGGCACTAGAGAGTCTTACATTGATTCTGGCAAGGGGCTAGCAAAGGCTGTAACCAGGGCATTGGCGATTATAAACCCTTTTACCTGGTCAGGCAAACAAAAAGGCTGGCTTATGTGGGACTTGATACCACGATCTGCTCCTTGTCAGTCCAATGCGCTGCTCACTGGGCCAACTCGCTTTACAAAAATTCAATGTCGAAAGTGAATAAGTTTCATACTCCAATGTTTCATACCATATTGCATAACAAATACATATACAGAATAGAATAGGATTTTATGTTATTGCTTTTTAGGTAGAACAACTTGCAACAGCTTTTCTGTTTTAATTTGTCTGACGTTTCTCACAAATCTGTGCTGTTCTGTTCTGATCTTACTAACTGAATTCCGTGTGATATGAAAAAGAAGACAAAGGAAAGAGAGAAAAAAGTATCGTATGATACTGAAATTGCATGGTGGTTAAAAAATTATTGTTTTCAGTGTACAAAAGACATTCCTGATGGGGTACCGAAACATATCCAACAAGTTTTTTAGGAAGGGCCTCGCGAGTGTTTGAAAAGTTTCCCTGATCTACTAAAATCTAGCAAGGGATTGTTAATTATCTGACAAGTTACAAACTTGGAATTTTTCCAGCCGGGTACTGTAAAAAAAACTGCAAAGCTTTTCGCACCATCATTTAATTTAACTTCAAAATACTGTATGTAAATCGTAAGTCGTCACGCGTATGAGCGTTCATTTCTAAAGCTTTGATATGAACGTCACATGTCAGCGGAATGCCATACAATTTGACGGAATCACGTCTGGCACTTCAAAAATTAACTTGCCGAATATAAAGAGTGCGGACAATTTTTGCAATATTCCCATACTCCTCTTCCTATTATACTACAGTTTTAAAACTGAATACCGTAAATTCCAGTCGAAAGTAGGTACAAGAAAATTTCCTAAAATTAAAAAAAAAAAATTGAGAAAATTGATCATAGTCTAAGATCCGCAAGGATATTTTGGGAGTGCGTGTATAACTAAAATCTAAGTATGAGTGGGCTTATTAGGTGTATATTTTATTAAAGCTATTGCAATCAAAAGTATGGCAGGTTTTTTCTTCAGCCTTTAGCTGTGGTGGAACGTTGAAAATAGAGATTTTCTAAATTTCATATTAGGGGTTTTAACACTTCTATTATATTTTTAAAAACACATCATTATGCTCTGTCATTTTCCCTAAGTCCAAACACCTTAATCTTGGTGACCCACCAATAGAACTTTTTAAGTGAACGTTATCCGTTTTTCAACAAAAAAAGTCGCCAAATATTTTATTTTAAGGCCGTGAGTCGATTGCGCTAAAAGTGCGTTAAATTTTATCCCATGGCTAAATTTTGACATTACTGAGGTGAATACAGTCGTCAAAAATTTAACCTGCTCAGGAGTTCGTTTAAATTTTAACTAGTGGATACATTTTGACGTTTGTATTAAACTTCTTGCACATTACTTACACCATCGATCTTCCCAAACCTGGACGGCTAGGAGCCAACATCACGATGGTTCCCTTTATTGAATTTGTTCACAGTGGGTTAAATTTAGTATGTGACTTTTACATGATCTAATTAACTAAGGCTTATCAACCAAAATTGGCTTATTAGCGATATACATACATGATTAGGAACACATACTTTGGATTTTTCGAAAATAATTTGATCAACAATAAACACATTCGACGATTTCTCAGTTTCAATAATCATGGATTAAAGTGGGGTACACATTATCAAACCTGTTTGATGTCAAACACTCAACGGTATCAAAAAAAAAAATGTGAACAAGGAACGTGTTTGTCAAACAGAGAGTACACACTATCAAACGTGAACAGATTTGTCAAACAGGTATGATAATGTGTACCCCGCTTACCGCCCTTCCAAACAAACGCCAAACATTCGGTGCGGCGGAGAAGCATTCGCCATTGGCTTGGGCACTCTCATTTATCTCTATGCAAATAAATTTTGACTAGCGAATATTTCACCTTAAAGGCTTTTCCAAACCAATGCGAAACATTCGGCGCGGCACTATAGGCACTGTTGTCGCTTTTAATCGGTGAAACCATCTTCAATGCAACTTTTGTATGAGAATGACGATCGACTGTCCAGGTGTACTAGGTTCATGACTGCCACTGTCAAAATGCAATTTCCACATACAAGATCGTATCCAAAGCGATTTGGATAGATTTGTGTTGAAATTCCTTCTGAAAAAGCTATTGCAACAATAAATCAAGGCATATGAACATTTTTGTATAGGAGAGGACACCGTCTCGGATAGGTTCCTTAACGCAAGGAACGCCAATGGGAAATGTATGTTTTAAAAAATTCCATTTAATGCAATTGACACAGCAAAACCCTTCAATTTTATTCACCCCTTTAAAAAAAAAAAATTTGTTGCTTTTTTAATTGTAAACAATTTTTATTATTTTTCAAACTTTCCCTTCCCTTAAAAGTCTTAAATTGTAAGAACAAGAATGTGTGACCCAGTTGTGTATATTTTTTTTTTTATATTTACTGAAAAACAAGCCCTCAAAAGATTTCATTATAATTTTAAAAAAAATATTAAAAAAAAAAAAAAAAAAAAATGGCCAGTCCGGCCTCTTGCGAAGAGGCGTGATTGGACGAAACGTGCTGCTGTGTTCGTGTCTTATCAACATGTTTAAGTTATAAATTAAGATGTTTTTTTAACTTGATATGTTAATTTGTTGTCTTAAAAAAACAACCGTGCTAACAAAGATAAAACAGAAATACATAATGCTAACGAGTTTAACAAATTTAATAAACATAAATACGAAAGTTTGTTTGCATTAAAATCAGTGATAAGATTTTTTTTTTTATTCATCAAATTAATTTACAGATATTATAAAAATAAAGGAAAGATAGAAGAATTTAGAGTACAAAGTTTACTGTCTCAATCATTCGTTAAATGTAGGTTATGTTTTTTAATCACATTAGGCTCTCCGCAGACGAGTCAAAACATTTTGCAATGTGAGTTCCAATAACCTGTACTATGGATTGGAAAACCGTAGGTCGTGTGGACTGTGGATTGTATAAGTTCACATAACAGAACACATGACGTTTCGAACCTTCCGCACATGATTTGTAGAATAGAAAATCAGATATGATGAATTTCAAAAATAAACAATGTTAGCAATGACACTAGGGTTGCTATCGTGTTTCGCAAGAAATGGAAAAACAAGTCTAAGGTATAAAGCAGGGGTGGTGCAATGCAAAACGCTTATAACCGATTTTTGTTTATATCGTAAGAACGGATATAATAAACAAGTTTCGTATACGGATAAGAGAAGCAAATTTCACGTTAAAAAACAATAATCATTTACACAGTAAATATATATATATAAATATATATATATTCTCTAAAAAATAAATCAATAAATAATATATATAAGTTTATTAAAAAAAAACAAAATACAAAATTCATTGTGCATTGTTTAAAGGCACTTTTTGGAATCCAATGTTTATAATACAAACAAAAGAATAAGACTTAACAAAACCATCAAATATTTTGTTGGTTGCAATTAGTTTATTTGTTGTTATTTCCTAAAAAATAATTTCAGCCAATTTTCAATTGTCCTTGGCCACTTAGTTAAAAAAACAAATCAACATTTTTTATTTAATATAAAGCACTTGATAAGTGTTTTCGACCACTTTAGTGCAGAATGGCGGATGCTCCCCCGAATAAATGATTGTCAAGGTTTTGCTATAGGATATTTGTAATGCAGCTGCCTGCACCAGATTCCACAACCCCTTTAAGAAGCTGCTTGACTTGCTGTATTCGATTTATTTAATGCACTTTTAATAAGAAAATTAATATGGTGTTAGATCTGGTGAACGTGGAGGCCATAAAATGATGGTCTCAGACGTCCTATCCATCTGCCTGGGTACCTAGTATTCAGATTTGCCAGCACAGCATAGTGTGCAGCACTTTGTTTTTTTGTTTTTGTTAATTTAGTAGCCAGCAACAGTTAAAAATTGGCTGGAATTATTTTTTAAGAAATAATAACAAATAAACTAATTGCAACCAATAAAATATTTGATGGTTTTGTTAAAGCCCAATAAGCCCAATTGAAGACGTATACCTCAGAACAACCTCGAAAAATTCAACCGTTTTTTGCACTTTGTTGACATTTTTAGTAATGTTGCATTCGGCCCCAGAAAATAAAAGCTTGGATGTATCATTAGGACAACATCATAAAAACAGGTTATCAATCAAAAATCTACCATGTTCAACGCATGGCATTATTTTCACGTTTACTGTGCTAATTTTTAAAACTTTTGTTTTTGTTAAATTGCCTCTGGTATTGCAAGTTTTTAGCAATAACTTGCTTTTGTCTCTAGATACAATAACAAGCTATACCAATTTGAAATTCGCATTTAACGCGCGGTTGGCCACTTAGGTATTCATGCATTTTTTTATACCGGAGATAATTTAACTTTTTCAAAATTATTTTCTTTCACATTTTACATTGAAAATCAAAGTTAAATACATTTTTTCTCTAAGAAGTCCAACAGTTATTATAATTTTTTTCTACTAAAGTTCTGGCACAAATAATGATTAATATTGCTACGAAAAAAAAACGGTGGAATTCATACACTTGTAGTCGTGGTATTCAAAAATGTAAAGTAAGGCAAAAAATAATGCACTGATCAAAAAAATGCATGTATCTTTTCTTGTGGTTGGGATAGAACTTTTTTTATCAGTTTTCAGGACGGCCATAAAGTCTATTATGAGGCATTTCAGGGTTATCCATTCTTTACGGGGCACCCTGTATGCATACATATAGACGGAGAAGATACAACAAAGAATTGTACGGGCGGGCGGTACAGCGACATCGACCTAGTCACAAAAGTAAAAAGGCAACGACTAATGCGGCTGGGTCGCGGATCGACACCAAGCTCGGACCAGAAAAGTCTTTGAATCTATGCCCGAGGGAGGGTGCAGGCGCAGTAAACGAAGACTGTGAAACTGGTGGCGCAGGCAAGTGGGTGAGGACCTCAACCAACTTGGTGTGGGAAACTGGAAACATAAGCTAGGGATAGTTCTTTCTGGAGAAGGTTTGTTGGTTGAGGCCTTGGTACACACCACACTGTAGCGCCACCGTAAGTAAGTATATTCAAAAGCCAGAATGTATAGGCAGAGAAAATCAGGAAAATTAGCAGAATTATTTTTCTTTCATCAT
This sequence comes from Melangyna quadrimaculata, assembly GCA_949320155.1. Classification (NCBI taxonomy): domain Eukaryota; kingdom Metazoa; phylum Arthropoda; class Insecta; order Diptera; family Syrphidae; genus Melangyna; species Melangyna quadrimaculata. Next base: position 139,544,712 of record OX439485.1, on the reverse strand, counting down.
TTGGAGCTGATTTTATATCCAACCAAGATGAACTTTTATTAAGGATCACCCTAATGAATATCACGTTGACATAAAGACAAAAATACAAAAAATGTATTTATTTATTAATAAACAAAATTACTTATTGTTTAAATTTCAATTAAAAGCTTTAATGTGGTTCATGTAAATTTATATTGTTATAAATGGGACACCTACAAAATCTGAAATTTGCATTTTATTGTCTCTTAAATTCTTAAGCATAAACGAAAATTGTCGTTATAATGTCTGGAGTTTAACGTTTAAAGTCAAAATATTTATTTTTCAATAAAATAATGATAAATTAAATGTTATCAGAAAATTTTATTTTATTTTTGAATTCATAAAAGATTGCCCGCTATCTTTTTAAAGTGCGTATTGAAGGAACGATTTTTTATTATATGTATGAATGACCTCGACATGTTTTTTGCAACAGATTTTATCTGTCAGTAACTTGTTTTTATCTGTAAGTAACTTGTTAATGCGCCACCGGTACAGTTCTGATTTCATTTTTATCTTTTAAAGGAGTGGGTTTAGAATTTTGTAGGGATGGTGACTATTTTATTGATTCGGATTTTTGGTAAGAATAATTAAGATTCAAGTTTACCTTACTTAAGATGACGAAATTTCGAAATAAATGTAATTATATTTAAGTGTAAGTTATTGAATATAATTCAAATAAAAGCTCATACAAATATTTGAAATCGATCAATTTCTAATTTTATTAGCGAATTTATAAATTTCATGGAAAATGAATAAATTGGGCGTAAATAGTTTCAAATGTCACCTATACAAAAATTAAAAATAAAAATTAAAAAAAAACATGCAAAAATGCTAAATAACTTAAATTGTGATGAGATACTTAATCAAATATATTTTTTTCAAATTAAATGGCTAGACTGAATATTTGTACAATATAAAACTGAGTTTTCTATTTCTAACACTATTCTAACAAAAATTAGAATTTTTACTTGCGATATAGGTACTATAATGGTAAGTTATAGATTCGTAAACAAAATCGAACTCGAGATAATAATTTTGTCTAACATTACGATGATAGAGAACGCGAAAAAAGGGGGTCTCGCAATTCTGTGTGTCTGTCTGTCTGTCCGTCTGTCCGTCTGTCCGTCTGTCCGTCTGTCTGTCGGTCCGTCTGTCCGTCTGTCCGTCTGTCCATCTGTCCGTTTGTCTGTCTGTACCTCGACCTGCAGCCTAAACGGCTGAAGCGATTTTCTTCAAACTTTGAACTAAAGGTTCTTATGGGATTCCCTAGAGGGACAATTGAAATTTTTTTTTACTCAAAAAATTACGGTACCTGCCGTACAACAAATATACAAAAATTGATTTATTTCAAAAACGGCTTTAACGATTTTGAAAAAAAAAATACTAGCTCCTATAATTACTAAATTTAATAATTTGGTAGAAAAAAAAATTTGTATAACGGTTATTAACGGTACCTGTCATAGAGTCGATTTTTTAGTTTACAAGTTTCTCGTTAATGGTCAAACCGATTTCAACCAATTTTTGTATGTAAGAGGTCCCTTACATATTTAACAATTTTGCATATACAATTTTCCGAAAAAATAATTTTTGGATTTTTAAAAAATTGTTTTTTTTTTGAAAATTCAATATCTTGAAAACGGGTCACTGAACATTTCTTAAGTTTGTGTAAAATTGTATTTTAATAAATTCTAAAAATTGGCATACCAAATTTTATTTTTAAAAATATTCAAGAACCGCCTAAGGATTTTTGAATTTTTTTTCATAAATTCATATTTATCAAACAAATCAGATGGCATACTTTTGTTTAGCTCTATCTGTTTTAGCTATTAAAATAACAAATTTATATTAGTTTATAGTAATAAAAAGTAATTTATGTAATTTATATTTTAACTTGTTTCTTACAACTTTGTTTCATGATATGCACATTGTCAACTTCAAGCTGCGTTAAAGTTTTAAGCTACGAGAGCAAGTTTGTGCGATCCAGTCGTGTCCATTATTGTTATTTGATTATTTTTATTTGTAATTTTATTTTTAGTTTTAAATTTTTTTGAGAACTGTTGTCTAGATATGAGGAAATCTTGGGCAAGATTGGTTACACTTACACCTGAAAAAATAATTTTGTATGTACTGGCAAGAAGTTAGGATCTCCCTTTTTTAAAATCATTTTTTTGTCGGTGAAATCAAGCTGAATAATTTTGGAAAACTATCAGGAACTATAAAGAACTCAACTGCATGTTAACAAAATTGAAATGCACTTCTTACACTTATTTCAAGGACAACATTGTCTGCAGGGTAATCTTCAATATCTCGATTTTCGTTCAAACATTGTTGTTAATCTGTTATTTTGTCAGCTTCTAATTTTATACTTGACACAACAAAACAACAAATTGTTGATACAGCAATAAAATTAATTATGCGATGGACTTTAACCCTATCAAGAACCAAAAACACGCTAAACAGCAACTGAATTTGTTTGTTATATTTGCATATGTATCTAGCTTAAAATAGATCTTATTATTCCACATTTGAACTTTTATTTAAAGATATATTTTCTTTTTATTTCTTTTCAGGTATGTGTTGTTTTGAGAATAAAATCGTTAAATACATCGTAAGTACCTACTATATTATTTAAAAATTAAACTTACGATGGGGAGGATGGTTTAATGCCAAAACAAAGGAAAAAGAAAAACCCAAATAAGCAATATATTTTGTTTGCATTTGTTATAAATTGATCATCTGTACCTATCTAAAAGCCTCATTCAAAAGGCTATTTGATTTTTGTTCACATAAATGCGGTCTTGTGAAATACGAAATCGCAAATTATTGTTTAAGAGTCGTGTCCATTTTTGTTTGAATGTATGCAAATTGTGATAATAGATATCGGTCGCACCGGTATTATTTTTTTATAATAATGTGGTTAACTTTGTACCGCGAATTCACTCTCGATCCTTATCGTTTCAAAGCCATTAACTTAAGCGTTTCCTAGTAAAATTATACGCAATATACGATATTTTACCGCAATGCTATATTAGTTAAAATAACACATACGATATACTATAGATAAATACCCTATATTGACAAAAATACCAAATATCAAACACAAATATATATTCAAAGAGAAAAAAAGGTATGTGAGTGCCAAGACTCAAGGGGAGGATGTGTAAACAAGGCATCACAAAATTCTAGTTGGTTGCTTGGTTTTCGAAAAAACTGCCTATACCACATTACCGACCTGTACCACATTGCCTCAATTTACTCTATTCAATGCACGAATCATTGGCTTCCAAAAATGTACGGTAAACAAAATGGTGCAGAACGGATATGTACATTAGACTAGACCTTAGGCACCTAAAACAAAAACACTCTTCTCCACCTGTCAATAGTTTCTAAATAGTAAAATCCCCTAATTTTTTCAGATTTTTTCAACTCCCCTTAGTCGCCCTGTTTTCAATTAAAGATTGATATACAGGGTGTCCCTTAATTCGTCAATAGTATTTTAGGGTATGATTCTGGGGTATATTCTAAGACAAAAATTGTTCTACAGTTAGGGCCTATCTCCAATTTTGATATCATTTATCGGGAATTTAAGAAAAGTCTTACTTTGGGGTACCCTGATCCATATTACCGGTAATTGCGCCGTAAGTACGTATGATAGAAGCTGCGTTTAGGCCTTTTTTTAGAAGGAATACCAGCCTTTGTAATTGCGTTTAAATAAATTTGATACCTTGTCTCAGTCTTAAGATATCCAGTTTTTAGTCTGTTTCATTTTTCTTGCCCATGCTAATTTTTTGACTTTGGGGTCAATTTTCTCCAAAAAATGCGTATCAACATGATGTTTTGATAAATTTTTTGAATATACGTAACAATACTAAAAATAAAAGTCTGTATCAAGTTTGCCGAAAACCCCATACATTTTATGATAACTTGGAAAAACAGCGGCAGGTAAAATTTAAAAAAAAAATGTTTTTTAGCTTTAAGCTCGAAAAGCTATGAATAAAAATTACTTGTGTGGTTTTAGATAATTAAATAGTAATACACTATTTAAATTAAATGTCTGTTAAAATAGAATTGCTTACGTATAATTAAATTAATAATAATAAATTAACACAGTAAACGTGAAAATAATGCCATGCGTTGAACATGGTAGATTTTTGATTGATTGCCTGTTTTTATGATGTTGTCCTAATGATAAATCCAAGCTTTTAACTTCTAGGACTTCAAAAATCTACCATGTTCAACGCATGCCATTATTTTCACGTTTACTGTGTTATTTTTTAAAACTTTTTTTTTGCCAAATTGCCTCTAGTATTGCAGATTTTGACCAATAACTTGCTATGGACTCTAGATACAATAACAAGCTATACTAATTTGAAATTCGCATTTAACGCGCATATTTTTAAAATGGTTGGCCACTTAGGTATTCATGCATTTTTTTTATACCAGAGATGCTTTAACTTTATCAAAAATTATTTTCTTTCACATTTTGCATTAAAAATCAAAGTTAAATAATTTTTTTCTCTAAGAAGTCCAACAGTTATTATAATTTTCTTCTATTAATGTTTTGGCACAAATAATGTAAAATATTGCTACGAAAAAAAAACGGTGAAATTCATTAACTTGTGTAATATTCAAATAATGTAAAGTAAGTCAAAAAATAATGCACGGAACAAAAAAATGCATTTATCTTTTCTTGTGGTTGGGGTAGAACTTTTTTTATCAGTTTTCAGGACGGCCATAAAGTCTACTATGAGGCGTTTCAGGGTTATCCATTCTTTACGGGGCACCCTGTATATCAATCTTGAATTGAAAGCAAGGCGACTAAGGGGGAGGGGAAAAAATCTGAAAAAATTAGGGCATTTTTTTTTTTACTATTTAGAAACTATTCACGGGTGGAATAAGAGTGTTTTTTTTAGGTGCCTAAGGTCCAATCTAATGTACATAATACTGTATACGTGACTATCATACTTTCAATTTTACCCATACCCAGGGCTAAGAAACACCAGAGCTAACAAAAAGCTTACTTATTTTGTCCTTCTTTGAAATTCTGGCGATTGTGAATAGGTCGTTTAATATCGGCTTGATCAAATTGCAGTATATGCGTGACGGGTAAGAAAATTTTGAATTTAAAATAATATTATGTAGTTTAGGAAAAGTAGACAAAAAAACTTCGAAAGAATTCCGAAAAAGACGAAAAATACACTTAATTTTTAGGAGGGGTGGGGGGTAAAGGGAGTAAAATACACTTTTTTCTAAATTACTTAAAAATTATAGGTTTTTTTGAAAAAAGTTGTAGATTCATATTGTAGCCCATGAAATTCTGCACAAAAAAGATTATAACACTTTTTATTGTACAGTTGATAGATTTGGAGAAAAACGGTCAAAACATTTGGGTGCAGTACATTTAGTCAAAAAATGTAATATGGGAGGATACTAATAATATTTTTGGATGGAGAATAATGTTTGGGTTATGTTTGGAAAAATGTTTTCTATTAAAGAACAAAGTTTTAAGAGTGGTACCGGAAAGGAAATGCCGCCATCTTGAAATTTCTTCCTTTTAGTTTTGCTTAAAAACTTCCGAGAAGTTTATTTTTTCACAAAACGATCTAAAAGCAAATTGTAGACAGTAGAATTATCTACACAAAATGACATATTAACGTGCTCTGTACGGCAATACGATCTCAGCGGTTCTATGGCGGTCCAAATTCACTTTACAAGTAAACCTCAGAAACAACGGACTAAACCAACATAAATACCAAATTAAAAAAAGAATACAATATCCAAAAACTGAGTTTTTTAACAACAAATTTATTCATTTTTTAAATTGAAATTTTGGTACACAATACTGCTTAAATATACTTTTAAGAAGCTTCCTCGCAAACAAAATTGAAAACAACTGCACGGTTTTCGATACAATCAAAAACCAAACAAAGTGGTTTCTTTAGTCGCACTACTCGAATGTGGAATGCTCTACCCAGCTCAATTTTCCCCTCCCATTGTGATCTACAGACGTTCAAAACCAATGTGCATCGGTAATCTCCTTTTAAATCCCCTCCAATCTACCTAATCGCTCGTGCTGTGTATATCATCTTAAGGGTAGTCACAACCCCTTTTGCACGCGCTAAATATAAAAAAAAAAACAAAGTGGCTCTACTTAAAGACGTATCTACTAATAATAACCTTTACAAAATAATGTAGCTTTTATAGGTAGTGTTATGAAATGTAACTGATTTGTTTAATTTTGGCATTCAAGAAAACATTAAACGTTAAACCCAAAGGCATATTTTACTCCCAACTTCATTGTGAAGTTAGCAATACATGCCCTTTTCTAACCATAAATTGGGTATTTACTGTAATGAATTCCGTTTATAATGCCAACTCCACAGAGAAGATTGGGCTGAAATATATTAAGGGGACTTCAAGTTTTGGGCTTAATGTTTTCTTTAAATTTCTAGATTTAACGGTGTTTGTGAGAAAAGGGTATGCAATATGAAATTAAAGCAACTCATTCAATATTTGTATATAATTTGTGTCTCTTTGGGAAAGTCTCTTAAACCTAAAACTACAATAAATTAAACAAAAAATTTAAAAGCGACTATACATATACAAGAAGCTCATGCGGAGAATTTCGATGACTTTGTATATCCTGTAGAGCTATAGGGTGAACTTCTGCGTCAGTCCCATATATTGTTGCCAAACGTCCCAGTTTACCCGGGACGTCCCGGATTTCAGGCATAAATTCAACTGTCCCGCCGGGACAGTGTTTTTCTCCCACAAAAAATGTGCTAAATGTAAATGTCTTTCATTAATACAGAACAATCGCTACATTGGGATTTAACCTTAAGAAATTGATTTTAAAATTTCAATCAAACAAAACCTAACTTAAAGAAGAATGTGTTTTTACAACCTGACAGGGACACCTGTCATTTAAATAGGGAAAATATTATTTGAATACAAGATATTTGTTTTTCGGAGTTGTTTTGCTGAAAGAGTATTTTCACAAATGGTTCTAAAATTGACAAAGTGTTGAAATCCCGGAATTCCTCATTATTTTAGCCATTTGTACCGCCTAGCTGTAAGAAAAATCTGCCAACGCTAATCCCAAAATCATAGAATCTAAGTACATATGTATGTACATATATGTAAGTATAATTTGTTTTATTTGTTCCTATGTATAATTTTGTCTAACAGAAATAAGCAAGCATATTAGCTATTAAGATTCTGTTGAAGTTCCAGATAAATTCCATAATTTTACTGGGTGTTAAAAGCTGACCTAGTCATATCGTGAATTCCACACATGGAAAATATTTCCAAGGACAGTAGATAAAATGGAAACTTTATGAATAAAAGAGTATACATGACAATTTTAATTAATGTGTTTATTTTTTTGTAAAATCATGAACTTATTAAAAACATATTGAAAGCAATAAGCAACAATTAAATGAAACCATTGTAAAAGGGGTACTCATAGTTTTGTTTACTTGACAAAAAAAAAAAAAATTAAAAAAAAAACTATACACAATAACCTTGGACTTTGTAGCTATATTGATATTCTGTCATTGTAGATGATTATCAATTCAATTTATAAATTAAAAAAATTACCTTTATGTATAATCTTATACAGGTATATGCATATGCAATTATTATTTTTAATATAAACTTAAAATTGATTGCATGTCTTGTGTAACTGATAAAGTTTAATCAAAATTAAAAACGAAACAAATAAATATGAAGTTCATAACCACGTGTAAATATCATGAATAGTTTACATTCAAACTTGCATTGGAAAGCTAATTGTAAAATAAGTCATTATGAGTCAACCTAATGACGCGAAAAACGCCGGCCGCCGACCCAAGTGTCTACGATTTTCGTTGACCATTGTGAAAAATGACACCCAACTCTAAAAAAAATTCTTTTCGTTGTCATCAATATGAACATATTATAAACAAACACAACATGTGGGTAGTAAAGATCATGAGCACGTATACCCTTTTCATGTTTGCTTACGCCTGATTTCTATTTATTGCGCTTCTTAAGGTGGAACTATAATAATTGTTTGAGGGGCACTTAAGTATGTATAGTATTAAGAAATAACTATAATAGCGAACTTTTGTTACTTTTCGTCCTATTTATGTTTAGTTCACCTTTGTATAAGAAAGTGACATCTTATTCTTGTTGTTTTAAATTGCTTCGAGTGGATACAAACAATATACAATCGTAATCCCAAAATCCTCGAAAACCCCAAATTTCTTTGATTTATTTCTATATTTTGAGCGAGCCAAAGATTTTAACTAAAATGATAATTGTAAATGCAGGACTTAATTAAAATAATGTAACTTTTGAAAGCTTTTATATTTGAAAATTCCATAGTTGAGCACTTTGACACACCCTAATATGCATGAGAATGTACCGAGTAGGTAGGTTAAATAAATATCAATACCTATATCCTTGTCTCGTTTATTTACAAATCGTCACCTTGCATTTAGCCATTATTTATATATTTTTGCAAGCAAACAGATATTGGCTGTGTGAGAATATTTGTGTAAAAAGAAACCATAAATTAAAATGTATAGAATAAGGCGCCTTCATTTGATGATAAATAGAGTTTATCAAAACTTTTTAAACTATAAGTTTTCTTACAGTAGTTTTAATTTTGTAATTTTCCACTTGAGCAAAGTGTTGGCTGTCACTTTTGACATTGATAGATTGTTCAAAGTATACTGTTGCAATCACCTGTCAACTTATTTAAACTCATAACTTCCCATCCGAAGTTATGAACTCATTTTATTCGATCGATTTATAAAACGTCATTTTTACTGCTCTTTCTATTATAGTTCATACTTATAAAACACTTAATGGAATGCCTTTAACATCAACACTATCAAAGTATAAACCTATTTCAAGTATTGGCTACCGTTTTATTTTTAATCCCCCGCGTTACATTTTATCATATCTTTTAATTATTTGATTCTAATTTCTAATTGTTACTTGTTTATTGGTGATTAAGATAACAAGAAATAGAATTGGTACGTTAATACAATGAAACTTAATATAGAAAGCTATGGTTGTTAGAGCATTTTTTTATTAACTAAACGCCAGGAGCGGAGACTGTTTTGCTCCATCTTTAGTATAAAACATCTTGAGGCTTGTGAATATTATTTTTATGTAAGGAACAAATGCGTTGAAATTTTTTTTTTTTTACTAAAATTATGACATAATAAACCAAGAATGTTCTATTAACAGGGAAATTTGCTCAAAAACCCCAAAACATTATTTCCGTTGGTCGATTTTTTTTTGACAAAAACCTGGTGTATACAGTATAATATTAAAACTTATTCCTTCTTCGTGACCTTTTTAATACAATGTCCGCATTAATAGAAAATTTAATTTCTAACAAAAAGTCATTTAAGTTAAATTCACCAATTGCAAAAAAAAAACGACCAGTGTGACCATTCTCTCCGAAATGCATGTATGAATTTGGGCAAATTGTATGTTTTAAGGAAGCTTAAGTTCCAGACAAACATATTCAATAATAAAAACCCGTGAACGCAGTTGTTCCTTTCTTCCTGTCATATTCCGGTATTTAATATTTCGTTCATGTGGTCTCCAGAAGAGTTTTAGTATTATGTTAAAATTCTAAGTGGGCTTTAGGGCCCACTAAATATCTAAATCAGACGACCCACGTTTCAAACGTGGTTACGTTTTTCTTTAGGTCTCTAAAAAAATAGTTATTAATATTTTATAGCTTCCATTTTAAAAAAATTATAGAATACGTACTTACAACTTTTATTTCTATAAAAATAATATTAAAGTTTAATCCTCTTTTAGTTGCATTTTTTTTTATTTAATTCGTGGTCGAAGACTTAAGGAGCTTTTACACACTGAAAGGTAAATACTTTCAGAAAGCGTTTCGAAAATTCCTACTTTGAAATTTTCCTGAAAATAATTTCATACAGCAGTCACACTATGAAAGGAAAGTGCTTTCTGAAAACGCTTTCTGAAATCTTTTTACTTTCAAGAAAGCAAATTTTCTGAAAACATTTTTTGGGTCGTCACACAATGAAAGCGAAAGTGTTTTCTGAAAACGCTTTCTGAAAGTGTTTTGTGTGTAAACGGTTGTGATATTTGAGCAGTTTTGGAATATATATATTTGTATATAGGGGCTTATTGCGAGAGTCTATTCGACTTAAGTCTATTCGACTTTTTTCGATTCTATCAAACTTGTAGTATCGCCTTAGGCTCGTTTCACACACATTCGGTTTCATTCGGTTCGGTCTCTATTCGGTTTGTACTCGGCTGTGCCTGTGCACCGTGCACCGTTTTATCATTTCACACATATCAGGCACAGCCGAATACAAACCGAATAGAGACCGAACCGAATGCAACCGAATGTGTGTGAAACGAGCCTTACTCAGTAGACTTATTGAAACGATCGATATCGATTTTCGAAAATAGAATAATAAAAACTCTCGAGCTGAGCTTTAGACTTAAATGTCAAATCTCCCCTAGAGTTTTATAAAATAAGTATAGTTTGACGAAACGTTGACGTTTTTTTGATGAAATAAATAATTTTTCTTCAAAAAAATAATGTTCCACAGCGCGACTAATTGCAAAAATAAACTCCGATCCTTAAGGTTTTAGACATTGGATGAAAATATGCGATATACATTTGTATAATATTATTATGGTACATACATACATATTTATGATAATTTGGTAGCTTCGCAGACTTCTTTGGAGTGCAGTGGTGATTTGTGCATCTTCAGAATGCACTTTCTCTAAAAGTTTTAATAAAAGTTATAACAACTTGCAAAACCATTTCGCAGTTGAATGTAAAGCTTTTTGCATACGGAAGAACATTGAAATAATTGTTGGACATCCATATAAATATCAATAAATACATCATTAAGACTTTTGGAAAAAAGTGCATTTTTATGATACATTTTAAAAATGTACAGTTTCTAAAGAATGTATAAGAAGTATATAAAAATCTTTAAAATAAATGTATTATGGTAGCAAATTTTGTATTGCAGCACATGTTAAGATGATTGAGAATCTTGAAGGAAGGACACCAAATATGGATGACGATATGAAAGTTCATATTGTACCGAAGATATTCTTTTCCACTTAAATACATTCTTATTATAGGTTTAAACAAAAATTTACACAAAAGTCGATCAGAAATTCCTGATCGAAAAAAAAATTCTATTTAGTAGACAAAAATTAATTCTAATAGAAATTCCCAATACCGATGATAGACTTTAAGTCTATTCGACTTTAAGTCTATTCGACTTTAAGTCTTTTCTGAATAGACTCTCGCAATAAGCCCCATAATAGACAATTAACTATAATGAAAATTATCCTACGGATTCCGCAGCATGTTACTGAGCAAAATGCAGGTTATCGTAGGTCAATTTGGGTGCGACCATTTTGGGAGCATGGTGCTGAAATCAGTACCACGCAACGCTCATGAGAGATTTGCGCCCAGAAGTAGACGAGTTCGGCCGTAATTTTGCTCACGTTTCGGAGGAACAAACGCCTGTTTGTTGAAAAACAATATACACCATGGCGTGTGCCCATCAGCGAAAGAGGGGAGCTTGGACTGTTGTTCCTCGGGCTGTCCAGAACGCGCCGTCTTCAGAAGATGATGTTCTCGAGAAGAGTTCACTCTACGCCAAGTTAAGATTCGGTCATTGAATCTGACAAAACTGTGTGTGCGCGCTTTCAAGAATTTGATAATACTTTCATTGCGAATATTGTGGAGCACACTCACAATCTCCATCTCAAATTTCTAGCGAATATACTACCACAATTTCTCCCCTACCACAAAAACAATTGTGGACTTATGACCTACTTCCATTATCATATAGAAGGAATAATTATTATTATCATATTAAGATCATTGCAGATTTTTGGTCCACCAGAGTGGGTTTAATGTTCACAACGGATATAATTAGCCAAAAGAAAAGTAGTTCTTTGCAAAACATACGTTCGTTTTCAAGAAATCAAAAAACTTTCACAAGCAGTTTCTGAAAGCAGAAAGCGTTTTCTGAAAGTGATTTGCTTTCTTGAAAACGTTTTCAGGAACTAGTCACACTGTGAAAGTTTTATTTCTGAAAGCGTTTTCAAGAAAGCAAGTCATTTTCAGAAAGACTTTCAGAAAAGTATTTTTTGGGTCGTCACACTATGAAAGTTTTGCTTTCGGAAAGCATTTTTGCTTTCTGAAAGTACTTTTCTTTCAGTATGTGACGGCACCTTTAGGTTATTTACTAGGCCAATATCCGGCGGGAAATCAGAAGTACTAGATTTGATGCAAACGGTGGTGCCTTCTATACAAACGACAAGGTTACTGAATTAAAATGTCTTTTTTAAGATATTAATTAACATTAAAAGAATAATAATTGAATTCAAAAAAAAAAAAATATAACTAAAAGAGAACTAAACCTTAATATTAGCTTTATAGGAATAAAAGTTGTAAGTACATATTCTATAATTTTTTAAAATTGAAGTTATAAAATATTAATAACCATTTTTTTAGAGACCTGAAGAAAAACGTAACCACGTTTGAAACGTCGTCGTCTGATTTAGATATATAGACTTAAAGCCCACTTAGAATTTCAACATAATAATATTAAAACTCTTCTGGAGACCACATGAACGAAATATTGAATACCGGTCTATGACAGGAAGAAATGAACAACTGCGTTCACGGGTTTTTAATATTGAATATGTTTGTCTGGAACTTAAGCTTCCTTAAAATATAAAATGTTCCCAAATTCATCCATGCATTTGTGAGAGAATGGTCACACTGGTCGTTTTTTTTGCAATTGGTGAATTTAACTTAAATGACTTTTTGTTAGAAATTAGATTTTCTATTAATGTGGATGGCTTACAAAAAATTAATAAAAAAAAATTAAGCAGGGAAAATTTTATCAACACATATGTCGTTTTCGGTTTGTGGTTCGGAGTTACTCCTTTTTGACTCCGCTTACTCCAAAATTATTCGATTGGCTGTTCCGAGTAATGTTTTCGGATTTTTTTTTCTGTTCCGGATTTTATAAAGGAGAAGACCCGGAACACACATATACATGTAAACCCTTTCATCGAATTATTTGCCAAATTAATTCTACTCGACTGAACGTGCAAAATATAAATAAATTTTAGACAATTTATCACACACACATAAATATCTCGCAAATTAGTCTTGGAACAGCAGAAAATAATTCCATTGTAATCAAAAAGGAGTAGTTCTGTTCCGAAATCCAATCGCAAACGACAATAATTTTTATTGCATCATATTAAAGGCTTCAACCTTTTTTTTTTCCAGTGAACTAATACTTTTCCAAAAAAAATTGGAACGAATCCTAAAAGTACAAGTCTTCATCCCTTGGTGAAATTTGTATGTTGGGAAATTTAGCGTTTTTTTTGTCTACCTTTTTAGAGTCATAGAAGAGTGATAAGTTAATAGGAATTTTTCGGAAGAAAAGATAAAAAATTTGTTGTTTTTAGATGGAAATACCGAATATAGCAATTATAGAAATTTTTGTTATGGGAAAACTGACCTATCTTCATAAGTAGCAAAAAAGATGGGTTTTCCATTTACAAACAAGAATTACTTGGAAACTAGAGTTGTTAGCGGAAATGGATTTGAGTTTTCGACTTTTAGAACGGTTCTTACTTGCTCGAGCTTAAAACCGACGAAAAAACACTGTGGCGTATACGCATTTTTTTAAGTTATACAACAATCCATAGAAGGCCTTAATACGATCCATAAAAAAAACTATCTTACTTGTGGGATTCTAATTTCTTCCAAACAAAAAAACACGACTTAACACTACGACAATGAAGTTTTTTTTAATATAATATTTTAAAATAACTGTACTTACGGATATGTACTAAAATTTAACACTAAATTGTCACTGTAAAGCTTGGCGTGATGCAATATAAAAAAAAACATAACTGGCATCCTGGTTTGAAAAAAATTATATACTGGGCAGACATCAACCAGAGTCTTGGTTTATATTTAAAAACTCGACGAAAAGAATAGAAAAAAGTATCCCCAAGGACACAAAACAACGTTGAAGCCTGGCATCGGTTTAGAATATCGATTAGAAGAACAAAATCAATTACTTTGAATATAAATAGAAATTTTTCTTCAAAAAAAACAGAATCTGAATTTCGGAACACTTGATTTTTCACAAACAATATTTTGAATATACTTTCAGAATTAAGAATTACATGGACCCTACTACGTAACTTTACTCTACTTTCGAATCCACTCGAAAGTTGTGTTCAATGCTTATTTGAAGTGGCCACAAAATCTCCAACATGCGCTATTTTATTTAACTTTTAAAGTGCATGCTATTGAATTAGCCAATTGAGATTTTACGAATTCGAACATTTTTTTTGTAGAATCGAGTTACATAGTTAGGCCCCAGAATTCTGAAATACAGAATTTCTGGTCATACAGCATTTTAGACGGCTTCCTTCTGGTTTCTTCAACAAAAAAAAAATAAATATATTTTTGGGCTCCTAACCTTTAGCACCTCATATATAGCATACTCGCGAAAAAAGTATGCCATCTAAATAAAAGGTCAGTAATTGGGCAAAAAACGTCAACTAATTTCAGAAATTGGTCAGCCATAGGAAATTTTTAATCAATGGTTAAAGTTTTTCAAGGTTACAACTATTTTTGGCACCTCATTTATGGGATATTTGCAAAAAAAAACTGTATCATTCGAAAGGCCACCGATTTGTGATAAAAGGTCAGCTAGTTACAGTAATTGGTCAGCCATAGGTTTTTTTTTAAAGAATTTTTAAAGTTTGTTTCAAGGTCACAGTTTAAGACTTTTATCACCTCATTTATAGAATTTAAAAAAAATGAGTATGCCATCTAAAAGCTCAGTAATTGGTCAGAAAAGGTCAGCTACTTTCAGTAATTAGTCAGCTATAGGTTTTTTTTTTTTAATGAAGACTCTTATATTGTAACCTTGAAACAATCTTAAAAAATTAATTACAAAAAAAAACTATGGCTGACCAATTTCTGAAACATGTTGATCTTTTATGAGGATTTAATAACCATTAAAAATGTATCATTTTTTTTTTTGAAAAATTCGGTAAATGAGGTGCTAAAAGTCTTTTACAGCCTTGAAAAACAAAAAACTTAAAAAAAATCATATAAAATAACCTATGGCTGACCAATTACTGAAATTAGTTGACCTTTTATAAGGGGTAGGTAACCTTTCAGATGGTGTATATTTTTTTCGAATATCCCATAAATGAGGTGCTAAAAATAGTTTTGGCCTTGAAGTTTAAAAAAAAAAAAATTATTAAAAAAAACCTATGGCTGACCAATTACTGAAAGTAGCTGACCTTTTATCACAAGTCGGTGGCCTTTCGAATTGTACATTTTTTTTGCGAATATCCCATAAATGAGGTGCCAAAAATAGTTGGTGTCCTTGAAAAACTTTAACCATTGATTACAAATTTCCTATGGCTGACCTGACCATTTTTTGAAACTAGTTGACCTTTTTTGACCAATTACTGACCTTTTAGATGGTAATCTTTTTTTGAGAATATCGCATATATGAGGTGCTTAAGGTTAGGAGCCATATTTTTGTTTCTATTATTCCTATCAATAGGGCCGTAGTATTGCTATATTGGTGTTTGTGCCCACCATGCGTTGGCTACTCATAACCACTATTACATGATAATTACAAATATACATTTTCTCATGCCCTTTCTCCCTTTTAACTTCGGTCCTGGATGAATTCTTTCAATACTAAATATTTGGAAAGTAAAATAATATCCGATATGTCTACAAGAATTGCCAGTGCATGTTTCTTTTACGAGTATAATGTAAGCCATGGCAACCACTTACTTTAAATGATAATTCTCAACAAATTAGCTTTGCGTAGCAAGAACTCTTATCTTTTTAAATTGTATTTGAATATACCTAATACTTCAAAGATCAGTTGTATAAAATCAAGATCAAAAGGTTTGCTAATGTATTTTGAATTAATATTAGCACGAACTTGCGTCAGCTTAGCGAGAAATGTATTTCTATTCAGGCAAAATATTATCAGTTTTGGAAAAATACAGCTTATAAAGATTCCACTAATCCAACAAGATCTGTACCTAATAGAATTTTCTAAAAAAAAATCTTATATCAAAACACTATTTTATGGTAAGGTAATCGCTTGTCAATATTTCATCATCATCTTCAAAGTATTTTACTGTCAATTAATAATATATATATATATATTAATATATTACGAATAATACCTTATATTAAGCGCCATCTATTTTTAAATGTAAATCCAAATAAAAAAAAAAAAAAACAAAAATGCTTATTATTTATAATTTTAAAATATGTACGTAAAGCAATGAGCGCGTTTTTTGTTTTATTTTTTTGTTGTCACTTAAAATATAATAGTTAAATTAACCAACTGGTCTAGAAAATACATATAGACTGGAATAAAAATTAGAGAGACAGAAAAAGTGTGTGATGGGGAAAATGAAGGACAGAGAATGGCTGCTTTCCTCCTTATTTTGTTTGTTTGCTTGTTTAAGGCAAAACTGCATAAAACCTGCTTCGTAAAAATAATTCAGCAGTCACAATTAATATTTATACGAGTAAATGGCTTTTATTATTTCACATGGAAATACGAGAGCGGATTATAAGGCGTTCTCGTAAAACGTTCTGGTTGTACATCAGCTCGCAGGATCACAACACCGGAAGGATTTACTTTCACTTTGATTTTTGTTTGTGGACTTAAAACTCCATAGTCCACATCTTCATAGAGATCCTAAAAACAATAAACAAAAATAAAAATATGTGCAACTGGAGTGAAACAAGTCATCGTACCTCAACTCTGTATCCGGTGGGTGAAGTTAGACCGAGTTCACGAAGTGTTACTGCGACATCAGATGGTGTTCCATCTGTGCGACGATTCACAAATGCCACAGCGTACGAGTAGTATGTTTGATATATCGGAGCTATCGGTCGTGACCAAATTTCGATACCCTTGTGTTTGTAGATTCTGCGGCCTTGAATGCCCAAAGGATCCTGATCCACGGAAATGATCTTTCTATTTTGAAGGATGGCCTTGAATTCTGGACGAATAGTTCTTAAATCGACCGACATAAGCAAAGGTGCTGCCAATATTGCCCAGAGGGCGAATTGTGTCTTAGATTGTTCATAACTCAGTCCAAAGTTTCCAATGATCAGCTATAGAAGAATTAATGTCAAGTCAATATTTCAACCAAATGTGATGCAAATGAACTTACCATATCGGGATCGTTCCAATGTCCAGGACCCGCATTGGGAGCAATCACATCCTGATTGTTGCCATAATAATCAATAATACTCTCCACCGAAGCCCATGAATCTTGAATATCATCAAAGTTCCTCCACAAATTACAATGTTCTATGATCGAAGAGAAGTTCGGATTAATTCCGGCGTAAATCTGATATACCGGCCAACTGCATGAGTAGATCATTGGCCGGCCAGTTCTATTTAAATGTCGCCCAAAATCTGGATAACCGACATCCATGTCCAATGGCAGTGAATAACATCCATCAAGTTTGACATAGTCCACATTCCAGTCGGCAAATAAATCGGCATCGAGTCGTTGATAGCCGATAATTCCCGGATAACCGGCACAGGTGTAATTACCGAAGTCTTCGTAAATTCCGAATTTCAAACCTCTGGAGTGAATCTTAAATATTGTAATTTATTTAATTAAACAAAGATTCAAAATTTAGAAGATATTTGTTAAACCTACATATTCGGATAGCGCTTTCATTCCACTGGGGAATCGTCTACGATCGGGTACCAGTTGTCCTTGTGGTCCACGGGATTTTTCCAGCCAACAATCGTCGACATTAATGTACTCGTATCCTACGGCTGCATACCCTTCTGATATCACCAGGTCGGTCATTGTGCGGAAAAGATTTTCGCTGTAAATATTAAAAAAAAGGAAACAAATTTAAAAGTTCCGTTAGCTGTAGAAAAAAGTATGCACTTTCTGGAGTCTGTTGTCTGGAATTTTGGATGTTTTATCTTTATTGTTGCATACTTTTATATGTATCATTTTTATCATATAAAAAAAACACCAACAGTTTGGCATGCACTGTTTTAAGGAGATACCTAATTTCCTTCTAGCGCTGGGTATGCAATGCTTTTCAAGACAAATATTTGAAATCTCTAAATCCTGTAAGAGACGTTTTTTAGCACAGGTTTAAGAGTTTTACTGTAATGGCTTTCGAAATCATGTTGGTTTGATATTTTGCAAATTCAAAAGGGAGATACTTTTACCGTTTTTTATCAGCCATTTTGTGAAATTTCAATAAAAAGTTACTGACTAATAGCGAAGTGACCGAAGCTGATCAAAAAAATTAAAAATTCAAGAAACAAGACAATGCCCCTGAGTAATTAAAGAATTTAGAGTCGAATTTAGCATAAATTCAATTTTAATGGTACGGGTTAGACTCAACCTTAGGCTAAATTCTACTCTTAATACGTTTATGACTTTCCAAAAATAAAATAATAAATCGGGTGGCACAACGGCTCATGAAGAACCAGGGCCTAGTTGTTGAACCCCCAAAACCCGCCCCCCCCTGCGTTCGCGCCTGGAGACAACAACAACTAAAGTGTTCTACCACCAAGTTATTTGGCTGAAGTTATAGCTATTTCACGAGGGCCAACCCGATCATCAGACTTCTTTGTGTGGTGCTGAGTCTTAATATGTTCATTTTTATTTGAAAAGCTTTTGCCCGTCATGGGGATTGAACTTAAGACATCAACTGTGACTGGAATTCGGAAGCCGACGGCCTACCCATCGCGCTACCGAAAAAGTAAAAAAAAAAAATTAATAAACTGCAGTCCTACAATTTTTTTTGGGTAGAGGAGGAAATCTTGATTACCAGAATCTGGAATGACAATGTCGAATGCTCAAAATTTCTAATGTCAAAATCTCGGATACTGAAATCTCCAATCTCAAAATCTCGAATAGAAAAAGCCTCACACATTCGGTATTCATACTGAATTTCAATAATTTTTTCAGTACTTTTTGGAATAGTTTTTTTTTTCTAAGTTTTTGCCATTCGTGATTTGGGTTTTCCAGATTATGTCTCGATCTCAATTTTCTTTGCAGATCGAATAGCATATTGCGAGATAAAGTTCATTATTTAAATGAAACTAACATGTTACAAAAATCAACTATTTTTTTAATTCAATTAATAGAATATTTTTGTTGAACAACGTGCAAAATTGTAGTTCCACCTATCTAAAACGAAATATCCTCTAATATTCTAACCGAATGTACATTTAATATATTTGATTGCTTTTCTAAAATTAGTTTTATATATTGTGGTCATATACGTTTCAAATATCTGGGGTCCAATTCCACAAGTGTGAGATATTTTTGTGTGCACACACTATAGCAATACTTGGATTCTGTAAGAGTGAGATTCAAACAGCTTTGACATGGATAACGTGTACACATAATATGCAAATTTAGTTACACTTATTTTGCAAGTGAATAGAAAGTGAACACAGAAATTCATTCACGTTTGCGAAATGGGGCCCTGATTACACAAAATTCTGTATGAACAAAATTTTTAAAATTATCTAAACGGTATTGTTTTAGATACACAATGAACGTAAACGCACATGAACAGTACGATTTTTCTTTTACTATTTATTTTTATAGATATAATAGTTTTAAAAAGATCTTATGTTAAATGGGCTACATTTGTATCATAAATTCAATACATGAGAAAAGTACGTATACGCCCGAGTGTACCATTATCAAAAATTATGGACAGTTTCAAAAACTAGAGATGACAAGTGATGTTATAAAGGATCGTGCTTGAACGAGTTATGTTATTGAACAAATAAAATTGCAACAAATCCATATGCTTAGAACTTGTATTTATAATTTGTTGATAATTTATTTTCAGGTTTTTTTTCAATATGAACAGAACATCTCATTGGCAGTGTCAAATAAAAGAAATTGTAAATTGTCGACGGATATACTCTTTGTCAATAAGGCTTGTTCTAACAAAATTAACTAAGTTAGCGGCTTATATGCACAGCGTTTTGAAGTATTTCAGCAGTCATTCCCATGAACCAACTGCAAGTGATTTTGTTAAATCAAATAATTTTGTAATAAAACTCAAGCTAAAAAAGGTCTATGCCGCTCAGTCAAAATTATTTGTTGGGATGCAAGGATATCTTCTTCAAAATACAGAATTTAGAAAAAAAAATACAGAATTTAAAAATACAGAGTTCTGAAATTTTGGTCAGACAGTATTTTCAAAAAATATAAAAAAGAATAAAATGGTCATCCAGAATTTTGAAATCCAGAATTTTGACCCGCTTCAGATCAAGTGGAGTACATTTTGTCAAGGTTTGTATGGTTAAAATGTCCACCTAACTCAGAAACGCGCATACAATTTTTTGTAGGTTATGTCAACCTACCTGTTTACTCTTAAATGACGAATTTAATACTTATTTTGTCGATTCTAATATTCCATAGAAACAATATTAAAACACTTGTTTACGTATTACATATCAGTTGGAAGATAATGCGACTTCAAAAATGATAAAATTTCGAAAATATAGGATTTTTGAATAAAATAATAATATTGTTTAACATGACGTTATATATATTATGTATATAATTATGAATACATACATACATAAATATAACAAGGGTAGCGTGAATAAGTACAAAAAATTCCTCACAATATTTAAGTAGGTCAATAGTTTACGATACGTCGAGATGAGGAAAATTTGTCGTTTGGGTGCATTTATTTCCAAAACAACCTTCGAGGTAAAATCAAAATGCACTGAGCGTTTTTTTTACATATCAATTGGGTTGTAATTTTTGTCAATATTTTGATAACTAAAATTTATTTTCTTTCTCGTCTTCTTTTTTGTCTGCAGTTTTTGATAAAATAAAAAAAAATTCAATGCTCTTATCAATTTTTAGTCAAAGAATAAAAACTGGAAACAACGACTTCCTATTAAAACCAAGAAAAACCGAGGTTGATGATAATCACCTGATTGCTGAAATGATCAGTTTTCTAAGTTGTATGATAAAGTTGGTTAATTAATTTTTAATTACTAGAAAAGTAAAAATCTTAGAACCATCTGGTTTTCAGTGTTTGAATAAAATTAATTAGATCAGTTTTAAAACAAAAAAAAGTCTTAATAAAGTAAAATTTTTGATAATTTTTTTTTTTATTTTTTTTTTTTTTCTAAAATTTGAGTTTAAATAAATATTAAATTTTCAAAAACAAATTTATTTAAAAAGGCAATAAAAAAAGGGATTTCAGGCTTTGAAACTAACACACTGTATAACTAGGAGCTAAAAATTAATACTCGATGAATTTCATTCATTACTTGTGCTTTTTCGAGCGCATACAATTTTTCATACAGATTACTTTATGTTGATGTAATTTTGGTATCAAATATTGCACAACGTACAACTTTAACATAATGATTCTACGAACAAAAAACCAAATGTCCTAATTTATAATATGAAAAATATTTGCACTCGGTATAGAATAAATTCGATACATACTACTCAATTTATTAAGAAACGCTGCGTTTCTTTATTTCCCCATCCATCGCCACCAATTTTTGCTAATGAATAAAATATAGCACTAAAAAATAAAGTTTCGAGTTAAATTCTAGTTGCGTGTGTTAAATATTGCTTACGAAAGCTTAAGCTATTAAATCATCCAATATGTGCGAACCAAGAATAAGGAATGTGTGCATTTTGTAAAACAATATATTCATTATTTATTTCCATTTTTTTTTCAATATCTATTAAAAAAATTAGAAAAAATGTAAATGCGAGCTAAATACATTTATGCAAACAGAAAAACACATCTACGATTGAATGTCATTCTAATGCAAATTCATTTATTCAAAAGAAAATTTGTTTCTACAAAACACATTTCTTTAATATTTATTTATGCATTATAATGATATTTTTAATAATTAAACTGAGTTATAATTTCTTAATCTAATTATAGAGATTAATTAAATCACAACTAAATCAAAACTAAATTTAACACCCAATTTAACATCAAAATGTTATTTAGTATGTGCTTGAGGTGAAAAATGTACGAGTAAACTATCCAACCCTAACTAAAAACCACTCATCAATTTTAACATTTGTGGTTGTCTTAATGACAATGACGTGAACGATATACATTTTTCATTGTTATAGCTCAAATTGAAAGCAAATTGAATATAAAGAGTGAAGGTGAAATAAAAGGGAAACCATCCAGAATTGTGTTTGTTTGATATTTATTGTGGGAGCAGAAGTTAGTTACATTTTCCACTCTCCCGCGTTATGCTTTGTTTACGGGTTATAGTGATGATGAATTACACAAAAGTGAAGTTGATTGGTTTCTATAATCCACACATAAGAATAATAATAATAAAGACTTTTACAAAACCTTGTGCATGATGGGCGTTTATACAAATTAAGACTAGACCAAACGAGCTATTGTTTACGCACCAATTCATTTCTATTCAGAATATCACAAAAATTTCATCACCGCTTATATAATAATAATGCTAATATAAATTGTAAATTAGATTTTCACCTTAACCCTATTTAAACGAACGAAACAAAATTATATAAATAAACATTTTCATTTATTATGTTCTTCTGTCAAAAACAAAAGAGTTCTGTCATAAATTTAAGATAGAAACCGCATTAAAACGTGAAATTAAATTCACATTTTACAACAAAATTATTGCTAGAAAGATTCTTTTTGATTTTAACGGTTTTCCGGCAAGGCCAAGATACATAAATTGTTAGACGGTAATAAACTCGGAACAAAACTTCACAAAGAAATCCATACAAAAAAGGCAAAGTAGATTTCCCTGGAAAGCATTTGAACCGCAACGCTAATTTGTAAAGTATTTTTTCTGCTACTTATAGGTATGTTTATTTATGCGTTTTCTGTGGCATTCTTTTTTTTAGTTTAATTGAGTAGGGCCAAATCAAGCGAAACATCTTCAGGTTTTCTTATTTACTTCCAGTAGAGTGCTTCCGAGTTAATTATGTGTACATTAACTTATACATACAATGGTAATTGTATAACTTTAGTTAAATTGGTTGCATTCTTGAATTTAATAATAATACTTAGTGGGTGTACTTTGATTCCGCACACACAAAGTTAACTGAACTAACTTGTTGGATAGACAACGCATCTAAACCTCTTAGGTAAGATCTTGAGAGCATTCATATTTACAAATATGAAAACACCTAAACAAAAATTATGATGATGGGAAAGGAGAAATTTATTAAGAGCACAATAAAGTTAAGCACCTTTTATTACCCTTTATGTAGTATATCTTGTTAGAAAAACATAAATAAAACTTCAGATTAAAATAAAAAGATAAGAAAATATCTCAGAGAGCCTTTAATATTTTTATTTCAATAAAATTCATGGAGAAAGTTTCGGTGGGAATTATTACTGTCTTCCGGTTTTCCTATCCTATTATTTATTGTAAGCTTAAAAACTATACACAAAAATTGTTGAAATATTCTTAACCAAAAGTAGTCAATTCAATAAAGCCTAAAAAAACTTTTAAAATTCAAACTATTTCAGCTCCTAATTTGATTATATTTTTTTTTTTTTTTCTAAATGATTTTTTTAAATATTCAGAAAGCTATACAGCCTAACTGGCAAGTGTTATCATGAGAAAACACCATTTAATCAACTTCGTTTTTTTTGTTTTTACTAAAGAGTAGGTTTCTTTATTTTGTTATTGCGTTAAAAAGTTCTAGTTCCGGTTTTAAATTGTTGACTTAGAATTGGAGCATTAAATTCTGAAAGTTTTGAAAAATTGTACTTGAATACGTAAAATTTTGAAAAAAAAAAAATCAGTTTGAAATCAAAAAAAAAAAAATTTAAGCAATATTTTTTCCAAAAATGGTTATTTAAATAAATTTATTTAAAAAAAAGATTTTTTGCTTTGTA
The DNA here is from genome assembly GCA_949320155.1 of Melangyna quadrimaculata. Taxonomy (NCBI): domain Eukaryota; kingdom Metazoa; phylum Arthropoda; class Insecta; order Diptera; family Syrphidae; genus Melangyna; species Melangyna quadrimaculata. Next base: position 139,520,681 of record OX439485.1, on the reverse strand, counting down.
AAAAGGAATAACGGGGCATTGTTAGGTTGATGGGCTGCCGGCCGGTAGATCTTGTTCCCGTCACATTTAGATCAATGTTGACCCCTTGTGATACACCGATGGATTGGACCATCACTTTAAAATATATAACCTATGAAATCCTACGGAGTATCAAAGCCATTTAAGGGCATTGTTAATGTTACCGTTGTTTTTTTAACATTTTTTTCTGTTTTAAGTCAATATTTTTAGAAAATTGCCCCTCTGGCCAAAACGGTGGGGGGGGGTCTCCCACTCCTTTACAATTGTCTTACTGTTTCAACCCGACATACACGTTCTCACTTTTTGTGACACCTTACGTGAATCCCCCTGTAACGTATTATGACAAATATTCTCCAACCTGACAAGGGACTTTCGCTTTCGATACATTACTTGTTCTTCATTACAAAAGTTATTTATTTAATTTTTCCAAATTGTAACATCTGCCACAAAACGAGTACGACAAAATACCTGTCAGTTTGGTATGCCAAATGTTTGTTTGTTATTGACACGCAATTCCATATTATGTACCTACGTATAATAGACTACTTAGTAGTAGTAGTTGACTGATGTCAACTGCATTGTATAAAAAGACTCATTTTGTACTTTATATGCCACTGGCTTATAACTTGGATATGAGCAAAATAATAAGCCGAGAGTTCTGAGTTTGGAAATTATTTTTTCAAAAAGTGTTCACTAAATGAACTTTATTTGATAGAGAAATAAAAGAAGGGATTTCTAAGTTTGCAAAAAGGTATAACAGGGCATTGTAAGTGTTGCCGTTGTTTTTTAATAATTTGTATTCTGTTTTAAGTCAATTTTTTTTAAAACTGCCCCTACCACCTAAACGAGGGGGGGTTGATCCCCTCTTCCACACGATTTTTTTCTTTTCTCGGATAGACCTACATGATCAAGCTTTTTGTCACACCTTAGGTGAATCACTCTGTATAATAGCTGGAATTCTCAATAGGGAATACAAAAAACAGTGAAATAAATCATTAGTTCCGCTTTGACCTTTAATAACTTTGGAAGGAGTACATTTATTATATAAAAAGTGGAAACCTTTTTTGTAGAGCGTTCAATTTTCTTAAAAAAAAATGTTATGCTACTCATTTAAATACTTGCTATTATAAAGTTATAAATTTCCAAGTACAAAACTTGGTTTTGTCCCATACAAATCGTATGGAAAATAGAAAATAGCGATGAGCGACCTCTAAAAATAAGTTATAGACAATGTGAACACAGAGAACACATAAAAATTCAACTTCTATCAAAACACACACAACTCACACCTCATCAAGAAATCACGTCAATTTTTAACCATTGAAAAAGTCGATTGCAATTCACTATTAATTTCAGTCGTTTTTTTTTCTCGCCATGAACACTTTACAAAGCATGTGAGTGGATGTAGACTAGGAGCTCTAATGAACTTGTACATTACATTTCAACTCTTGACTTATTAATTCATTGGATGTCGATTCCTTTTATGAATTGACTAGTGTATTAATTGATGAATTCATCTATAAAATTCATTGGGGACGATATTTCTCGCTGGGCCATTTCAATTATTTTCTGTGTACGCTTTCTAAATGTAAAAAAAAATACAGTTGCGTCACTTTATAGGAAATTGTCTTTACCGTTTTAAAGAATTAACAGTTTTTACATTATGTTATTTTTTTTTACATATAGGCTCTCCAAAACTGATGCGAAATTTTCGCTGACTGTAGTTTTTTATTGTTATTTAGCATTTTGAATCTCATTTTTTTTATCGATGCGAATGTTCCGCTCTAATTTTGCATTGTTTTGGAAGAGCCGTTACGAGTTAAACCAGTTTTTGTATTATTTGTATATATTAGCCTGAGTGGTGTTTTTAAAAATAAAATTTTTCAACCCGCACCCGACCTGCATATAACCATCTACATTAACCATTCATTTGAACTTTAATCCATTTTAGTCTAGATTTTGTTTCCAAATAATTATTTTTGTTGGTATCAGCACACTTAAGCATAAAACTGCACTGGATAACCATAACCAACCTTAACAAAAAAAAAAAAATAAACTTGGATATAACTTTTTATTCGGACTTTCATTGGTACTCTAACTAAAAGTTAGTAATAAATGAACATAAACCATTATCTATAACATAAGAGAATAATATTCTTTTCTTTCAAGAAATAACTTCTTAGGTCATTGCCCTCTTGGAACTTAAATGTAAACAAGAAATTACCAAATTATTCAAAAAAAAGCAGCTTTTTTGCTTTTTTAGGTGCCAAGGCCAGATAATTTATACATATATGTATACAAATTCATAATTATTTAATGCCGACTAAATGACTGTTGTAACAAAGAAATCTATTGTGAATCAATATGGCCTTGACGTACAGTGCAATTTATAATTGCATTCAATGAACCCCATTCATAGTAAATAATAATAATTTCACTTCCAAACAAATCTATTGTTTATCCTTTTTTAATTGATTCTACCCACAAAGTTCCTAATAAGTACAATTTATCAAAAGATGATTTTACAACACACATACGTATGTATGTATGTTTGTATCAATTAATAAAAACTAAGATGATTGATTTGATTTTAATACAAAATCCATCTTAAGTTCGTTTAAACAAATTGTTTTATTTTTTTTTAATTGTTTTTGTGATTATTTGGCTGGTAATTTATTTACACACTTGATCAAATATAATTTTACGCTTATAACTGTAAATAAATTCGACATATCATTATAATTCAATGATATTTTGATGAATTAAAAAAAAAAAAACTACACAATAAACATAAAAATAAAACCCAAAGGCAAAATTAATATACATAATTTGAAATAGAAATCCGATATAATTAAAATTTTAATCGATTTCTTATACATACGTTTTTGAAGGTTAACATCATGGAATTAATTAAATAAATGAATGCATATCACACGTCGTAAACTAGTTTCATTATTTTTCTGTATATGAAGTCAAGTGATAAAATCAACTATTTCAGGATGATAGCATTATCTTAGTTCGATGACATTTTCCATCGGCTCAATCGTTTGACATTACGATCAATTTATATACAAGCGACAAACTTTATATTATTTATAATAATTGTTAAACGTTCGTTCCGTTCCACATGAGACATCATTTGGTGTATAGCAATTAAACTGGTTTTGATTGTTTGATTCTTGAGTGCGCTTCAATGAACACATGTTTTTTTCAACGAATCATGGGAATCAAATTATTAAAATAAACCCAACAAATACTTACAATACTCCACTTACTTTTTAAATAAGGAATTCCATTATTTTAAAGCTCTAGAGCTAGCATCGGGCAGTACAATCTTAAATATGTACGACTGTACGTACCTGAATAGCTTCTTTGGCAATTGAGATTGTCTAACAAACAAAAGATCTTTGTGCCATAAATGAATGTGTCTGTTCTGTTAGATGAAAAATTACGAATTTAGTTTAATTTATAAGTGTTGTCAGAAATACTTTTATGGTGCATCAAGCTTGTTTAGCTCAAATTGGTTTTAATGTATAATTTTGTTCAGGGTAAAACTGTGCGGGGGAAATATGTCTCGATTGTGTCTGGTGAAAGGCGTTTTTTAAGGCTATTTGTTTTCAAAACCGGAATTAACATAATATGAAGAAGAATAATAGAACACTTTGCAGATATTCCTTAATGTTCTTTAAAATGGAAGAACTGGTTTGCTTTTTTAAATGGTATTTAATAGTAAAATGTCAAAAGAAACAGTTTTATTATTTTTTTAATAGACATTCAATTTAAAATAAAATTTAGAAGATCATCATGTTATGATTCACTATAGGTACTATAACATAACCAGAAATGAACCAACTTTCTCATAAAACTAAGACGAACTGATCCTTTCAACAACTAGTTGATTAACATGAACCTCGTTCTTTTCTTTTTCTTAAACAAATTTAGTTTATTTATTTTGCAATATCTTGAAAAGTAAAAATCTGAAAATCATCCGGCTTTGAGTGTTTGACTGCTTTATGCCAAAGCTTAGGTGCATCACCCTGTTAAACTAATAAGCTTCATTTTGATACCAAAATGTTATCATTTTTATATGTTTAAGTGGATCAAAACTGAAAGACAGAATTTTCAATTATGGTTTTCAATGAAAGCTATAACTGGTGCCATAAATATGATTTGATTTGTTACATGTGTTTTATTCAAATTCCGTGAAAAACTCACAAATCGTTACCAGAACTGTGACCACTTTAAATGATTACGAGTCACGACCAGATAAAAGTCACAAGATCCAAAGCGATGTAAATGTGGAGCAGTATTCACCGAGCGCTCATAAACTGCTCTTAACTTTATGAACTTCATAACTTGAAAATCATTTGTGCTATTCACCAACCACTCATAAGTCATAACATAAGTATTTTTCTATGTTCGAAAATGAGAGCCAATGTTTGAATATGAGAGCGAATGCTCGAAAAAGAGAGCCAACCAAACCTTCCCAAACTTTAAAATTAAACTGTTTTTGAAAACGATAGACAGCTGGATAGGCAGACGCAAAAAGAATATCAATAAACCCATATCATTGTTTACTTTTGTTTGTAAATAGGTACCTATTATCTCTAAAAAAAATAAGAGGTAGTTGTTTTTAAAGAATTTACCATTACAATATTATGTTGTTTCTATTGTCGTCTAAAAATTATTCTTTTGAATGCTTTAATAAATTATGATTTCACTTTAAAGCCTAGTACGCTGCTGATGCGAAACGAAAAATCCCATACAAAAATGACATGACGAAATCATAAACCCATAATTTCGTTGTCCTTTTCGTTCTGTGATACGCTGCTCGACCAGCGAAATTGATGATTACACCAGATTGTTTTGACAAGTCTCCACTCTCTTTTCGCAATGAATTAATTGCCCGGACCATTAATTGTGTGCGGAAAAATGACATTTGGGTTTGTTCGTGTTTTATTTGTTGTTTTTTTTCATTACAGCACTGTTTTTGTTTAACTTGTTTGTTAAATTTCTATTTATTTATTTGCAATTTATTTAAACTCCATGAATATTTTTCCGCTTTGTTTTCGTAAGCATTTCGTTGTCTTTTTGGAGACCGCAGGAAAATTTCGTTTCGCATCAGCAGCGTACTAGGCTTAAACAGAAAATAATAACAATAATGAAACGTAGGGTAAAATATGAATTAGTTTTTTTTTAATTAATTGCATTCAACTCAAAGGATCATAAAAGCCCAAAACCATTAACTAAACAGATATGATTGTGAGCTGTGACGTCATAGAAATACCTAGAAATATTATGGTGGCGGATTGGGTGTAACAAATTACCAAACCTTTTTCTGTTTATCTTGGGGAGAAGGGACGTTCATTGCGAAAGTTTTCTGACAACTTTTCGAAGAGAGCGCTCGAAACTTATGAGTGGTCGAGAGCACTCATAACTCTTATGAGCGCTCGTAAATGTTCACTAATATTGCTAGATGAATAGGTTTATGAGCTATAAGGCTCTTAAGCTATGAGCGTTCGGTGAATACTAGCCTAAATCTCTTTTGGAGGGGTTAGTTTTGTTGTTGCATTTTAAAACTGCATTTTACTGGTGTTTGGGCCGCGATATCGCTGCCAGACCGATGACATGTAGTTTGCGCTGATACAAATCACATGTCAACAAAACTCGGAGCGGTATAAAACGCTTTGAGAAAATGTTCACCATATCTCGGACAAAAACATTTTGTACGAGAAAAGTAAAATAACACAAAGTGCTTAAAAAACACAACAAACAAACAAAAACGTTAATGAAAACTAAACAATCTTATCTTTTAAAAACATTTTACTTTTAAAATCAAATTTCCATATACAACCAAACCATAATAATAATAACATTGTATTTGTATCTATTTTTTCAGGTCAAAATGGATTGAAATCCGGTAAGAATCTTGAAATTCAAATTCAAATACAATCACTTTCAGAACGAACGAAAAACAACACCTAATACCTGGTGCATTATAAATTAAATTAAAAAGAAAAAAAAAAAACAAAACAAAAGTAGGTATAATAATAAACTTAAACCCTCACCTTATGCAATTGTCTGGATCACCTTCACAATCTGTATTGCAACGAAATCGCTCCCACGACAACCATCCCATGGGTGGTGTTCTCGCTACACCATTCTCCAAAGCATCAGTCCGATGAATTAAATTACATCCAAGTAGTAGAAGAAGGGAACAAACCATAGACTTATGTATCACAGTGCATTGCGACGAAGTAGCTCGTCTACATGAAAACATCGTTGTTGATGTTTTTTCTTTGTTTGTTTATTAAAGTTTTTTATAACCAGTTTTTATTTATTTTTGTTTGGTCGATGAAAATTCGAATAATGAGATATAATGCTCCCAACAAATCTGTAAAGAAAAGAAATACAAAAATATTTAAGTACGAGTACGTAAAGTTTTTTTTTATTTTAAAATAAAATTGAAATAAAGTTAAAGTAACTGTTGTGAACCTTTTATGGGTATTTGACATTGCGTTGTCATGTTCATTAGTTCACAATGAAATAAAATCGAACAAAACATAAACTTTTTCCTTGTTACACATATCCATGTATTTCCAATAGGAAGACACGAAAAATTACATCGCCTTATTCATTTCCCATCTTCGTGTTCGACTTGCACTTTCCAATTTCGTGACCCCCATATGTTGCACATTTTTTTTTTTTTTTTTTTTTTGTTTAGTATTTCAACAAAAATAGTTGAAATTTGCATTTTTAATGTGCTGTTGTGCATATAAAATAGAAACAACAACAACAAAAATATCAAAAACAAAACTAAGGCGCATTGATATTACTGGCTACTCATCGCCATCGTGCTGGTGGCACATTTCCTGAAGTAACAATTGATGTGCTTGCGCTATACGAAATACGATCGTTGTACGTTGTATAGATCTAAACGTGACGTATGAAACTTGCAAAAGAGTAAAAAAACAATATTATTCGTTTGTGAATGAATGGGTTTTGAAACTTTTTTATTTTTATTTACAAATTGTTACCGTTAATCAGAGCACTTTTTGAACTTAAGATGAGAAAGTAAATGTCAAAATAGGATAGACAATTTGTTTGTTTTTAGTATAGTTACAGTTTTAAATGTCATGAGAAAAAAAGTTAACTTGGAAATCTTCAATCTGCACCGAATCGATTTTTTGACGCAAAGAAAAATAAATTATCTGAAAGTATTTCTTACATGTGATTTAACAATGCCACATTATACTCAATTCAAAAGAAATCGATTTTACTCGTTTTGAAATCACTTTAAAGTTCGAACTGTCAAAAGTGTAGGTTTACTGATCGATGATTATTTTTTAGTTTTTTTATAATGTTAATATTGTATTGCAATTAAATTGGAAATTTTTTCTGAACCACGAAGCTGGCGAATACATTTTCAAAAAGAACTTTTTGTAAAATATCTTGCATACCCATACAATTTTGACAGTTGGCAATTCTATAAATGTATCGCACTTGTCTGAGAAATTTTTTGTTTATAGGCATGTTCAGGAAAAGGAGATCTCAGAGGGATCATCAATATCAGTTGCTTGAACAGGATTACTCAGCAAAAATTCTCAGTTTGGCTGTCGAAATACTGATGAAAAAAATTTGGATTTACTTGCTTAGTTTTTGTGGTATAAAAATCTCGGAGATCTCATTTTTTTGAACACGCCGAATAAAATATTGGCAGGTGACAAAATTTACAGTTAAATACAACGAGAAATATTTTATTAACGATCTTTATGATCAGAAAACTTGACAAGTTGTCAGAATTTTATATAAATTTGTTAAATTGTTAATGGGACAAACATTTTATAATCGCCGAGTTCGACTGTAGCGGATTGATGGCTTCCAGTGGCCTTTTTGTTGTTGTTGTTGAATTAATATTTCTTCTTGCATTGATGAAGTTTTCAATTCAGGTTATCTCTTAACGTTGATGTGCACTTCCTATCTTTTGAGAATAACTTCAGGATCGGTAATACAATTATCCTTCTCCGTCCTTACGATATGTGAAACGTTTTATCTATTGCCTCAGATTAAATCACATAATATTAAGAATGCAGAAACAAAGCGGATGGAATACAAACAAAAATTGGATTAGTTTGAATTGGAGATAACCGGTTTTCATTTTCCTAATCTACTTTCATTATGTTTATTCTTTATCCACAATAAGTCAATTTCGAAAAATGAGTGGAGTTTAATGGGCACTTGCCTAATTACTTCATAATCAGGCAACCTTTGAGTGAGACACACACCTTGTCGCCATTTACCATGATGTTAAACGAAAAATCCCATACAAAAATGACATGCCGAAATCATAAACGAAAAATTTCGTTGTGCTTTTATTCGTTATGCGGTACGCTGTTCGACCAGCGAAATTGATGATTATACCAGATTGTTTTGAAAAGTCTCTACTCTCTTTTCGCATAGAGTTATTTACCCGGACCATTAATGATGTGCGGAAAATGACATTTGTATGTATGTATGTATGGTATGTATGTATTTAAAATTTGTGAATTTCTCCATTAATATTTTTCCGCTGTGTTATCGTAAGCATTTCGTTGTCTTGTCGGAGAGCAAAGGAAAATTTTGTTTTGCATCAGCAGCAAAACAAGCAGCAGCCGAGGTGTGTCCTAAAAATCGAGGTTTTAATCAAATTTTACAGTAATAATAGTAATAATAATTTAACTATATGCCTGTAAGACCTTAGGTCTTTTAAATGCAATGCACGGCACTGGTTAGAAGGAATAGAAGGAAAGGAAAGAAGAAGAAAAAGTGGTTATCACCATGAAGTCTGTCAGATCTATCCGTCTAAAAGCCCTTCCACACTAGCCCACTTTGTATTAATACATGTCAAATTGAAAGTGGGAAAGAATTCTACGCGAATGCCAAATTTGTGGGAAAGAAATGGCTTTTCATATTTTTCTTCCACACTTGTATTAATACATTACCTTAACCTAAAAAAAAGTGTGATAGAATGTGTGATAGAATTAGAACCATTCCTAAAATTCTTCATGTATTAACACATGTCAAATCGTGTGCGATAGAATGTCGGGTTGTGTAGGCTGGGCTACCATATTTTGTTTCCACACTATTCTAAAGGATTTGTTTCCCACTTTTTTGACATGTATTAATACACAGTGGGCTAGTGTGGAAGGCCTTTAAACAAGTGAACTGATTTCCTACAAATTTAATACATAAAAAGAATGTATGTAATTTTCTAGAGGAGAAATTAGAATTTTAATCGCTAAAATCAATAATGTAAAATATAGCAATGATGTCTTTGAGGTTATAGTTTTGAGTTATTTTTTAGTTATTCCCCCCATAGGTATCTTGTACATGGCTGAACCAATTTTATTGCATTTATGCACACAGGTACTTCTAAAGAGTACAAGAAAGCTACAAATTCTGAAGCAACATAAACAAGTAGAAACGGTAATTGAAGTTACATTTGAGCGAATTATTTATTCGCAAGTTTGTGGAACACGTCCTGATGTTGTGGATTGCGAATTTACAATCGACTGTTTGCAGAAGCTTGTTTTTGGTTGCGCAGAAAATAATAAAACGTAATTCTTTGTTATTTAAACACATTTTTTGTGTTTTTTTTTCATTTTAAATTTTGTAAATAAGATTATTTATTCACTTCGTCGAAAAGTTAAAATAAAAATAAGTTGATATTTCTTACTGAAATTCATGTGAAAGGCACTTACGTTCCTGCAATCCAGTCGTGCCTTTTTATTTTGCTGGCAACACTCTCGGCAACATGTTGCGATTGCATTAATGCTTGAAAACAAGCTTAACCAGCAACACTCAACTACAAAAATTGCTTGCAAACATGTGGACAGTGTAAACGAATCGCTTTCAACATAAATCCGAGTTCTGGAAGAACAAAATCACATCATGAACCCCATGTCTATAGATAATATAAAAGCGTACAAAGCTTCTGCCAACAAATAGCAGAATGGACCTCCTGTTTAAAATACGCAACGAGTAAATAAATGAGGTTTAACTATTTTTTCAAAATACACACTAAAAAGCATTAAATAAGTTAATAGTCAAAGTAAAATTGAAAATTCATTTCACATTTTTAATTGAATTAACTAAAATATTTGTTAAGTTATATATTTTCAATGGGTTCGTAAGAAAATTTAAGCATAAATCAAAGGCTCATAAAATTCTCTCTAAAATGTTTTTTTTTTTAATAAATTATCGTTACAAAAAAATACAAATAAAACTTACTAGACAACATTTTGGTATGCTGAAGTTATTGGTTGTGATTAACGATTTTTCTTATTTGTCTTAAAGATTATTTTTGAAAAGCTCTGTGATAAATGCTTGCGAATTTAATTGAAATCAATCAATACTTTCGATTGAACAAACAAAAGTATTTTTTAAAGTAATTTTGTTTCGCAATCAGCAGTTAAACTATGTACTTAATGCTCATGCTCACTGCCTCCTAAAAGTAAGTGAATTTAATATAAGTGAATCTTTCAATTTATTACTTCAATGCTGTAATCGTGAGACTTCTTGCTATGACATGGATTCTCTCACGAATGCCCTAAGAGACTGGGTAGGGTATATTTATAGGATGGACCTTAGTTGAATTGAAAAGATCATTGGAAAACTGGTTGGGTGTTGTTAGATATGGGATGGGTGACTGTCTGCCGCAGCATCAACTTAGGGAAGCTGCTGTTTCATACTCATTGTCATAGAGAGCCGCCGCTGCCGACGATGACATTAAAGAAATAAAAGCACGAATTCATTGATCTGGATGTCTGTATATGATGATTATGCAATTGAAGAACTGAATGTAATTTATTTTCAATGATGTGTAGGCGGGTGTGGAGCATCGGTTGGTCGACTGTGGACGCAATACGATTTATGAAAGTAGATAATATATATGGTGATGAAGGCATTTTTATGTGGTTATCATCATTACAGTTGGAAATTTATTTCATAAAAATGTCAATAAAGAACTATCAAGAAACTTTTGATACCGAGGGAATTTCACCATAATCCCTTAATGAACAATAAATTACTTTTTACTTAACAACATATACTTTTCTAACGGCTTTTATGGAATAGGATGTGACAGTAGGTGGGTAGGTGCATAATATCGCTTTCTCGTTTATTCCCAAACGTCAATATCTACACTTTGATGAAACTGTCATTTGTTTATCTGTTTTTGAAAGAAAATACTGACATTATGTGCTGTAGGTACATGTATAAATAGATAAATTATTGTTATTACAATAACATTCTAGAAATTTATAAAAAGCACACACTTTTTTAAATATAAAAAATGCCTTTATTTTCACTTATCAATTTTGATTCTATCGTTTTCCTCAAGGTAATAGGTGTCACTATCTTTGTTTGTTAAAAATTTGTACAAATCTCTATATCTTCGTATTTGTTTTTCTTTTAAATTTAAAAAAAACTTCGCAAAACACCTTCAATCAATTCGTTTTAACAGTATTAATCTTTGTGATCTGATAGAATGTTCCGCATTTCAAAAACTCATTTTTATCCGTATTTTTTATTTATTACTGGCGTTTTAAAATACTAAAGTCATTTCACCAAAAGAGGGTGGGCACATCGTATTATTCTTGATAACCTCTGAACTCCGAAGACGCAACAAACAAAATTCCAAACAAAAATTGATATAAATCAATTCAAATGATTTTGACATTTAAAAAAAAAAAAACTGTGGTTTGATACAAAGCAACTTTATGATTCTGACGTTTAAGAAATTGTGAGTTGCATCTCGTTTCGATTTATGCAATCCAGAACAATTTTATCTTGTTATCCGACGAAAACCAACTTTCCTTTTGTGACAGGTTCACAAGGAAAACGACACTGCATAACCCTGATCTGTCAAACTGGCAGATGCAATAATTTTAGCTTTCAAATCATGAGGATACAATAAAAAATCTTTTTTTCTAATTACTTCTAACTGAGATGTTAGATGTTGTAATATTTGAAAAATTGAATTGAAACATTATATGACAAATTGACTTTTAACAGCCATTCATCACGTTCATACATCATTAGATGTAGTCAATCTCATTTGTTTCTGTTCAGTGGCAGGTTAACTTCAATAATAATTGTTCAGAGACAAAATAATACCTTAATAAGAAAAACATTGTTTAAGTTGCGGTTAGGTATACCTTGAATAATTAACTATTTAAGGTAACAATTGCAATTAAGACATCACTCGTACATGTGCTCACAATGTTAAACTAGTTGTAAGCATTCAATTGTCAGATAACACTATTTTAACATTGCCGCCGCCTGCTATACAAAAAAGCCACAAAACGCGGTGCCGCCACCGTCGTCGTCGTTGCCACTCGTCGTTGACATTTTTTTACCGCAAAATATGATCTCGAATTTCACATTATTTTAATGTGCAAACGAACCACGAATATTTAAAATGTCATCGTCATTATATGCTTTTGACAATGGCGGTCGATCTAATTCCAAGATACACGAGACAAACAATCAGATTACAGATATCGATCGATTGATAGACATCAAGAACACACTTGCTTTCTGTTGTTCGTATTCATCGCGATGTCCCCCCAATTAGCTCATAATCTGCGGTAGGAGCAAGCAATAATAAACTGTCATTGCCGACATTAAATTTTTGTTTGTATAGTGGCCGCAAGGGGAAAAGTTTTAAGCTCTAAAACGTGACTCGAGCAACGGGAGGAAAGGAAGATAGAAGATACATAGAAGAACCGGCATTGCTACCATGTCATGGTTATTATGTTGCGTAATCGGAAATCGTTATAAATAAATTAAATAACGCAAACATGATGATGAGATGAAGATTTTTTACTTCGTTATTCTATAGAACACTTGAAGCATCAAAATGTCGAAGATCGTCGTCGTATTTGTTGGGTAAATTGATTTTAATGTCATCCGGCGCGAAATTACTTGAAGTTGTCTGCCATGAATGCTCTTGGCGATGTTTTGTCGCGTTTAATCCCAACTATTGGAATACAGATCAATTGGTTGCTGAATGTTAATCTTCATCAGATGAAGCAATTACCATTGTTAATGTCAAAGATAGAAATAATGAATTCTTATGATGGCAATTTAACTAACATGAAAGGAAGTTTGTAATTTATATTGTGAGTTCAAAAAAGGAACAACGATTTTTCAAAGAATTTTTCATTTTCTAAATTTAAAGCCCAACAAAAATATAAAAAGAGGAAACAAAGAAAAACATACTTGAAGAAATCTTCTTTTTTCACATCTCAACCTGATAGACGGTGTTCACATTGGACTGACTCCTCGGAATTTATAAAAGAGAACGTAAAAAAAATCCACAAAATCCACTTTTCTCCCTTTCTAACTATTAAGTGAGAGGGAGATACATTTCAGAGAAGTCAAAAATAGTCGGAAGATTCAGTCCAATGCGAACACCGGCATATACATACATATATGGTTTATTTATTATACATACATATTAGATTAATTCGATTCAGAATTCGACAGCAAAAATGTCAAATTACGTACTTGACATCAAGCAGTCCCTTTTTCATAATAATGGAAAAGAAGTGACAGTTCTACAAATTTGTCGCACTTTTCACACAACATTTAAATTCAAACAAAATTGAGATTGACAGATGACATTAAACTGAACTTACGAATCTGTCAGCATCACTAATTTTTATTTTGACAGATCAGTGATCTGCTTTAAGCTTAAAAAGAAAAACGCCTATTAGAAAATTAGTGCAGTTTCATCGTGTTTCACAGTTGCATCGCTACAAAAAAAAGCTTTCGATAACCACATAACACCCCTAACAAACTGACATAAATCCGCCCTATTTTTTTCTTAAAGCTGCTTTGACTGAATATGCCTTTCAAAATTTTAAGCTATTACTATATTTATGTTATGTTTTTCTTGTGAAACTTTTAATACTTAATTAGGCTTACCATAATAACTAGGTAATCGCATAATAAATAATTTTTTAATCTCATTCGATTGCAGATTCACACCAACGCTTCGTCGACGACGTTGTAAAATGTCAAGTTCAGGAACTGTCACAATAATTAGCTATGTCTATTTACTTGTTTATAATTCCAATGGCAACAACTCAAAGAAGTGCAATGATTATTACATTGTCACGACATATGTACATACACCTCTAAAAGACCAAATGTCATGAAACTAGAATCTTGATAATGATGTGTAGTATGCGTACATAAGTATGTATTATCTATGTAGGTATATTTCAATAACCAGAAAAACAGTGATTGCAAATGTATCAAAGCATCACCATTATTATTTAATTACATAGCAGTCAGGTAGCTTGTATACCGAAAGACCAAGGGGAGATAAGTAATAAGAACCATTTGAAAACAACATAACGTTTTTATACCGGCATGCATGCAGTGATGAAGATGACGAACAGAAATGCTAATAAATACATACATACATCTTCTCAAATCTCCGCTCCATATGACGGCAACGGCAACGATGGTAAATGGCTAAATAGCGATGAACTCGTGCGTCGTTGTTGACTTGCCATAAATAATGTAGTCGCGTCCGCGTCCCACACACATATGATTTTTGTACTTAAGAATACCTGTTTTTAATGTTCGTAAGCCTGATGATGCAGCAAAATGCCAATCGCAATCTGTTTACATGTTCGAAAGTGGCAATGATAAAGGTGAATGGAACTTTACCTATTCAAATGTTAAATTTTGCTTTACATTAAGCATACATTTGAACTTCTACTGAATTTTAAACACAGACTTTGACATTAAGAATGTCGTCAGCAAGTGATTTGCCATTGGTAAATTATTGTTTGGCTTTTTTGACAGCTTCAGTCAAAGTATATAGCTATAATTAAGTAGTAGATAATGTCAGAAATGAAAGAAATACGATTATCCGTTAGTTGCAAGTACATACGTCAAATAGACAGACATTAACATTCATCGGACGGAAAGAAAGAAGATTATTTAGTGTGTCCTTTATGTAAGCTTAAAAATTATGGCACAAAAAAAGCGTCATCCCTTTTTACCCTTTGTATAACAGTTATAATAGCTGTTATTCTGTTATAATATCTGCTTATTTCATATGCAGGTATGTTTATTGCCGCGAACTAAGCGGAATTGTACACCTTATTATGTATGTATGATGTGCATCATCAGCACCATGAAACGTTATAATCACAATCTTAACCCACATCTGAATGTGCGTCGTCGGTTTTCATCACTGATTTATTACATGATAGATATTATCGCGTTATTACATCTGTCAAATTAATTCAAAATAGCTAAATATGCAGCCTCTTCTTTCACAAAACATCTTTTGTTTGATGTATATACCTAACTACATACATATGTAAAATATATTTATGGCTTTTGGATTAAAACGCCGCCGCGCCACCATAACCGTCTCGCAGTATATTAATCGATTTTGCTTTTCAAAAGCTATTACGTAGTCATAAACAACACAATTGATGCTTTGTTCAAATCTGACAGATGACTTTTATACATTTTTCAATGAAAGTGAAAACTATTGTAAACAACCTTATTGCTTCAAAAAACTTAACAATGCTTTGAATTTAAATAACAGCGTCACTTTTTTTACCACATGTAATTAAGACGCGAATTACTAAAGCAAAGAGATGAAATTTAAGAAGCCAATCATAAGCTAAAACCGGCCTTCCATTGATACAATAATTCACCTTGGTCCATTTTCTACTCTAGATTTCATAACCCTTATAGCTTCAATTATTAATGTTCTTAAGAGAACAACAATAACTGTTGAGCTCTGGTACGCCCAAGAAAAAAAAAAAAGATTTCGAAATGAATCCGATTTTTAGTGTCGTTCATTTTCTATACGCGCTTATATGTCACTCACCTGTAGATGATGTCATATGATATCTTACGCTGCAATCGTGCAATAAACTATCTCATTAAACCGTCTCGTCTAGCAGTCGTCGTCCCCGGGTCCGTTTCTTTCACGCACACTCTTTCCACTATTAATAATATGTGACAGCTGCACTTGATGTAGTAGATTGTTGTGTGGTTCAGTGGAATAGATATTGCGAAAAGTGCACTCACTATAAAGTGCAACGGGGGTGTAACACAGTTTCCCAGAATTGTTGTGATTCTCATATTTCTTTTGCAGAGTGCAATTTTAGTTGCACACTGCACAGCATCGTTTTATTTTTCGATTGAAATGAAATGAAATTCGCGCGTTTTTTGTGTCCAACCTGTTGTGCTGTTGTTAAAGTGAAATGTTACGTCATGACCGTGTGCTTTATGTGTTTTAAAAAGATGTTCAAAGTGTAGGTATATCTAACCAGTTAGTTCTTTGTAGTCGAAACCCCCTTCCTTGGAATATGTGGGAGTGGTGGGTGTAGTTTGTATAGAATCATGTTGTCTGATGTAGACGAGGCGAGGATCCAAGTAAATTGCGTAAGTGGGATATAACTACCATGAATCATGCTGATTGTTCGGTTTTAAAAACAGTTTTGATCTACAATTTTCGTTGTGGTAAATTGCAGACAAGTATAAGCATTGTTAACGGTTAGTTCTGTGAACGGTTGAGGTTTGGTTTGATGGGAACAAATATTAGAGATGTGAGATTTGAGCTAGGTAATTTGGTAGTTGAAAAAGCCATAATTCACCTCAATCATGTAATGGATGGGAAAAACAATTAAGTAGCTCCTATATGACGCAGAAATTAAGTGTGTGCAATTTGCTATTAACTTGAAGTTGTTATGCTTAAAAATCAGCCATTATAAATATTTTATGTGAACTACCTTACTAAGTAAGATCTTGGTCCAAACTATGAATGTGGACATGTTGAATTGCTCGAATTACTTTCTCTTTACAGTACACTGGCTATAGGTACCTAATTTTTTATTTTTTTATTTAAATCAAGACCATTAGATGCGTGCCTAACTAGTCTAACTTAAAAGGAAATTGCTATCAAAATGAGTTTTTTTTAGACATTGTTAAGTGTTCATTAAATCTGATTATCTTTTTGTGTGGCAAATCTGGGAGAATCTTATACATTAATGTATGAATGTATCATAAAAACGTGCTTTAAAATCAAATCATAGCTTTTAGGAACAAAAAAATATGAGAAAATAAAATAATCGGCGCAAAATTGTAGTCGATTTAGTAAGATTTTAAATCATTTTTAGTATTATACTTGTTGCAAAATTGTTTTTTGTTAATTTTAAACAAGTTTACAGCCCTATTCTGCCGTTGTGAGGCTCACAGGTCACAATTTTTTGTGAGTTTGTTTTCGTATAAGGCGTGACAATTTCGTTTACTATGGAAGCCCACAAAATAAACCTCACAAGAACAACGTGAGTTGTGATCTGCCAAGGAGCAGATCATAATTTTAAAGTTTTTATGAAGCGAGTTCACCACGATTTGTGAAGTTATTGTGACTTGTGAGGCATCAGTAAGGTTGCCAGAATAAGGCTTAACTTTTTATTAAAGTTAAGTACACCAAATGGCTATTTTAACGTTTTAGCATCGTATGAATCCATATGACACTTTGACATTTATAAATTTCATAATATGGTTGTGAATTTTTTGCACGAGCTATCACTTTTTTGGACGTGTTCACCTGAAGTTTATGAAGGAAATTGGTTTAGTATAACTAAGACCCCGATTACACCATTCGTTTTTTTCGTCGAAAGTAATGAAAGCACGAATGAAATTTTCATGAATTTTTCAGGTTGAACTTTCACGTTTCTAATTTGACAACCGCAATAAACGTCGATGTTAGCAAAAATCGATATAACAAAAATTATTGAGTTGTAAAATTATTTTTCGTGATTAAATAAAGTATATATTTGAGAATAAAGTGATTAAAAGACATTCTGAATTATCACTACTGATTAATTTCCTACAAAACAACATCAAATTCCATGAACGTCAAAATAACAAAGGATGTAGGTACGTATTTTCACGAACCTTGTTATCATGAACGTACGTGCCTGTCAAAAAGTGGAAAGACGAAACGAACTTAACCACAAACCGTGTAATAAGCCTCATAGACTATGAACAAAGAAACCACATCAAAGAGCCAAAATAAAATAATAATAATAACACTATGGGGGGTATGCCAGGCGGAAAATCCATATAAACCTGAGAAATCAGATATTTGTATCTCCGCAGAAATGAACTGTCAAAATTTGTATCGGAAAAATATTCAGCAGAACATATAAATTTATCTCACGAATTGTGTATGTGGAAAGCGAAACCTGATAAGCTTATAAAAGTCAATTTTGACTTTTATTGTCAGATTTCACATGTTTCATTTTAGTTTTTAGCTTGGTACATTTAAATAAAAAAAAGTATTAGGTACATTTACAAATTGAGAACATTGGTTTGTCAAATAAAACACACTTTTTGAAGGAGAACACGCGTCGAACCGACCCATTCAAACGACATTTTCTTAACCCATTTTATTATTAATCCCCAGGGTATCACAATGGATCTACACTGATCTGAGTGTGACGGTAACGAGATCAACTGTCAGCCCACTAACCTAACCTAACCCATCTATTCTTATGTAGGTAGGTGCCCAGCTTATTTTTAGTGTGTTAAAACCAAATGAAATACATATTTCACAACAAAACTGTTTTTTTTTTTTCTAAAGAATATTTTTTTTTAAAATATGTTACAAAAGCAGCAGACCTAGGTACATTTTAAATCAAAATTATCTTCCATAAAATGCAATCCAAGCGTGCTAAACAACTCGAATGTAATTAGCAGATAATTGCTTTTTAATCATATTTTTTTTTGTATCCCTTTAAACTATTTACTTTATTCTTATCAATAATAATAACATCAACCCCAAAATAAACACCACAAAAAAAAAAAAAAACAACAAAATGCAAATATCAGGACGATCTATTTCTGAAAATAAATCTTCCACCGCATTCACCCGATCGATTTACACAGTGGAGGTCACACGTCCGTCCGTCAAAACTCATTTCCCTCACCTAATCAAACGAGTGATGGGAATTTTCATTTCATTTGATTTGGCTTAGTGCCGATTGTGCTTAAAATAATATAAACGAGTGTAATTAGCAAGAAAAAGAAACAAAAATAACACACTTGTTGATGTTTAAAGTTTTAATCAACAACGGTTTAATAAACAACATTTCGTGAGTGTTATACCTACGCGGAGTTTTTTTTTGTTTTGTTTTGTGACAAAAAAAAAAACGGTTCGTGTTTTCTTTGTTTGTTTTATAATCGCGTTTAACACTTTATTTATAATGAAGATATTAAGTAAGTTAAGAGTTATACAAACATATATTAAAGAAAATCAACACTAATACCTTAGTTATTTTATTAAAAGTTTTTTTTTTTGAAATAAATACAACTTAGTTTAGTCTCAGAAAGAAGCCTTCAACTTGAACTATCTACGGCAGTATATCAGCTGGCACATTGGCACTTGAACAAAGACTAATTCAGCAGTTTTATGCGTCTTTGGAAAGTCGACTGGAGCTAAGAATATCAGTAAACTGGGATAAAGAAATTTATCAGAGATATCACCTTAGGGTAAATTCGCTTCTATAGGAAGAGTTTAAGAGATAAACAAACTTAAAAAAAAAATCAAAAAATTTCAATTCAATATTAATGTACTAGATGATTTATTTTTTAAATCTACAGCACACAAAAATAAATCAAAGTGTATAAATGCGGCGAAAAGTATTTTTTTTTTGAATTTTATAAAATGCAGTCAATACTTCTTGGACAAAAGTCAAAGTTATAGTTTTGACAGCTCTACGTTTTTTACCAGTTACTAAACCGAGATTTAGCAAGTTTAAGACAAACATCCTTTAAATCTCGAGGATTTATACGGAGCACAGAAAATGTCACACTGCAAACGAAAGAAATACGGAGAAACAAAAAAGAAAAACAAATGAAATGGCGGACAAGAACTGTGTTTTTTAAACTAATCATAATGACAAAGCTCTGAACATGTTGGGTGAAAAAGTTATTAGAAATAGGAAGACCTATATTCTTACTCGAATGTAGGTACTTAAAATTCTCTTCTAGAAAAATTTAAATGCTGAAGCATTTAAGGCAACATTTTTGCAACCATCCTGTATTGACAACAACGAAGCAATAAACGAATGTTTTGTAGTTTTTCCTTATGTCTTTTTTTCCTAATTTCTTTATTTATAAGAATTGTTATATCTCTTATCGTTTGTTTGGCATACGTTACTTTATTCATATGCATTTGCTGCTACAATTATAGAAGTCAAGAAAAAGAATACAAGTACATATTTATATTGTAATCATATAAAACACATAACAAAAGTTGGTACCAAGACCAAGTGATAAAGAGAGGAAACAAATGTTTGCCTTGCACTTGCTTTCGAGTTGTTATGGTTTATTTTGTACTTATATTTTATAATGTACCAATTTCTTAACGTATTTATAGATGATGATAATAATAGGGGTGTGTTTTTTTGCTGATAATTCAATTAGTTGCTTATTGATATGAAATTAAAAAGAACTTAGAACTTAGTACCTATAGTTAGGCAAATTGTTTATTCGATTTATATTGAGGGGGACTGTTGCATTTTCAGTCTGATGAGATAATTCTAAATGAAAAGCGTGTAGCACATGACAAATTGTCACATAATTTCTATAATTTTTTGCATAAATGTACCTAAATCTGTTATAATATTTTTCGTCCTACAAAAATAAGCTGCTAATTGCAATTTTATTTCAAAGGAAAAATTATGGCATATAGGTATAATGATATGACACAAGGACTAGTACTTTATATTGGACAGTGAAATTCTAGAAGAAATTTGCGAATGTTCGACAATTATTGTTATCTGAACAAAATATGACGATTATTTGAATTTTGTGATAAGTCAACTATTTTTAATTCACTTGCCAAGCTACGAGTATGCTTATCTGAGTTTAAAATGCAAACCGTTAAACAGGCCAGCAATACAAATTTCTCATGAATTTGTATACTTTTTGACAGGCCGTTGGCCGGGAATTTCAAGGTCGTATGAGAAAAAAAGCTACTTGCATTTAAGATAACAATGAGTTTTGTATAGAGTTAGTTTTTTTTCACTGACTTTCAGCAAAATGTGTTCAAGTTGAAAGATGTACAAAATCAACATTAGTTTTTCTTGCAACAGGCGAGCTTTAACTATATATTGAGCCAAATTTAGGTGTACGCCCTTGATTTTATTTTGTAACTTTTTGTACCTTAATGTATTTGCTGTTTTAAACGATGCAGAACGATTCTTATTTAACCGTTTTGCATCAACATCTCTATTTTAAAAGTATTCGACATTCATATCTACGACCCTGCAATATTTTTAGCCAACAAGGTTTTTAAAAGTAGGGAAATTGCTTAAACCAATGCGGAAATTTGTTATCTTTATTCGAGTATACATATGTATGTAGGTAACATTTTTTTACACAAATGATATAAACCTTGGCAAGATCTTTTGGTGTTATTTTTTTTATTTATAATTGATCTATTATTGTTTTGACTTTACATAATATAGGAAATTTAGAAACTTTTCCACTTGTCATCTTCATTTTGATAATTTTCGAGGGCTTTAAATTTTTTGTCAAACATTTTTAGGTTATCGGATATAACAAGTACGCGTTACAAGCACTTAAAGTTGAAGTACTTGTTTCATTCCTGGGGGTGTGCAAATATTCTGTATTACAAAAAACTAGTTTTGCTAGTTGTTCGACAAGTGAACTTTTGTGAATTTTTTATATACTAGTATCGCCCAGCGGCCGAAATTCGACCATTTACCTTTATGAAAGCAGTTCCATAAAGCTTCCCAATTTTCTCCACAAAATCGCAACAAAGCTTGCGACTGTTCGTAAGAGAACGTTTAATGTGAAAATTGCCTTTTAAGTGAATAAAAACAAATAAAATTAATTATTATAAAGTTTTTAAAGTAAACTTCATACTTCACTAGCGTCATCTTCTTCAGTTGCTCAATAGAATATAGCAGAATATTTTAATTTTTGTTTCTTAATTTGTTGATACTTTAAAAGGAAAACGGCAATAATTCCAATACAATATGGGTATTCATGCAAACGCATAAAATCCATAGAAAGCTTATAAACAATTTTTTTTATTTAAACTTTTGTATAAAATTTTTTGGTTTCTAAGTCTTATCTGGGTTTTACGCGTTTGCATGAATACCCCTTATGTTACATTCGTGTGTACGGCCCCTAAAATTAACCAAATATGGAAAAAAAAAGAGAAAGAGTCATGCCGATATTGCAAAGGGTCCTTCCAGAAACTATCTTTGGCTGTTAGTTATTAGAGGAGAAACAAAGGAGTACGCAAACTAATCAATACATGCATATGTACGGTATGGAACTTTTACATATTACTAACAGTATGAAACATTTTGCGCGCTCTAATACATGCATATATGTATATGCTGTGGAATTGAAAGAATAAATTGTGACTGCGTTTTAATGCATATGCGATTTGCACCTAAATTAAAACTGCGTTTTACTTGCGTTAAACGCAATGTTCAAAGTTAAAAAATGTTCAAAAAAAAAAAATTCGGCATATCTACTCGAAATTATCTTTCCATTGATATAGGTCTTAATATGATACGATTTGTTTCGTCCCGGTCTACATTGAACGATTTTTCCAGTGCCGATCTGTTGTTCGTTGGTGAAGGGAGTGAAAAGTGAGGGGTAGGGATCAAATCGTTTGTACCAAAAAACTCGAACGATTTTTCCGGTCTGTTATGTTCTCTTTCACCTTCTTTCCAGTTTTTTGTGTGTGTTCGGTGTCAGTGTGCCGTTCGTTTGATGTTATGAGTGAATATCAATGAAAAATGAGGAGCACAGCAATAAAAAAAATGAAGAAGACAAGGAAAAAATCTCATTGAAAAAATCGTTCTGTAGATCGGGACATAGAAGATAACCCTTGGCTAAATTTAAGATTACTATCACTGTGAATAATTCATCTCTTTCCTTAAAGTGTTTTCCTTTGGTAAATTCAGATTTCAATCTAATAATTGTTTTTTGTGGAGTTGATCTGTCTTTGTTATTGTATTTGTGTTATTTTATAACTTTCCCTTCAAGCAAGCGAGCTCGTTTTCGGTCCGCAAACGTATCAAACAACGTATGGACGACTTCGCATTCGGATCCAAATACGGATCGAAAAACTGCGTTTTGCGGCCCAAATTAGTATGGAAATTAGAATCACCACGGAGCCATTATGTGAATGTATTGTGAGAGAGAGAGTTTTTCAATTCACCATACTCGGACAACCGAAACCTAATGGAATCTAAAACGGTTCCAAAAAAAGAATGAATTGAGGCATACCATCTATTCCAGTTTCTCCATCGCCTACAAAAATAAAACAAACAGAATTTTTTCATTTCAAGAGTTTTTTTTATTTATCATTCATTAAAGGTTTTCTAAAGACTATTTCGCACTAATAAGCATGACATATTTCCACAAATATAAATTTACATTTAATAAATAGAAACTTGCATTTCTGATTGGAAATTTTTAAAAGTTTTAACAAGAAAAAAGAGATAAAAAAGCAACCTTCTTCGCCACGCTACCTACAAAACTAAAAAAAGTATTAAAAAAAAACCTCTTCATCACTTCATGCACTGAAAAATGAACTTGATGAATTTGTCAATTCATTTTAAATTGCTTCCATATCAATTATTTCCTTTACATTTTGAACACAATTTCCACAATCGAAATAAATTTAAACAACAAACAAAATAAAATTGTATACTGACAGCTTAACATTGTATTGGTATAAGAAGGAAGGGATATACCTGCGAATCGGCAAAATTGATCTCAAGTAAAAAAATAAATCAATTTATTTGCCCAAAAGAAAGCAAATTTTGCGGCATTTTGACAGAGTGAGAGATAAATACACATATTTGTTTAACCAATGGAAAAAACCAGTAAAGCTCTCCCATTCTCGCACCTCAATATTTATTGCTTATCATGTCTTATTTCTAAACTCTGCTATTATTTCGACGTCGCAAACAAACAAACTACAAATTTTTCAACTTCAATGCTCATTCATTTGTTAAACAAATAGGCTGAATTTCGTCTGCTCATTAATATGATATCGCTAAAAAATTGGAATGAGAAATAAGAATAAACGGCTTGAGTTAATTAATTTTATTTTAAGAATTTACAACAAAATTATAATAAATAGTAAAAAAAAAAGATCTGTCATCGCAGTTAGACGTTTCAATCTACAACAAATGTGTAAATAATTGGATTAAGTATTATTAATCTGACCTCATTTGCAATACATGATTTAGTAATTAACGACAGTCGACAGCGAGACATTCTTTGAATACTAAATTGTAAATGAATTCCAATAATTAAGCAATAAAAAAAAACAAACAAGTAAAGCGTTCAACATTATTATATACCGAATTATTTCTCTCTTGGCACTTTGTGCGGGTGTGTTGCATAATTTTGGTTTTTGACTTTGGACTCATACGTCAAATGATCATCAAGGAAGTCAACCCACCACGCCCCATACACATAACACTATAATAAACCAAGGTAAAAGAAATGTACCAACGATAGTCGATAACATGCAATTATTTTCTTTTAACTCAAATACAGTCGAAACTGGCGTGTTTCTCAAGGCAGAAGAATCAAAAAAAAACTGTTACCCTATAGACCTTAACTCATAAACGTCATCGTATGACGTTTTATTGGCTACCATTTCGTGTTGCTCTTTGCTGCTAATCATTTTCACTACCTTTGCTATACCTATTTGTATATGAAAAGTTGAGGATTTATTATTTTTACAGTTCCTAATGATTTAATCGGTGTATTTGTCGGTGTTGACGTAAATATATAAATAAAACTAAATATATTTGGATGTTTTGTAATATTGTATTTTAAGATTTAAGTCAGGTAGACGTACTGTCGATAGGTCTTGTATTTAGTTGTTGTTCTGAATGATATGGTAATGCTAGTGCGTTGGATTTTTGAATTGTACTGAATAATAGAGTGGTACTTTGTCAGTTAAAAAATAGCTAATCTTGCTGAGGTCTTTTAACAGATGATCAGAGGGCCTACACTAATGTGGCCACGGTAGAGGTTAGGTTAAAACAAAAGTAACCAGAAATTATTTCAAAATCCGTTTGAAATTCACAGTTCTTAGAAGGAAACGAGCAGACATAAAGTGAAATTTTTAGGACTGTTTGGTAACTCGATTTTGTTTACCATTTGCTGTCAAAATAAAAAAAAACGCTGTTTTGTAGAAGCATCGACTTGTTATGAACTTTGACATACTTTAGACTACAACATACTTATGACCCCCATTACACGATTCGTTTTTTCGTTCGTTTCGTCTTTTTGACAGATTGGGTGAGAGGAGTAGAAATGTAGCGGGAAGGAAGTACCGAAAGCACGAATGAAAATTTCAAGACTTTCGGGTTGAACTTTGACGTTTCTGATTTGGAAACATTGGGCCTTACCAATAATCAAATTTAGTGACGACTTAAATATTTCTGTAAAATGAACCATAATGGTATAGAATCTAACTAATTAACTGTACATGGTAAGACATTAATATTAATGTTAACTCTAAATAGTGAATCAAATATGGGATTGACTTCATAAAATTAAACATTCCATAAATAGTACATTATTTGTGATCAATACAAATAAGGTTAATTTACTGGAATATTTAAGTCCTTACTAAATATGATTATTGGTAAAGGAGTATTGTTTTTGAGAAAAAAAGTGATCACTAGAAAACATTTTTAATTAGGCGCTGCAAAATAGAGAAAGTACGTTCGTATTTTCGCGAACCGTGTAATCATGAACGTGTACCTATAAAAAAGACGAAACGAACGAAAAAACTAACCGTATAATCAGGGTATATGTCGTACAAACTGACAGTTTTGGACGAGTAAACGAACAGACGTCCGTTTAATACTCCGTTTTTTTGACAGCTCAGTTTATCATTTTTGATCCGATGTCAGAGGTTTCATTAACGCATAAAAAACCTGACTGTACCGTTGTATAAAAGAGTTATTATTATAGATTTTGGCCAAATATTCCGAATAGCGTCAATATTTCCGATTCCGTAAAAGTGTGGTGCAATTATTTTTTATAGATAACCTGCTCAGCATAGAAAATTTGTTCACACTGTTTTTGAGCGTTAATTTAAAGGTACAAGTGACCTCAACTCGTACTTTTTATTTGAATTATATTCATTCACTCCACTTAAAACCAAAGTAATTTTAATATTTAAATTTCTTTTTCTTCGTTAATTTGAAGGTTTAAATGGCGAATTATTCACGCTTGCGGAATCGGGGCCAGAACTAAAGTTCAGTTAACTGCCAGTTATGACTGAAATAAATTTTATTCTAAAATCACTTAAATGTGATAACCAGGTAGATGTACCTGCTTTAAATGTTCAATAACTTACGTTTACACTCGTCATCTTGTGCTGTATAATTTTCCCTAGAATTTTAAAATTGTAATCTAAAATGTAATTGCTTGCACGATTTCTCTACTTCGGTTTCCGCTTCATCGTATTGTCTATTGTTCGTTCATGCAATATTCTTATAATTTCATTGATTCAACTACTATACAATAATGTGAAAATTAATCTAAAACCAACTACCTTCTGGTCGATGACGCAAATATGGACCTTCTTTTTTCCCTCCACCTGGATCCTTCTTATATGTTTCACATGTACATATGTACCTACCTTCATATTTCCTTTTAAAGACATCATGCATAGTAAACCCATTCAATTTGTTAATTGAGATTTATTTCTAATGCATCCTAACCGATACCTTACTTTAATCTTACAATCAGTCATTACCTATACATAGTATTCAGCGATAAATCTTTTGCATTGCAACTTTGGTTTTGAATTGAACTGCCAATTTTCCATTTATTACAACATCAATAAATATGTTCGCCTGCGGGAGATGTTAAGGTACAATTGTTATATCTACTCGATTTCGTGATGTTGGGCTTTGACTTGAGTCGCAGGCTTATTTTTTGTTTTTGTCTTCGTACTCGTAGTTGGGTATGCATAATGTAAGTAATCAATTATTATTAGATATCTCTACGCGTATTCATATGACATATAAATAGAAGCTCAACAAGTAGTCATTTGAAATATTATGCAGAATTTGTTTATTGATAAATTAAATTCATACTAAGCAGATGCATTAATTAAAATCAATATGCACATTCAGATTAATTAAGATCTCAAGAATTTCCATACGTCAAAATAATAAGAGACTGTCAAAAGGCACAGGTCACATATGTCATTTGAATTTCATTTATATACACGATTCCCTAAAATATGACTTCAATGTTCCAATAAAGTCTATAATTTCTGATTTGTATAACTAAAATTTTACACTTAGTATTAAAATGGGAAGTTTTGAGAAGCAAATGAACAAACTTTTTAAACTGTTTCTATTAAACAATGACAAACAAAGCCACTACATAAATAAGGCAGTAGTACTACTTTTCGTCATCTAGTCCACAATAGCCTATATCTATCAGTTTTAGCTCAAAGCCTATCAAAATGCATACACAAAAACGGTTGATTACAGGCGCTCCCGAACCAACACGAAACATTTGGTGCGGTGGAGAAACTTTCACCATTCAAAATTTATTCACATGATGATAAATGAGAGTGCACAAACCAACAGCGAATGTTTCTGCGCCGCGCGAAATGTTTTGCTATGATGGTTTGGGGGGTCTTGGAGTATGAAAAACTGTCACGGCTAATAATTATAATTACAGTTATAATTTATAAGTGCTTAGCTATCCATTGTAAAAGAGAATCCTCGTGAATTGTGTGTACTTTAATATGCGGTCAACAAAGTTAACACCAATTTCAATCCGAATTGAAAAGTTTTCAACCAGATTATCTCATTTTTCTTAATGATAATGAAGTAAAGGCAATTGACGTCAGTACAAAAATCATTAATTTTATTTTGTTTTCCATAAAAAAAATCAGTAATCTGACTAATTTCTTACAAACTAGCACCCAGTTAAAATTTTCAAAATCAATCCAAATATACTCACAACCATCCCTGATTTCTTTATTTTTGTTTGACCTTGACAAAGTATATAATTATAAAATAATCATTCGTTTGCTAGAAGGAAACCTACTCTATTTTAGAATAGAACAACTCGACTACTTCTGGTCTGGCTGTCAAAATTCAACGCAGTCGCTTTTTTTCCTTCTTCGATAGCGGACACAATACCATTTTATCTTCAAACGATTTATCAAAATCTCATTAAAAAAAACATAAAATATCAACAATAAAACAATAATTAGCTACTTTAAAGTGTTCATTATATTTTATTAAGGCTTGTCAATAGAAATCAACCTAGTAAAACGACGAAAATAGATAAAAGAAAATCGTGAAAAAACCAACATTGTGATTGCTAGAGAACACATGGTTCAGTCTTCAGTGTAAGTATATGTCTATACTCTTCATACTGTTTGGTAAATAAAATTCAAATCAAGCCTCTCGCTTGTTCTCAACAGTGTCATACAAAACAAGTCACATATGTTTTCCATTTACAAACTGGATGTAAACAAAAACTTGTGCAAAAAATAAAAATAAATAAAAACAACAATCACAATTATGGATTCGATACGTGAAACTACTCCGTCGGCATCTTCCGCCTCCAATCCCCCCGAGGGTACACGTCAGAATAGCCTACAACGTATCCAACAGAGAAAATTGAAGGTTTTCAATCTGCCTTTGTCACAACAATTGGCCAAGCTGTCGATGTACTCGTCGTGTCAAGTGGACGAGTGTCGATGCACTGGGTGGAAGACGCCCCAAGAGAATCGTCATCGTGATGATGAGAGCACCTATAGTCCGGAATTCAATGAGAAATGTAGAAATCCAGCCTGTGTGCATCCACTTCAGAATCACATTTCTCATCTGAGTGGGATTTCAAGTCAACAAATGAATGAGCTGCTAGGAGCCATCATCGACATGGAGAACCTCTTCATGAGTATGCAACGAGTCGACGACGACGACACCAAGAAGGTGTACATGTATTTATTCAGACTTCTTAGGCAATGTGTGATAAGTCGACAGCATCCAGTGATTCGTGGACCGTTAGGCGATCCACCATTTGAGTCACCGTGCATCGCTAAGTCCATTTCTAGTTTCGTCTTCTACAAGTACAATAATCTAAGTCAACCAGAACTTAGCACAATGACTGAGGTGGCTAAGACTTTCTTGAATTTCCTGAATCACTATAATTTCGAACCTCCCTCGGTGCGGAGAGGTGACATAACGCACGAGGATGCGTCAAGCTATAAAATAAATTACACCCGTTGGTTGGTGTTCTGTCATGTGCCGGCCTTTTGCAATTCTCTGAGGCATTTTGAGACTTCACTGGTGTTTGGAAGGAATCTTCTCAAAACAGTGTACCAAGGAATGTCGCAACAGCTGAAGAAGAAGTGCATTTCGGAGCGAGAACGCTTCCCCGCCGATAAACGGGCTATCATCACTCAAATGCCAAAGTTTCTTGAAGCTCTTAAGGCAGAGATTGTCCGAGATGACTCGCCAATTTGGGATCAATCATATCGTCCACCTAATACCTTCCTTTCACAGCAACGCAAACGACAACTGGAAGCACCAGGTTCAAGTTCTAAACGTTCTGTGGAGTCATCACAGAAAAGAGTCAAAAAAGAACCAGAGAGACTTTTCGATGCTGATGATCTCTCGGATGAGACGGTTCTACGTGCAATAAAGACCATCAGTGAAACGAAAGCCTCGGCCAAGGCGGAGGTTCTCTTTCCAGAAAATGTTTCCCGTGATGAGATCGTCAAGGCAGAAGAACTTAAAGGAGAAATACAGTTCCATGTGATTGGGAACTCACTAAGTTCACCAGTGGACAAACAGACCATGCTGTGGCTATTGGGGATGCAAAGTGTTTTTGCCCATCAATTGCCAATGATGCCTCGGGAGTACATAAGTCAGTTGCTTTTCGATACGAAGCACAAGACATTGGCTGTTATTAAAGACAATCAGCCTATTGGTGGGATTTGCTTTAGGCCATTTGCCACCCAGGGATTTACAGAGATTGTTTTTGTTGCTGTGATCATGAGTGAGCAGGAAAAGGGCTATGGCTCGCATCTGATGAATCATTTGAAGGACTATAGCATCCAACGTGGCCTGAGGCATTTCCTTACTTATGCAGATGAGCATGCCATTGGATATTTCAAAAAGCAGGGCTTCTCCAAGGATATCAAGTTGGCACGACCAATTCATGCTGGATTCATCAAAGAATACGACAGGGCTACTATGATGCACTGTGAACTCCATCCCAGCATTGTATATACGCAATTTATCTCAGTGATTCAGAAGCAGCGGGAAATTTTGAAGGAGCTCATCGCTCAGCGTCACAACGAGGTGCAGCAGGCCCGTCCGGGACTGACGTGTTTCAAGGAAGGAGTCCGATCTATACCAGTTGAATCGATTCCTGGGTTAAGGGAGATCGGATGGAAACCGCAGATGAGGACGCAGCGAACTTCGCGTCCTTCAGAAGAACATTCTGATCCGGATAAGCTGGCGACATCGTTTGCGACTGTGTTGCAGGCAACCAGACAACATGCTGCCGCGTGGCCATTTTTGAAGCCAGTCGTGGCTACCGAAGTCCCCGACTACTATCACCACATCAAGTATCCCATGGACTTGAAGACAATGGGTGAGCGATTGAAGAAGGGTTACTATGTGACAAGACGTTTATTCATGGCCGATATGGCAAGGATTTTCTCGAACTGCAGATTTTACAATCAGCCAGACACAGAGTATTATCGTTGTGCCAATTCATTGGAACGTTATTTTCAAACCAAAATGAGGGAACTAGGATTGTGGGATAAGTAGTAGTAATGAGCGTTGGGACTTTTCTCTCACAAACTTAATTTGTTATTTGCTGTTATTTAATGAATAAATAAAAAAAAAACCCGACTGAAATGAAATCATCAAATAATTTAGTTTTTATTTTATTTCAATTTAATTGAGGAGGATATTATGCAATGAGTTGAAATTGGTATCCGGATGGATGTTGTATTGGTAGCCAGGTAATCTGCTCACCTTAAAAGTTGTACTCACAGACTAAACTAGATAATTCAATTTATTGAGTTTTATTATGGAAGAAACTAAGTCAGTGAAACTGGATCAAGAGTGTTTGGTTTTGTTTCTTAAACACAACTGTTTATATGTTATAGTTTTTAAATATAAATAAATAGTTGTGGTAATGGTGAGTTTGTTGGAGATGGTGACAACTTTCTAAAAAATTTCCAGTTTTTATTTTATTTTAGTTTGGAAATCTGAGGCATCCAAATGCCACTCAGGAAGAAATTAAATTGATTTCAAATTGAATAATTATACAAAAAAAAAAAGGAATTGCTTGTGGATATGAGTTGAGTAGATAGATTATTTTCGGAAAATGAAAATTGTGTCACTACAGTCGAATAAGTATACTTGTATGTATTTAGGTGAATTTAGATTTGGCCCGAGAATTAAATATTAAATTTATAACAAAAAAAAATAAAATATAGAGCGTGTAGGTTGAGTTGAGACAAGAAAAAATCGTATGGGAGGGGGTCTATTTCCCCCCGTTTAAGTGGAGGTGCAATTTTTCTAAAAAAATTGACTTAAAACAGAAAAAAATTATTAAAAAATAACGGTAACATTTACAATGCCATGATATACCTTTTTGTAAACCCAGAAATTTGCGTCTTTTTGTCTTTTTAAATAAAGTTAATTTTGTCAACAGTTTTTAAAAATTATTATTATTTTCAAAATTTTGAAAAAAAAAAAAAAATTGAAAAATAAAGGTTCAAACTAATTTTTTTCAAAATTTTAAGTAATTAAGTACTATTTGTGTTGTCAAATTCAATTCTCTTTTAAATTTTTAGTCAAACACTGAAAACCGCATGGTTTTTAGGACTTTTTATTTGTATTGAATTTTGCGCGTTGTTTTCTGAAATTTGTACACCAACCTCCATATTAATAAATGGAGCTAGAGAGGAGTTATCAATACTTGTGGATTAGGAGTTAGATTTCTGCCACTTACGAGCTAGTTAACCCACCAAGAAAGGTGGTTTAGAATAGACCGGTTTTGTTGCAAGTTCACACAGAATTGTCCTAAAAAAAGACATCCTAACTTAGCAAAAGTCGTCGAAGCAATGCATAAAATGGCATCACGAACCTTTCAGCTTTTTGGCAAGCATCCAAAATAAAAACTAAATACATTCAAACAAAAAGAAATCTCATAGAAAATTATTCCATTAATTGATGTAACAATAAAAAATGTGAAGTAAAATAAAAATCACTAATCAGGAAAAAAAAAAACTTATAAAACAATAGTCGTGCACTTTTTTTTTGTTTATACAGGGTGTCCAGTAAATAATGGATAATCTTGGAATGCCTCTTGTTGACTTTATGACCGTCCTGAAAACTAATAAAAAAAAGTCGATCCCAATCACAAGAAAAGATATGTGCATTTGTTTGTTCAGTGCATTATTTTTTACGTTACTTTACGTTTTTGAATATCATGAAAACGAGTGAATGAATTCTACCGTTTTTTTTTTCGTAGCAATATTTAACATTGTTTGTGCCAAAATATAAGAAGACAAAAATTATAATAACTTTTGGAATTCTTAGAGAAAAAAATTATTGAACTTTGATTTTCGATGTAAAATGTGAAAGAAAATAATTTTTGAAAAAGTTAAATCATCTTTGGTATGAAAAAATGCATGAATACCTAAGTGGCCAACTATTTTAAAAAAAATATGCGCGTTAAATGCGGATTTCACAATGGTATAATTTATTATTGCATCTTGAACCAATAGGAAGTTATTGGTAAAAATCAGCAACAAGAGAATCAATTCAGCAAAAAGAAAAGGTTTTAAAAACTAGAAAATTAAACGTGAAAATAGTATCATGCGTCCAACATGGTAGATTTTTGATTGATTGCCTGTTTTTATGATATTATCCTAGTGATAAATCCAAGCTTTTAACTTCTAAGGCCGATTGTTATTTTCTTCAAACAAATAGTCTTTTGAGTTTTGAGCCAACTTTCAGTCACTTGATCACTTAGTTAGAAAACAAAAGTAGATATTTTTTTTAATTTAAAGCAAATGCTCAAACTGTTTTCCACCCATTCTAATACAGGTTCTGCACCTCCGAATAAATGAAAATCTTATAATAATCTTGTTAACTTTTGCTCAGAATCTTGTAATGCAGCTGCCTCCCCAAGATTTCTCATCTCCTCTAGGGACCTGATGGGCTTGCTGTACATGATTTTCTTAATGCAGCTCCAATAAAAAAATCAAGTCGATTTAGGTCTGGTGAACGGGGTGACCATAAAATTGGCCCCAAACCTCATGTCCATCTGCCTGTATCTCTGGCATATTTGTAATGCAGCAGCTTGCACAAGATTGCATATCTCCTCTGAGAAGCTGATCGGTTATTGATTCGATTTATTTAATGCACCTTTTATAAGAAAATAAATTTGGTAATAACCACTACCAAAATATTTGATGGTTTTTTAAAAGCCCAATTTTGAAGAGATATAATTCAAAACAAGCTCGAAAATGTAGCCGTTTTTTAGGCACTTTGTTAACATTGCAATCGGCCCTAGAAGTTAAAAGCTTGGATTTATAATTAGGACAACATTATAAAGACAGGCAATCAATCAAAAATCTACCATGTTCAACGCATAGTATTATTTTCACGTTAACTGTGCTAATTTTGAAAACTTTTGTTTTTGCTTAATTGGCTCTAGTATTCCAGATTTTGACAAATAACTTGCTGTTGGTGTAGGTACAATAATAAACTATACTATTTTGAAATCCGCATTCGACACGCATATTTAAAAAAATCACTTAGGTATTCATGCATTTTTTCATACCACAGATGATTTAACTTTTTCAAAAATTGTTTTCTTTCAAATTTTGCATCGAAAATCAAAGTTCAATAATTGTTTTCTCTAAGAATTCCAAAAGTTATTATAATTTTTGTCTTCTTATGTTTTGGCACAAACAATGTTTAATATTGCTACGAAAAAAAAAACGGTAGAATTCATTCACTCGTAGTCGTGGTATTAAAAAACGTAAAGTAACGCAAAAAATAAAGCACTGAAAAAAAAGCACATATCTTTTCTTGTGGTTGGGAATTAGGCTAGACTTTTTTTTTATTAGTTTTCAGGATGGTCATAAAGTCAACTATGAGGCATTCCAAGGTTATCCATTATTTACTGGACACCCTGTAAAATTGTCTTTTGATTCGTTTGCTGAGACATTTTGACGTTTCTGTACCAACTATCCATAGCAAAATGGTAACTCGAGCTGGGAATACTGTTTCCTTCGGAACTTTAGAGTTAAGAACCGAAAAAATTATCTGGACTTAGCTAAGTTCATATGGACTTCAGGTACCTACGTGTAAATTGGTTAGTTCAGATTTCGTTTTTTTGGTCCAATTCTATCTAGACCTGCAAGAAAACATGACTTATGTAGGTACACTTACATATTTTGTTTTCCATTGGTAAGTTTAGATATCAATCTAAAAATTGATTTTTTTCGTGGCGAATGGAACACCATGTCAAATTGATTTATTTTTATATTCTTTTAGTTTATGTCTGTGTCATTATTTAAAAAAAAACCCTCCATCACTTGATGTACTTTGGCTTTCAGAAGAGCAAAGGCGAGCTTAGAGAATTTACGAAATCAGTTTATTTTAGAAAGGATTACCTTTATATTTTAAACATAACTTTAAAATTCAAACAATCAAAAAACACATTTTCAAACTGATAGTTTAAAATTGTGTTGGTATTAAGGAGGGGTACATTTGCCGAAAAAAGTTGATTTGCAAAATTGATTTTAATTCCAATAGAATGCAAAAATTCTCAGATCCAAATCAACAACAAAATTGATTTATTTTTTTCAAATGAAATACACCATGTTTGTTTTTGCATTTTAATTTTTCAAGATAATTTTTTTCCACTGCCTACCTCGGCATCTAGATTTTATTTTCAAGCCAAAGTGGATTAACACACTCATAATTTTAGGGTTGCTGTTATAACTGTTAGTTATTGCTAATATAACTGTTAAAAACTGACATTTATCTCGTCCTGTTACTAAACACTTCAAATCATATGATGGGGAGCCAATTCAAAACCCTGTTGGCAGAAATTCAATCATCCATACCACAATTAAGCATAGGTATACGATTTAGTTTTTTGGTAAAAAGACGTTTATTTTCAAAATGGTCTAGAAAGTAAACGAATTCACTTGAAACTGTTGCACAATTAATATGTTCTCTTTGTTCATTTTAAATTATTTTTTAAAATATGTAATTGAAAAATTATTGTTTTATTATTTAACTTAATGCAATGTATCACAGAAAATTATTTATCCCATTGTTCATCATGTAACTTTTTGCATTACGAGTAGGTACTCGCAAAAAATCTAAATAATGAGAAAAAGCGAATTGAACTTAACGCACAAAAAAAGTACTGGTATTTTACTGAATGAACAAACAAAAACAAAAAATATCTGTGCCAATTCCCATAACATAATGATTTATCATAGTTTATCTACCATGGCGCCCTCTTGCTGGTATTTCAACTACTGCATATATATTTTCGTTTTTTTAGCTTAATATTTTCATCCAATAAAACATATTTTTTTATCTCCAAGTACTATTAATCTAGGTACTTGCAAAAATATACAATCTCCTCTCGATAATGATGACAAACTTTAAGTTGAATGACGTCCCGCAAGCACGCAATCAAAACTACACAACACAATAAGACAAAAACTTAAGCCTGACGTTTAACATGAAGGAAATATTGCATAATACTTTCTTTTCTGTTACATTTTTGTTGTCTACTCGTATGTACATACAGTAGCGGATCTAGGATTTGGCTGTGGGGGGGGCTTGCAGTTTGGAGATCCATATTGAGACCTTAAGTAATAAAATTTGCTTGTCCCAAGATAAATTTTATAATTTATAACAAATAATAAAGATCAGTACTCAACTTCAGTCGAACTAAACTTCACGACAACGCAGCAAAACATTATTTTTTGTGAAATTTAAGGAGCTATATCGCACTAAGCGGCAACTGAACTTCATACAAATTCATACGAACTCGTGTGAAGTGTATTTGCGATGCAGTGCAGTTCCGGCGAGTGCGGTCTAACCTTTAAGGCTCAAGTATTTTTTGTTTCCTTTAATGAAATGATATCCGTTTTTTGTGTGCCTTTATATCCGCTCCTGTTGCGCTTCAATATGTTTTCAATACAAAGTACAATAACAATCATTCAAAATTTGCTGTATCGGAGATAGGAGCAAATTCAAAGGCGCACAATAATTTTTAGCCATATATGCTTTTATATTATTTAAAAATTGATTAGGTACCTACATTATGTAGTTATATTTTTAAATTAGCTGTGGGTATGTTTTGAACTTCCCATTTTTGACAAGATTTGAAAACTGTTTTTAATTGGCTAGTTCAGAAAAATTATATTTAAGTGTTCGTACTGGCAAAAGCATATATAAATGGCATATGTGCTTTGACACGGTATTAGTCCTCTAAGATCTCATCTTTCCTGAATTATCCAAATCAAAGAGAAACTATTTTGTTTAAACTGACACTTAACAACATAAGACAACGCTGCTCTAAGAAATAAGCAGCGGCCCAATTCTGCCAGCGTGAATGAGTTTTCGTGTATACGCTTTATAGGTATTCATGCTAAAAAAATATGTCCACAAATTTGCACCTCACTCTAGAGAGAGGGATTACAAATATTCATTTATTTTTGCATGCTTTTCTGAGCGCGCACAGAGAAAACTCACGCTTTTGGAATTTGGCTCCTTGACTAGCGAATTTCTATGTTTTGTATGTACAATTGCCTTGGACCTTTCAAATTTTGAAAACGTAGCCCCGAAAATTTCTAAGCCCAGCCAAGGCCGTAAGAAACAATTCCTGTTGTATTAAACATACACTAAACTTGACATCCCGTTGTTTCCCAATGGTTTAAGCCTCAAATGCGTTTCTTTCGGTAAATTAGCTTTGTTTTTAGTATATACAGTTGGGGCATTTGACACGTTAATGTAAATCCCCGACCATTTTTATCTCTTTTTACTTATCTCTTCAAGCCTTAGCCCCAACTTCGGACTTTGACAGTCCCTAGACTTGAGCCCCCAAAACTCTCTGGAATAAGGTTAGTTTTTAGGAAGTAAGTTTCTTAACCCTGGCTAGGTGTTTTGTCCAATGTTCTCAGACCTCATTGCGCCAAAGCTATTTTTTTTTGTTCCAATTTTCTGTGTTTAATTTTTAGGGAAAGATTGTCGTTGCATTAAAAATATCCATATTCATAGCCCCCAACTTAGTTTTTGTCCAATTCGCTTCAGGCTTTAGCTCCAATCTTAGGGCTTAGAAAATAAATTACATAACATGTATGCAAATAGTTCAGCCCCAACCACGTTATTTTGTTCATCAAATTTCATATCTTAACAATATTTTAGACGGAATATTAAATTCTACACGTTGTAATGTATTGCTTTCTATATTTCAAATTATTTTATGATTCGGCTGTGGGGGGGGCTTTAGCCCCTATAGCCACCCCCCTGGATCCGCTACTGTGTACATATGTATAATGGTCTACAAAATGATTTGTGTGCGAAGTAAGTCGTTTAACTAGCGCGATATGTACGCACAAAAATCATGCAATTGTTCATAGAAACGATTGTAGTTTATTTCAAAAAGTGGTGGCTGTTGTTGATAAAGTTAAATTTTTGTTAGAATTTGGGAAGTATTTTTTAGGGTTGTATGAAACTGTTCATATAACCTACCTAAATTATTAAAAATAAAATTTACTAAAAGTTGAACTGAATTGAATTGATATGTCTAAACATTTGACGAAAGTCATTCATCTCTTCTATGAATCTGACAGAAAACATAGTAATGGAGTTTTTTTGTACGGCCTATATAATGAAACACAAAATAATGTTTGTGCCGTTAGTGTCTAAATATGCATATTGTTAAGCCCTTATCGAATATACATAGGTGCCAGAAGCATCAACAATTTGCAAAAGTTGTTCTGGAAATGTCTTTTCTTGGTACAATGGACAAATAAACAGCGCAAATAATCTGTCAGCTGTCAAATTTGCTGTCAGTATAAATCATCTGTCGGAAATACAAGAATTATATACAAATTGCAGGCGTTGTTCTGATTTAGTCTTTTCTAAGTGCAATTGAAAAATTTGCTCAGCGCAAATCATCTGCCAAAACGACTGTCAATGGAAACAGTGCTTTTTTACACGAATCTGTCAGAAATGTTCTTCCGTCAATGCTGGCTGGACAGGAAGAGAAACCTGAACACAATTTCTCATCAAGTAGTCAAAAACGCTCTCAATTTGTTTTTTTTATAGATTGATACACAGCGACGGAAAATAATTGAGCAAGAGAATCGAACAACAAAGTAGTCTCAACTTTTTGACAGCAAAACTGAGGAGTTTTACTGAGGACTTATTTTTAGATATCTGAGATCTCTTTCTGAATTGGCTCATTTCCAAATCGATACAAAAAAAAAATATCACCCTTTAGATGACATGAAGATATACACTTCTGACATCTCTTAATATATTTAATGTTGGTTAAGCATTTTTCATTTCATCATATTTATAACGCTTCGATCAACGGAAATTTTATTTTACCAATGAAGATGAAAACCATTTAGGAAACAAGGAATCGGATCATTCGTTTCTGACAGATCTATTTTTCAGAGACATTTATTTTCATGTTATACACGCTAAACATTATGAACTAAGAAAACATTTTAAACATAATTATAACTATCATAACTGTTATGAAAAGGGTAAGTGGTGATTGAGTTTTTTGTGCCATTTTTTAAAAAGCTAACATTAAGGCCCCACACACGATCAATTCTTATTGACAATAATTATTGAAGATATTATCTGTCAAAAAATGTTGATGAAACATTGCAACCATATGTATCTATTAATATTGACAATAATTCAATAAATTCTCTTTTAAATTCACGAGAATTAAGTCGTAAATCAAAAATTTCTTTTTTATTTGTTTTTGCTTACTTCCAACTTTCCACGTCTCCATGCTTGGGAATGTTAACCAAAAACTTTTCAAATAAATTTCTGACGCTAAAGGTTGGCAGATCTGTTTTACATTCAGAATCAAAGTGTTATATCTGGATGTTAAAATCTTTAATATTGTTAGATGAGAATTTTTGTTATACAAAATAAATGAAGTTTTTATTTGTTCACCAATCCAATACTTCAGCTTCAACCATTAGTTTAAAAAAAAAGCAATGCATCTTTCTCTTTACCGGCACCTAACGACGAGAAAGACCGCATTATGTATTGCTGGATTGCTGCTGACACAGACGACTCTCAAATGTGTCTGCAACTTAATGAGAGTTAAAATGTTGCTGTACATAAAGTGCAATTACCTTTCCATATGAATCGCATTGGTTGCAGTTGGTCAATTTTTTGCTTTAGATCAAAGGCTGTCATCCACTACACATACCGTATGGAAATGGAAAACTATTTTAGAGAAAAAAACATTTAAATGTTATTAAGTGATTACTTAAGTTAATCTGTCAGATGCTGAGAGCGACAAATAATAACTGGATTGTCTTGGTCAAAATAAATGACAAGCACTCATATGGGACTAATGCTGAGATTGCCTGTTCAAAATCTATTATGTTATTTGGTCGAAGTTGAACAAAAAAAATATAATTAAATTTTTATATTTTTATTTAGCAACCGGTTTAAGCAAGTCAATGCTACTCGAGTTTACTTATAGGTGCTCGAAGAAAAACGGTTTTTTAAAAGTTTTTTTTTTTCTTTTTATAGGTAAATGTATTTGTAAATGTATGCTGCGATTTTAAAACCTGATTGCAACGGCCAAGGAAGAACTGACCAATTGATCCGGTCATTATTTCTTCTATAAGCATTATCTTCAGCCATCTTGGGTGAAGTTATTTTTTTGTTGTTGTTGTAAAGTTTGATCATAAAGGGAATGAGTGTGCGCGCATGTTTGTTGTGATGCTTTATGATGGTGGGAATATTACCGGCTTTTTTTAATTTCCGCTTAGCAGTGTTTGCATTTGAATTTGTAATGCTGGTGCTGGGCAACAACGGTCTATAGCTGTCGTTGTAAATATTTAATTTGTTTTAAAGGTATACCTACCTACCAATTTCAATGCAATTGATTTTAATTGCTTAACGGACATGAGTCATTATGATCTTAAGGAATTTTGTAGATCGGCTATTAAAATAAAGTGAGTCTATATTG
Source organism: Melangyna quadrimaculata (assembly GCA_949320155.1). Classification (NCBI taxonomy): domain Eukaryota; kingdom Metazoa; phylum Arthropoda; class Insecta; order Diptera; family Syrphidae; genus Melangyna; species Melangyna quadrimaculata. Next base: position 139,480,271 of record OX439485.1, on the reverse strand, counting down.
AGATGGAAAATAAAAGACCTCAGATAATTTAATTAATCAAAGCCAAAGCGTTGAATTCAATTACTAGAGGATTTTTTGTCAACAACTTAATTTATCACTATCATCATTATTAAGGCCTAGTTTTCCTTTTCATCGCTAGATCTATATCACCCTACTTTCAGAGTTAAACATAAGATTACTCTTGAAAATAGTTTTTTTTAGTGCCAGTTGTACGAACGTGGTTCAGCATTTGAGCAGCGGATCAAATATTAGTAACTCGCCCATTTCGGTGGTTTAAACCACGATTCAAGTATGGGAATTAATATTATGATAAAGTTGATACCTAAACTGGGGTTGAACCTGAGTAAATCCGGCGAAATCAGTGAATTAAAAACTAACTATGATTGAATTGAACAAAAGATTCGTTTGATTAATGAGTGTCAAAAAAAACTATCAAAATTGAGGGGGGGGAACTATACAAATCAATCTTTTATTAGGCCCGCATACTAAGGCTATCTATGTTTCGATAGTGAAACTGAATTTCCATAGTGCGCACTTTGATTTCGAATGATTTTAATTAACTAAAAAACTACACTGGATCTAAAACTGAATCTGCTTCTGAGATTGCTCATACATATGTTTTTAGTTATTTTAGACACCGAGTCAACTTGAACAAAATTGGTTTATTAACTCTGGAATTACTTATCTCAATTAATATTTCTTACAACTAATGCATTGTGCGTGTCAAAAACTTAACTGATATTGAAGTACGACACTGTAACAAGCTCTACCCTCTCAATTTTGAAAGAGAAAAGGTGGTTCCATTAGTGTCGCTTGTTGCTTTTCTTTCAGTTTCGTTAATTTTTGCTTTCGGAGGAGAGCAGCGCTCGGGAGCGTACCTCACTTAAGAAAAACTGACATCTCGCTGAAGCTACTTTTCGTTGGTTTTTGACATAAGCTGAAGTGCCCAGTCGACAACTATAGTTCTACCTTAAAAAAAATGCAGCATAAGTAAAAACTTATAAAATTTAAATGTTATAACTCCTATTAATAGAAAATCCTAAATTAACGAATTTAAATTCCTTATTAATACAAAATAAACTGCTGATTCTCGTTAATTATCAAATTTTAACGAAAATCTACTACAATCAACAAGAAATCTGGTTTCACCTGCGTATATGAAAACTATAGTAATATCTTTGTATATGAAAATATTTTTCATATACAAAAGTTTCACCAAAGAGTTTTCAGTTTTCACGCATGTACTCTCTTACCTAGTGTGTACATTTGCACACAAACTTTTCAAACGGTTTCATAACTTCACAAACCTTCTTAGTGGCAACAGAGTTTTCGTTGATTGTAGTAGATTTTCTTCAAGATTTAATACTTAAGCCTAGTACGCTGCTGATGCGAAACGACATTTGTCTTTGTTCTACAACACGACAGCGAAATGCTTACAGAAATCACAGCGAAAAAAAATTTCTTTGAAAGAGTCACCAATTACAAACAAAAAAAAAAAAACAAACACAAAGCGAAAACAATCACAGAAAGCCATGCTGTAATAACAGAAAAAACAAATACAAACACGAATGCCACTCAAATGTCATATAATCTGCTACAATTATCGATTTCGCTCATTGAACCGCGTACTGCAAAAAGAAAATCAGAACCAAATTTTTCGTTTATGATTTCGTTGTGTTATTTTTGTATGGGATTTTTCGCTTCGCATCATTTGTACCAATAAGAAATTATAGCACGTGCATTTCTGATTAACATCTAAGTTGATTTGTGAATTATAAGTTAATTCAGCATTGTTTATTAATACAGATGTTAGTGTTAAAAAATGTAACTGTGCCATTTCTCTTACTCTTTAGTTCCGCCAAAAAATATAGATCCACTCCATTCCGATAACTAAGAAAAAGGATGCCCAATCCAACATAATAAATAAATTCAATTAAAAGTACAAGTGACCTCAACTCCAGAAATAATTGTGTTTCGCCCAAGGTATAACAGTGGGCTCTTCAGTCAGTCTGTTATACCCTACTAAGACACAAATTTTGGTCGATGTTTACCGACTCTTATAAAAATCACAGCAAAAAGATACTGTGAATTTTATTATTCTAGGGGAATTTGTTTAAATTCGTGCACCCAGAAGTTCTGGAGTTGAGGTCACTTGTACTTTTAATTGAATTTTATTCATTCACTCCACTTAAAACAGAAGTAATTTCAATATTTTAATATTTAAATTTCTTCATCTTCTAATTATAATAAATAAATCACGTTTCTATCTGATAATTTTAAATTTTTTTCATCCCAAATAAAAGATATAACTATGTATATCTGCCACCTATAGCCTCATGCCCTACATTTAAAATTTCTACTCTGCTCCTATATAAAACTCAAAAACTATTAATTATTAAGCAAAAAACAAGTGGGAAAATTCTTTCGAATAGCCTCAAGCAAATTTTTAATTACCAAAATCAAGAATGCGTAGCCCATTTCTTTAGGCATAACAATAAAACAAATTATCGCCCATTATGCCCATTACTTTTGGAAATTAAAAACAAAAAAAAATAGTTATTGTTTTTTAAAAGCCAAAGCACATCTGGTAGTGTAAAAAAATGTTGATTTTGGCATGCAAAAATAAAATCATATTCCGTTTTAAATAAGAACGCAACAAGCAAAACTGACCAATTCCAACCAAATGTAGCGTCGTTGGTCGAATGCAAATTGTGACTTATTTGTATGTGTTTTTTTTTTCTTGTGATAAATTTTCCCACTCGATCTGTGAAGTCTAAAGTGTGTATTATTTTTAACATACGCGCGTCCATACAAATGTCAATGAACTATTCATATGGGGAGCACAAATTAACAGTCAAACGCGATAGTTTGTCGAAACAACTTAAATCACCACAAAATAAAAAAAAAGAAGAACGAAGAGAAGGCCTCCTAATGATGATGCTAAATTATAGCGTTCGTTGCCAGAATTAATTTTCTCAAATTGTTTCTTTATTTTTTTATAAGAATACATAATATAGTGTATGCTTAGGTTTACTTCTGAGGAGTAACAAAGTTTGACTGAAAAATTACTTTTTATTTGTTAAGTAGAAAGTTTTGCAAAAGGAACATAACATTTGCCTTAATTTTCTGTCTATTTAAACAAAAAAAAAAAAGAAATGCAATTTAATTTCGTAGACTTATTTACACTATTAACTCAATAATTATAAACTGAGCATGTTAAATATTATTATGTGTTGATGTGTTTGCATGACATAAGTTTATGTCATAAATATTAAGTGAACATGCAATTAAAATGACATGCAGCTAGGTACATACTATGTACTGTCAGAATATTATTTACATTCATTCGTAGTTTTATAGTTTTACTTAATTAATTAGTTGTATATGTACCTGTACCTATATTAAGTACCTATATATATTTACATTATGGTTAAATAAAATGCAATATGGACATTTTTTCATCAAGGGCTTGATTATAGAATTGTAGATATTGAAAAGTGAATAGAAACACGAGATTAAGATCACGGTCACGTGATATCATTAGCCATAAAATAGTTCTTACTCTATATAGAGTCTAGCGGTTAGGAGGCTCTCTTATAAACGAAACAGATATTTAAATGAAAAACGATGATCAAAAGTTAATTCACAAATAAAAAAAAATTATTAATAGAAAATAAGCTATTAATCCTCGTTGAGTATCAAATAATCATCGAGAACTGTGTTGTTTTCTCTCATTTGTAAAATCATTATACAAAAATCTACTACAATCAGTGAGAACTCTATTTGTCTTTGGTCATGTAAGCCTTAAACACTCAGAAATGAAGCGCTATATATACGTTTGATGTGAAATGAAACCCTAATGTAACAATCATTTATAGCTCATTCACGTTTCTAAGATCTCAAAAATTTTCCTTCGTAAATCTGACTGAGCAGGAGGAGAAACGTTAACAAAAATTCCCAACAAGAAGTAAAAACCACTCTCCATCTCTTTTTTATAAATTGATCGATAACGACAAAAATAATTGACAGCAAACTTGAGAAGTTTTTGAACTACGTTCAGATTTCTGAAATAGCTGGCATCTCGGAAACCTGAACATGCTGACATGCTAACACAATTTTCTGCACTAAAAAAGAATTAAGAGCTAATTTCGCTTGTTTTGACAGAAAAAATGTGCAACTATTCGACCAAAAAATATTGACTCTATATTTCAAAGGGGAAATCAGGTTTTCAGTAACAAACTGTCATACAGACACTGATATGCATGACGAAGCTACTTTGTGTACCTATTGACAGACGTCACAAAGTATTTTGAGTTAATTGACACTTCTAGAAATAAAAAATAACTTGTCTGAATTTGTTTAAAGCTTTGTTTAAGAATTTATTTGACAAAAACGCTATGTTTATTTAAAAGGTCAATGGTTTATTATTATTTTTTTGTTAAACAGAAATAATGAAATTACGCATATTACCCCGAAACAGATCAATATGACAAGAATTGTTTATGTTTGTTCATGTTTTTGACTTTTGGAATTGTTTCAAAAATAAATTCTTAAAATCGTAATACTTACCTGTGTATGTAATAATAAGATTCTTATACAAATTTTCTGTTATTGTTTGGGCATTAGTCATTCCTTTGTTAAATTAATAACATTATGTGTATTTCATTTGTATCGTAAAATCTTTTGTTTCATATTTTAAACTTAACAATTTTAATTTGTTTGTTCTTCCCTTATCCCTTCTGTCTTTTGACAAAACAAAATCTATTCTTCAATTATTGAATTGAAAATTTATCAATTATTGGGTGCTTTTGCAAAGCGAAAATAAAATCCAGATTAGAGACTTTTGAAGACTTGTGGGATTATTCCAGTGAGATAATAAGTAATGCACCTATTTAACTCGTTGTTTTCTTGCTGGTGACAAGTGACATGCATGCAATAAAACACCTATATAATTATTGTTCAAATAAATTAGTAATTGGGTAGGTTCAGAGGACTTAGGGGACTTGCAAGTAAGGCAAATTTCTAGACTGTGATTGGTCTGCTGTCGAAAAATTGTTTCAAATGAAGGGAACTTTTGACAGCTGGCCAATCACAGTCTATAATTTTACCTTACTTGCAAGTTCCCTAAGTCATCTGAACGTATACCCATTGTTTGAAACACCTTGTGAAGATGGGACGGGTTTTGAGACATTTAAATGGTACAAAATGCTATGCTTCCACCGAAGATTTATCTTATTTTAGATTAAATAAATTTGTGTAATGCTGTTTCCACCGCACAAAAAAAATAAAAAAGGATGTACTTTGACAGCAGCTTTCAAAATGCAAATAAGGTTTCATATTTTGTTATGTGGTGAAAGTGAGATGAATAGTTTCATTTAAGTCAATTAATCTGCGTGATAACTCCGAAATTTGAACAATATTGATGGTAAATCTCATTAAATCTCGGTCGGTGAAAATGTAGTATTAAACTAACTTTAAATAAAATGTAGGCAGTTATAAAAAAACCTAACAAGTACAATTTTCAGTTAAAAATCAGCAATTTGTTCAATGGCGTCAACGTTGGATATTAAGAGGAAAATATTTTTAATACCTCGTGTTTCGTAGCAAAATACGAATTAGTCTAATAGCCAAATTGACCTCGCACTGACATCATTCTATTTATTGTATTAATGCGTTTTCGTATTTTTGTACCTACATATGTACATACATATACAAATGCATAGATATAAAAACTAAAATTGTTTACTTAAATCGAAGGAAAACTAAGTGCCAAACATGTTGGTGGCTTTTTATTTAGTATAAACACTTATTTCATTAGCAAACAAAAAATACAGTAATTATTGTCTGCAAATGAACTTCCTATTTACTTAACGATGACTTCTTTTTTGTTTATTCATCAAACAAAACCGATGACGATGGTTACTTTGTGTCTTTCTGTTTGTTCTTTGAACAAAACAAAAATAATAATCAATTGTCAACTTCCGAAATGGACATTGTTTCTTATCAGGTCTCTGTTATTGGTTCGTATAGAATCGTATTTTTTGTTTGAATTTCTTTTATTCTGTTATAAATATAAAATATGTACTCGCACCTACGTTAATAATCAAAAAGGCAAAAAGAACTCATCAAGTCTTTTACTACTTTAAATGTATTTAAAGGGACTTGAATCTTTATTGGCGGTCACTTAAAATGTGCCGTTAATAAATAATGTTTAAGACTTCCTCGTATTAATACTTATAAAATAACTAATCAAATTTTGTCAAATTTTAACACCTTCATTGGTTGTAATGTTCAATAGCCTTAAGCTTTAGAATTCCTAATTAAGTAAAACTAAGCATATATTTAGTTGCCTCTAAACAAAATAAAAACTATAAAGAGACATATTCATTCTGAAGATTTTGTACATACTTAAATCTTAGATTATGTCGTTTTTCATTGGTTTCACTTACAGATTCACTCATTTCCAATGGAACAGTGAACAGTGTACAGTGTTAATTGATACTGCTCTATTCTGATAATCTGCTTTGTATTGGTAAATCGTCAAATAGTTATAATTTGCTAGCACACTACATGTCTACTCCGACCTAACAAATACAAATTTGTTGTTAAACTTAATTTTATTAAATGCTTTGCAGTTAAGGTTTTAGTATGATACTACCTACTTAACCTTTTTATAATTTAAAAATATTTTACTAAAATTTTGTAACCTTTGTATACCTTTTAACAAGTACCTCTCACACTAAAGAAATTTCCTTAACAAAGTCCAAGTGAACACATCCAAAACATCGACAGCTCGTGGAAAAACTCACAAACATATCTATTTTGACATTTATAAATGTCAAAGTGTCATTAGGATTTAGTTTGACATACGATGCTTAAAGCGGCATATACACTGTTCAAATGCTTGTCAAGCATGTGAGAGTGTCCGTAAATTCTTTTTGACGTTGCATATACACAACACACATCATGAATGAGACTTCAATCATTTTTTCTTACTTTAACTTTTGAATTTTGATGTAAAAAGACGGCCGGCGCGGCGGTTGTGGTCCAATTTCGAATATTATCTTTGTTGTTTCACCGTAAAATATAATTTTTTGTGAATTTTATCGTATTATTTCATCTTCAAGCATACACACAAAATATGTGTTTCATTTTAATTAATATACATTCATGACAATCATTTGAACAATGTTTATGCCGCTTAAAAGATAAAATACCTATTTAGTGATTTTAACTTTAATAGTTATTTAATTAAAGTGGAGGACACCCTTCACTACCTAGGTCACTGTCGATTTGGCAGAAATCTCGAAGTCAACAGATAAGAACATCTTAAATTTAATGAACTTTATCAACGCCTCCAAATGGCTCGATACTTCATAGAATTTCATAGGTTATATATTTTAAAGGGATGGTCAAATCCATCGGGGTATCACAAGGGATCAACATTGATCTAAGTGTGACGGGAACAAGATCTACCGGCAGCCCATCAACCTTACCTAACCTAACCTATTTAATAATAAATGTCAAAGTATCGTTTGGATTTATGCTAAAACAATAAAATACCCATTTGGGTAATTTTAAATTTAATTAAATGTTAAGAGATAGTGCGAAGCTTAACTCGTTTAAGACTAGCTGAATTACTTTTTTAACCTATAATAGTATGCTAAAAATGATGTAACATAGTATTAAATTGTTCTTAGTTCAATTCCAGTTGACGGCAATAATAATTTATAAAATTAAAATTTGAACATAAATAGACTAAGGACCTAGCACCTTTAAAGGAATCTGATGATCGGTGCGGCAGCCGTGAAGTAGCTACAAGTCCAGCCTAAAAACAATAGGTAGTGGTGTCCAATTCAAGGGGTCGTTGTTAATTCAAACATTCAGTTCTAAATTGACTAATATTTTTCAAAATTAAATAAAATAGAAAGTTAAAAAACATAATGTTACATATTGCAGTAAGATTTAGCGTTTGAGTATGGATGCTTCTTTAGTATGTTCTGACTCGAAATCAAGAAGCGAAATTCTCATCCCAGGATCTTCAGAAGAGAATTGTATGCCCAAATGAAAAGTTTTTTTTAAAACTTCCTTTTAATTGCGGATGAACGTCCAAAGGAAAACGACATTAGTTTTACAATAAATTTCCAGATATTGTTAATAAAAATTTAATGGAAGTAAATAAATATTCGAAAATTATTCAAGAAATCCCCTAAAATTGCCTGTAATAACTGTCTACATTTTATATATTTAGCGCGGTCAGTGGACCTTCTCTACGATTTTTTGAGTCCCATTAAACGCTACCACAAACAATGCTTGCATATTTTCTTTTGCAAAAAGTATAAAGTTATCTTTTCGAACTTTCAACAGTATGCTTTACAATTTTAGTTGTTCACGTATAACCTCTGCTTTATTCACTCTAAAACTAAAGATAATAATAGAAATAAGAACTTGTCAAAACGTTCTAGACATGGATTTAAGAATCTTAATATTTTTGTAGCTTTTTATATTTTATTGAAGCGCCGAAGCCAGTTTTAATCACACAAATTGTACAACATGAAAAAACAACTTAAATGCACATAAACCAAGCGTTTGCTATTTAAGTAAAATGCACGACTGCAGCATACGAACTTGCTCTTATAGTGAACAACTAGAATGTAGATACAAATTGAGAGTGCGTTTATTATCTTTTCACATTAAATTCACTCTTTGCAAATTATTGTATCCTTTTGTAAATTAATTTCACATTTTTGGTAATGAATTATAAAGTTCACCTCTTTTCGAATCAAAGTCACCTTACATATAAAACTACTGGGTTTGCAAAAGGTGATGTTGATTTGCAAAAAGGTTATTTCCATTTACAAAAGAAGGAATTTTATTTGCAAAACTGTGAATTTCAATTGCAAAAAAGAGGGTCAATTTAATTTAATTTACATTTTAAAAACACAAAAAAGTGAGGTTCTACTAGAGTTAACGTTTTTCGAAAAGTTACCAAAAAGAAGCCTATCACTAAGACCCAGTTTATCAGTAACTCACCAAATTAAAAGCGTTAACTCGAGTTTCACTCCGTCACTTGGATGATCCCACTCGGGCTAAGTAATTACCTTTACCTGATTTTTTTTTATCAAAATCGTAGGAACATTTTTTGGGAAAATAATAGTTTACTTAGTGGCTAAGAAAATTTGTATGGCCGTCGGTCCTAAAAAAACTAAAATAACGTATGGGCATATTTGCCAAAAAATCATATTGCTCTAACAAGATTCAACTAGCGAGTTCAAATTTTTTCTGTTTAAATAATTTTTTTGAACTAGCGGATTTCCACTTATTTTGAATAATTTGTTAATAAATATTGTACTGGATTTTTTGTAGTAGGATTTACTATTTTTTTCATGTAGCTGAAAAAAACTTGAACATTTTGGTGTGAAGAATATAATATGTCTTCAAAAAGAGCCTAAGGAAATACTAGCAGACAATTTTTTTTGATCAAATACATGCAACAATATACAACAGCACAATATAAGTAAAAACTTCTATGGTTGAAATTGAAATGGAAATATAGGTATATTGTCTACCTTATCTTGGCACCTTGTTTGTGGGTTATTTGCGTATATCTTCTTGACGACTCCACCAATTTGGCTTAAATATTGAGAACAGGAGAAACTTGGAAATTCACCAAAATATTTATTTTAAGTTAATTATACAAGATCGATAAATCCGATACTCATTTTAAGTATCAAACCATAAATTTAATATTCAGTACAAATTTTTTTTTTTTTTGTTCACATCTAATATAACAAATGTTCAAGATCAATCAAATTAAAATATCTATGTAGCTCTCAAAATATATTAAAACCTGAGTAAGTTGTAATTATCCCAAAATCCAACACATTAACTCGCCCAAACAAAGATTTTGTTCTTGAAATTAATTCACTTAAAACTGGAGTTAATCTGTAAAAAGACGAAGAAAAAAAACCTCAAACAAACCGCATCATATAGAAAACATTAAATCATTTAAGTATTTTTTTTATTATTTGTATTTTTGTTTTTTACAAGATCACAATCTTTGTGCATCTGTGAGGATTTATTTTTATATTTATTGAACAAAAAATAAGCAAACTAACCGGTATATAAGATGATTTGTTGAATATAGATCTCTATAATGGTGAAAGATATTATAAAAAAAACAACACTCATCGTTTGAATACTTTTATATTGAAGCAAAGATCATGGATGGAAAAACTATCGGGTGATGGAGTCAATAGTTTTTCCCTCCTCCACTCACTTTCACCTTCATTGAAAATAAAAAAAAATATATAATTGGAAATACATGTATATAAAGAAATATTCATCAAATAAAATTTGAAGACAAACAATATTAATTAATTTAAATTTTAAATAAAAACTATGAAAATGTCTTTACCTTTTAAAAACAGAACGATTTAATTTGAATATTTCCCACAGTAAAACACACGACTTCACACTTAAATTTTCCACTAGATTTTTCTTTTTCGTTGCTTAGAATTGATTTTTATCACTTTCAATGAATATTTTTGCATCTACATAAATATGAACTTAATTGAAATATGGGATTTATAATGACACATACTGTCCGCGAACGGATAAAACGTAACGAGGGCTTAAATCTGAACAAAACAGATGCACACACTGATGGCGATTTTATTTCTATAGGTATGCAAAATAAAAAATGCTTAGAAAGAAAAATGTATCCACTAAACTTTTGTTTTTTGTTTTTTTTTTTATTTTATTTTTTAAGTACGAACTCGCGTGTGTCTGATGAAGACTCTGAGAAGAGTATTTCGGGGGAACTCGAAGATCTCGAACCAATGCGACCGTCAACGAGACTGTCTTAACTCTGTCTGAAGTCTTAAGTTTGGCTTAAAGCGCAGCTGAGTTGCGCCTACGGATATTATAGAGTGTAGAGTATCTTTCAGATAGATATATACACTACACAAATCATTATAAACTCACGAAAAACGTGTGTCGAGTGAATTTCATGAATATATTTGTTGTTGTTGTTTGAAATCTATGTTTGTACGTTCTGCTTCGCATCTTCGGTTTTGGCGGTTGGATTTGTATTTTGTATTTGATATTTTTTTTTGCGCGTGGCCTAGAAGGTCTCTTCAATTTCGATAGGTCTATTTTGCTCGGTTTTCTTTGTATTCTCATTTTCGATTCGATCTATCTACTTCTTCTCTCTACTTCTCAACTTGTGTGGGGCTTAAATCCAATATGCACATGTTATATTGCAGTTTCGCTCAATTAATTTGAGTGGATATTCAAACTTTAAGCTATAAATTTGTGATCTGGTTTTTTTGCTGGATCCCTTTTGAAATGTTTTTTTTTTACGGCTCTCTGATAATCTTTTCAGTTGAGCTTAGACCTTTCGCGGGGTTTGGGTTTTATTTTGATTTTTGTTTTTTTTTTTTTTTCTGTCGGCAATCATATCAAATGTCATTTTAAATACAAAAAGGTCAAGTTAAAAAAGAAAACGCGAAAACCGAAAATAAGTTTCTTGTTCTGATATTCAATTTACATACTAAATTTAAAATGTGCAATTTTGTATATATTTTATTTTAATTAATAAAAGTGACTACCTATACGTTTAATTTTTACTTTAAATTATATCATGTCTCACGAAAGGTGACAAAAGGATCTAAACGGTTTTCAGTTAAGTGGTTTCTGTAGAAAGAATCAATTAAAAATTAATTTTTAAATAATGCAGTGCTATACAGAAACAGGTAAATTTTGGTTTTCTAATATTTTCTTCATCAAGTTTTCTAGACGGAGTTAAATACATACTTAGTTATATTATGTTAATTTTAATGCATTAAAATAAAAGTTTTTAATTCTATATTGTTAAAATAATTTGTCAATTTGTTACCCTTATAAATATGGATGTGTGATTTTTTTTTTTTTTTGTTTAATGAAGTAGTTTATATTTTAAAGTTGTTTTCTTTTTCATAGGTTTTTTGGATCATTATTATTATGTATAATATGCGAATAAAATAGGTGTGTGGTTTGTCACGAAAAACTGGTTACCTACTTATGTTTTTTTTTTTTTAATTATATTACAAAATTTAATATGCTTACGTAGACAAGGTTCTTGTTATGTCATTTCATCATATTGCCAAAATGTATTTATGATAATAGTTTTTTTTTTTTTTCACTTAACCTACCTAAATTTACAGGTTGTTACGTTTTAGTTTAGGTTGATAAAAGTCTAGTGCGATTAGTCTAAAAAGTTCCCTGACCCATGAAAAATTTGTTCCAAGCTGATTTTTGTAAGATATTGTTCATAACAGTGCTTTTCATTATAAAAGAAAGTTTCATACATTTATAATAACAAGATGGCTAACTTCGCGGTGAAAGGTGAAGCTCGTCGGCCATTTTTGATAAGGCAAAATTCTATATCTCCCTTAAACTATATATATTTATATATATATTTCTTCTTTATCCACGTTCTTCTATTCCACGTTTTTACCTACAACAAAATGAGTGCAAGACTTCTGACTTCTATTCATATACAAAAAGGCATGATTTCTAGTTATTATATTAAAATCTGCGAATGTCAAAATAAAAAAAAAAAACTACAAGTGCAACTTTCGGTGTTGCTGCTTTTCGGGATCAAATTTCGAGCAGCCTAATATTAAGGTGAATACCTTAAAAAAAATTTGTATCTAATTTTATAGCAAGTTAAATAACTTTTCTAAATTCTTAACATTTTTCAACTTATGTAGATAGTTGAGTGACAGCTCGTGCAAAAAATTCCCAAATATTCCTATTTTGACATTATTATAAATATCAAAGTGTCATATTGATTTAGTGCGATGCCATTTGGTGATTTTAACTTTAGTAAAATGTTAAGATACATATATGCAGTTCGCTGCTAAAATCAATTCAAATTAGCGAAATCAAAATAAAAATGGTACTAAATCGACTAAAATGTTTTGCCATTGATATTAAAATAAAATTTTAAAAACATAAAATAAATTTGTTTAACTTTTTTTTTTTAATTTTGTAAATATTTATAACAAAGAAATTTTGAACGCCAATGTTTTGAAAATTTAAATTGACAATATTTTGATGTCTGTCAAGTTAACGTTACCACTTCAAAATTTTAAGAATCGAATAATTAATTGCCATGCATTTGTCGTCAATTTTTCGCGAAAGACAAAAAATTGTCGCGCTTCTTTTTTATAAATTAACACATGGTAATGCTGAATTGACAGTCAAGTTAGCACTACCACATCTAAAAAAATCACGTTTTTATGATTTTTTTTTTTTGAAAAAAGGACACGACAAATTATATTAGCTTACATCAACATCACACAAAATTTTTTGATGAATCAAATTTCATAACAAAAAATCATCTAGGAAAAAAGCTTTGGATTGGTAGTGCTAGATTTGTTGAAAAAATGGGGTTTTATAGCTTATTTAATTGTTTTTTTTTTTTTTTTGAGGAAAATAAGCGTGATAAATTTGTATACAACAAATCTAAGACAATTATTGTGTGTGCTAACGTGACTGTCAAGTTAATTTTCAAAAAAGAGGTGCCACAATTTTGTTTTCTTTAACCACAAATTCACGTCAATTAATCCATTTAACCGATTCTCACAATATAAAGTTGTTTTTTGTATACTTCTTAGAAGGTTCTGTACCTATAAAAGAAATTAATTTTAATCGGTTCATCTAATAATGAGAGTTTCGAAAATATAAAAAATGATTCTATGGGAAGTTCTATAATTGAATTTTTGAACAACAACAACAACTTAAAGGCGCTACCACCAATTGTTTGGCTGGAGATATAACTATTTTGTACTTTGCCACTTTAAATCAGTCCCATTTTTGTGGTGCTGAGCTTTAATCCAATTTTATTTGAAAAACTTTTTATGCACACCATAGGATTCGAACCCACGCATATCAGATTTGATCAGTCGTGTGCACTACGTTCTATTAATAGCAATGTTCCAATCTGACACTCACAAAATAAATGCTGGTGTTCCACATTGCTGCGACTCTATTCCTTATTTTATATAAATGATCTTTTAGCTAAAACTTCTCATCCACTACATTGCTTTGCTGATGATAACAATCTAAATTTTTCATACTTGTTTCCGGACTCACCACTCACTCACCTTCATGTTCTGTAGATGTGGATGGAGAGCTGCAACGTCAGCGTATGTTAAATTCATTAAATTCTGATCTCTAAATGCTGCATGCTCTTGCTTAAGAAAAACTCACTCCCTCTGCCTCTATCCATGAATCGAAAATATGACTTCTTCGCGGGTTATATGTTTTGATGTTTATTTGTTTAAGATTGTATCAGGTGTGACGCACTCTTCGTCAGAAGTTAAATTTCGAAATTGTCAAAAAAGGTCACGTAAATAAGGATAGTTTCTATCTATGAATGATACTTGAACTGAGGAAACGCAAAAGTTTTCGGTTCTCGGTTTGTGTCTCTCTGACCACTTACTATGGAATGGTGGAATAATTTTTCTTGGAACTTTTTTTCCACTTCTTATCTGGCCTCTATAAATGTATTCAATACTCATTCGTTTGACCAAAGTGAGAGTATAACTCCCACATTTGAGTAAATGCTCTGACAAACTTCTTTGCATCTTTATCGGATCCAAAACAAAGCGATAAGATATGAGTGTCAAGTTAGCAAAACAACATTCGAATCGAAAAATGGTTAATTGGATAATTTGCCGGCAATTCGACGTTAATTAGTTGTGACAATTCTGAATTTGACGTTCCATGTTTTCTATGTTTTTTGTATTGCTTTGCTAACTTGATATCAATTTAGCAAAGCACCCTCTCAGAAAAGTAGTAAAAACTCTTTACAGTGAATGATTTATAGCTTAATAAATTGCCGTTAAGTAGTCTTTGATAAGTTGTGACATTTTTAATTTTGTCGGGCTATGTTTTCTATGTTTTTTTTGTTTGCTGTTTTGCTTATTTGATGTCAACTCAACCTCAAACCTCAAAACGGGGTTAAAACTTCTTTTATTAAATATTTTATTGCTTAATAATTTGTCGTTGATTAGTCCTTAATTAGTTGTGATATTTTCAATTTCGTCGTGCTATCTTTTCTATTTTTTTTTTCTGCTGTTTCGCTATTTCGATGTTTATTTGGCAAAGACAGACCTCAAAACGGGATTAAAAAACATAGCACGCCAAATTTGAAAATATCACAACTAATTAAGGATTAATCAAAATTAAACAAATTATTAAGCAATAAACTATTCAATATAAGGAGTTTTAATCCCATTTTGAGGTGTTGCTTTGCTAACTTGACATAAAAATAGCAAAACAGCAAAAAAACATAGCACGACGAAATTGAAAACATCACTACTAATTAAGGACTAATAAGCGACAAATTATTAATCAATAAAATATTCAATAAAAGAAATTTTAACCCTGTTTTGAGGTGCTGCTTTGCTTACTTGACATCAAATAAGCAAAACAGCAAACAAAAAATAGAAAACATAGCACGACGAAATTGAAAATGCCACAACTAATCAACGACTAATTTGCGGCAAATTTTAAAGGCATAAATCATTCACTGAGTTTTTGCTAATTTTCTGAGAGGGGGATTTGCTAACTTGATATCAAGTTAGCAAAGCAACACAAAAAACATAGAAAACAATGAACGACAAATTCACAGTCATAACTAATTGACGACAAATTATCCAATTAACCATTTTTCGATTTAAGAATGATGTTTTGCTAACTTGACATCGAATTAGTAAAACAGGAAAAAAACATAGAAAACATAGAACGACACAATTGCAAAATGTCGCAAACTAATTAACGACTAATTAACGGCTAATTTTTAAGCCATATCATTCACTGTAAAGAGTTTTTGCTACTTTTAAAAAATAATAGAAAACATTGAACCACAAATTCCAAACTATCACAACTAATTAACGTCTAATTATTCAACTAACCATTTTTCCATTCGTAAATGAATCGATAATCGATAAGATTTATAGAAAATAACTTTATTACTTAGCGGTAAGCCACAGAAGTAAGACACCCTTGAGCACCGTCGAAATTTTTCGTGCCTCTCAGGAATATTCATTAGTTGAGCCTTACATGATGGGAAGTACGATAGAAAAAAATTACAAAAAGGAGGAATTAACTTTAAGATGAACTAAGATTTTTGCAAAAAAAAGGAAATACGGTTTTGTTTCCATCTTGTAAAAAGTTGTACCAATTGTGTTCCAATAGTAAACAAAGGTTGGTAGTTACTTTTTTAAAAGTAAAAATTAAATTGTTGTTCCAAATTTTACAAAAAATAACTTTTTTACAAACAATAATATTTCTATTGATGGTCTTTTTTTTACAACACCTACATTATCCAGCCGCACATTACACAGCCTTGAACCAAAAATCATGATTAAAGTTTAATTTTATTATACCTATGTAAGTCCTATAATGGTTCTGATTTCTAGATTTCTATATTCTTTCGAATTTATTTAAGTTGTTTAAGATTAAAATCTTTTCTGTTAGTTTTTTTTTTTAATAATTTGGTCAGTTAAAATTTTAATTTGTATAAAATACATTTTGAAGTATGCATATTCATTTAGAGTCTAAGTTTATTCACTTTTAATTTTCAATGCCGGTCACACACTTGAGTCTTTGTTTTTATGTTATTTAAATTATTTAACTTAATTTCACACTTAAAAGTCATTGTACATATATTGAGGAAAACTCAACCAAATTATAGACAAGAAAAAATACGTATACGCCATACGTCTTAACCTTGGCCCACTCAGGTCAAATGGAAAAAAAGGTCATTATAACCCAAAGAAATTAGTATTCCTAATCATAAATCATTAAAAATGATCCCTTTCAGTCAAGTTTCACAACAGTAACAACGACAAAAAACTATCACAACTTAAAGTACCAACAAAATCAGTGCTATTGTAATTAAATACACATCACACATAATATACCCCTCGCAGTCATACTATAATTTTTTTTTTTTTTTTACAGAAAATTAACCAAACAAAATGTGTTCAAAATCTACACACAAACAATCAAAAAATAAAGTCAAACAAAAAATTCACACCAAATTATTTCAAATTATGTACAATCCAAATGATCTTTTCGTTTCAAATTGAATTAAAAAACAGAAAAAAAAAACAGAAACCACGACGATATTATTTCTCACACAGCTTTCAAAGTTTCAATTCTTAATCTAGTCGGACATAAAACGCGTGAAAATTTGTTCAATTTAAATATAATTTTCATTCTGGATACAAAACAGTCGAGGTCGTCCCACGAGTTTAAAACAAAAAAAAAAAAAACAAGAAAGCAAAAGAGTTAAATATTGCATAAATCTAAGCTTAGAAAAAGACTGTATACACATAATTGTCATTGGGTTTAACTTCATGGTTAGGTAGCTACTTGTCGGGTCGTGATTATAGTTTATCCTGAGCAATGACCTTTGGGCGTAAATAAGCTGCTATTACTATGTATACAAATTTAAGAATATTTTAGTATAAACTTTCAATAAATTTAAATTTCTGTATTTTTTTAACCGCTTAATGGTCAGTTTCAAATAATTTAGTTTGGTATTTAAATAATTTTTAATAATTAAATTCCACTCTTTAACTAATTTTATTACATTGCTAAATTTATACAGATTATATTCTGCGGTTAAAACTTCGAATATATCGAATTGCTTATATACAGTGGCTTATATTGCGTTTTTTTTTGGTTGCAAAAATCAGAACTCTTCAAGCTTAAATGAATAAAAATTAAATTTGTCCGCTCAAAGAAGAATACTTGATTTACAGGGTGTTTCTGAATCTTTTACTACAAGAAGAATTTCTAACCATATTTATTCATATTATGCTTAAAAATGTCCAAAAGTACAATAGCAAATTTTGGAAGACGATAAATACAGCGTGAGTAGGTTGGGTCGAGACAATACAAAATTTGACCTGGTGGGGGTCTATTACACCCCGTTCAGGTGAGAAGGTTCATTTTTCAAAAAAAAATTTTTTAGAAAAGTTCCTCACCTGTCGAAAATATACGGTTATTTTATTGTCTTCATCCAAACTATACGCTCCAGCTTTTTGACGCACCTTATGCGAATCACTCCGCATAATTGGTTTCTCACAAACAGCTCTAACGATTTAGACGCAACTTTCAGAACTTGTTTTTATTTGTATATACAAAATTAAATTTTTTTTTTTTGACCAGTGCTACACCCACTTTTCTGAGCCTTTTTTCTTGAAAACGATTCAAACGTCTTAGATGAAATTTTCAAAGTTTTTTATTTGTCGTACAAATGAGAAACCAACTACAAAATGGGTTTTGGTAAAATCGACCCACTGCCGTGTAAACTTCTAGTATTTCTTGATTTCTCTGAAACGACTCTAATGATTCAAATCAAATTTTCACAATGTGCTCTTGCGAACGAGGAACTTATTTAGAAATTGATGGTTTAAGAAAAATCCCCCAAAAGTGTCACACGCCCACTTTTCTGGTTTCTTGGTGTCTCGGCAACGACAATATTTTTCAAAACTGTTCTATAACGACTTGGACGAAGTTTTAAGTATTTATTCTTATGAACAACTGAACAAATTAGAAAGTGCTCCCAGTAAAATCCACCCACTGCCACGCCCACTTTAATTACGTCTTGGTTTCTCGAAAACGATTTGTGAAAAATGTTTAGAGTTTGTTCTTTTAAATGAGAAATCGGCCCAATGCACGCCCACTTCTAGTATTTCTCGGTTTCTAGGAAACGGTGCTAACGATTTTGATGACATTTCAGAGTTTGTGGTTATGGACGACGGAAAAACTGTTTATAAATTTTTTACAGACCCTTATTTAGGGAGGCCAAGAAACGCACAGGACCATTGTCTAGTGATTTGGATTTAATTTTTTATTCTGGTAATATTTTACTTTCGACAGAAAAAGTCCAAGGAGTTCCTTTCTTTTCCCTTAAGTTATATCTTCCTTTGAAAACATTCGATCCATATTCGTCGATGTTGGGTGAGGCCAATTCTGGATCTGCGAAGATTTTAATATTTCACCGATAATGAATTTCGACGACCTAAATCCAAACTGATATTATGTACCCACCAGGTTTTAGACCAATACCTTCTGGTATTAACTTAATCCGTCTGAAAGGATCTGGAAGATCGGAAAAACAATACTCCGAAGTTATAGTCATCGTCGGACATGTTTTCTTTCGACCATGTTTTACAGATGAGCTGGTGCATATTACTAATCAGGTCATTGTCATTGTGATAAGTTATCACAATGAAAATGACCTGATAACATAATCTGATAACATACCCTTCCTCTCTCGTTTGCTGTTGCACCCAAAAATATTTCACAGAGATAACCTTATCTTCGTTGTTCACTACAATGGGAGGTGAAAGTAGAAGTTGACAAAGATCCAGAGGTTTGTTTTAAACCAAATTTGTGAAGGCTACACGCTGGCTGGTGCCCACTTGAATGATCTTTTCACAATCACATGGTCATTCATGAAGCTTTCCTTACTTGAACTACTGGAGTGGAAGCCTAGCCCTAATGTTTACTAACCCAAGTTTCTTTGTTCACTGGGGAAGCAAAAGAGTCTTATTATTGGTCCAGTGCTCCGTTTTGTCTCCGACCCTATTCCATACACTCATAAACGATCTTTTATCTGAAATTTCTAATCCATTAAACTGTTTTGCTGACGATAGTACTTTCAGCTTTTCATATTCGTTTCTAGATTCACATCCACGTCCTTCAGATGTGGAACTTCACCGGCAGCGTATGATAAGCTCATTAAATTCTGATCTCGACAGCATTGTCCGATGGGGAAACAAAAACCGTGTAGAATTTAATGCTTTTTAAACTCAATGCCTCCTATGCTGCTATCCATGAGCGGCACTTGCATAGAGGAAACTGAACAGCTTTCAGTTCTCAGTATGTGTGTCACCGAACGACCACATATTTGACAACACCAAAAACGCTGCTAGGTGTTTAGGTTTTTTCTGTCGATGCAAGAAATTTGGCTTCCCCTCTGATGTGGCTATGATCAACAAAGCCTTTACTCGTCCAAAACTTGAGTACAACTCCCATATTGGGGCAGGTGCTCCAATAACAAACTTGAGTCTATTGGATAGAATACAAAAGAGAGCTCTAAAAATGATAGATGAAAGAGCTATAATGGAAACATTCACATTCTTGGACACCGTCGCAATTTGTCAAGTCTTTCGTTATTTTACCGTTATTTCTACAAACAGTGTTCTTGTAAATAGCCAGTTGCGTTTCTCCCTATAAACAATTCAACAGTAATACCCGCGCTTCTAGGAATACCCATCAGTTTACCCTTGAGCCCAATTTCTGACGTACTGTTAAGTACAGAGATTCTTTCTTTAGTCTCACTACACGAATGTGGAATGCTCTTCCCATCCCAATTTTTCCCTCCCATTGTGATCTACAGACATTCAAAACCAATGTGCATCAGTAACTCCTTTTAAAATTCTCTCCAACCCACCTAATCGCTCGTTCTGTGTACATCATTTTAAGGGTAGTCACAACCCCTCTAGCTTCAAAAACATTAAACTACCGCTTTGAAACTTGGTTTCAGCGTCAGATTAACACGTTTTACTTCTTTTTTTTTAATTCACTTTTATTAATCAATCATCTGTTCGCTTGTTCTTTATAAGACAAAAATAAATATAATATTTGAAACCATCATCACACAATTTCATTAATTTTTTGTTTCGTGAAAGGAATCTTAAAATAGGTTAACGAGAAGATGAGTTGGTTATTCTGAGAAAAAAAAAAAAAACAGTTTTAAAGATGTAATTTTGGAAGGAGGTAATAAAATCTTATCTGATCGCCAATGCATGTACAAAATAAACTTCTCTAATTAGTTGGACGGCTGCTGTCATCTAAATTTACTGACAGGTGCTGGCGTCTTTTTTTGTTATTTTACTTGCACATCTTTATTTGAAGAGAAACGAGGAAATGTTTAACTTAACATTAAGAAGTTGAATAAGATTTCTGGTAGGTAGGTCATCAGGCTATCGCAGATTAAGCCAATAAGATTATCTCTGAATTTGTTTATTTTGTTTTCGGAAGTATAATTTTATAGTCATAAAGAGGAAATGTTGTGCGTTACATGAATTTAAATTAAAAGTCGCAGTCGGTAGAATAATCTGAGAGGTGGGTTAGAACAAAATTAGTGACATAATTTGATTTTAAGACACGTACATAAATATTTCATCGGTGCAAAGGTAATTATCACAAAGTTACAAAAAAATGTAAATCGTATCATATTTTGATATTCAGAGATAATGACAGTACATGGCCAGTATATAACCTAAAATCTTAAATACAACCTAAGAAATATTTAAAAATTTAAAAATTTTAAAGTGATTTTAAGCAGGAAATACTGTTAGTCTAAGAGGCGACAGAAAATGTTAGGAGTGGATGCATGTATACATAAGAAAAATATGACTAAGTTATGGAATACAAAATTGAGGCAGCGTTTTCAAAGTGGCCGGTGCGCGTTAGGTAATAACAAGAAAGAAGTTTAAATATTAAAATATTGAAATTGCTTCTGTTTTAAGTGGAGTGAATGAATATAATTCAATTAAAAAGTACAAGTTTTTTCTTCAGTCAGTCTGTTATACCATACTACCACGGGTATTTATTTTAAAACAAATTCCCCTATCTATCTTCTTCTTCTTGCTGTGATTTTTATAAGAGTCGGTAAACATCGACCAAAATTTGTGTCTTAGTAGGACAACAGACTGACGAGCCCACTGTGATACCTGGGCGAAATACAATTATTTCTGGAGTTGAGGTCACTTGTTTTTTTTAGTTAGGCAATAGCGCCCAAGGAAAAAACGCCAAACTCAATTAAGAAATATTGCCCAAAAAAACTCTGAACAAGTTTTTGTTGTAATTTTGTCTTCAGCTTTTTCAAATTTTTATCAAGATGAGACAACGCCCAAAATTTTAAGTTGAACTAGACAAACTGAAAATAAGGCCCAAATAATGGAAATATTGTCAAAAGGAACTACAAAACAATGAAGTTACGTTCAACTGCAAGAAAATATCGCCCAAAACCAGAATCTTGTGAGTGGGTATCTTACTGAAACTATTTTGATGAAGCTAAACGATTAGAATAGTTTTAATAGAAAACTGTTGAGATAGGCGCCTATATTTTTGTACTCGAAATGGGAGCTTCACAATTTAAGCCAGGACATGGTTCGAATCCTATGAATTTTATTTTTGAAATGTCTTAAGATATTTGCCTGAATATTAAAATGGTTCCAGTATAGATATGTACTTACCAAATTTAGAAAATTTTATCCAAAATATTCCGCCAAGTTCGTTAGAGATAGAATTGTTTTGTGTGATATTCCTTTAATTTTTTTATTTAAATTTTTTTTTGACCAAATCCGATCGCACCTTATAAAAATTTGACAATTCTCTTAGTTTAAACTTGATAAACCAAATTTGCGGTCAACTACTGCTTCTTCTAAAAAATTCGAAATAGTGTAAAATAAAATCTGTACAAATATTGTACTTATTAACCTTTTGAGCTATTTAATAAATAACGGTTATTTGACGATTATTTTACAACTGTAAACTATCAGAATTCTTAGTTTTACGTCAGATTCAAGCGATGCAATAAAGAAAAACTACAATTTTTTTTAATAATCTATTCTACAAATCTATTCTAATAAGTTTTAATTCTAAAAATTTGATACCTATCTGTATTGGAAGCTTTTATATATTTTAGTAAACATTCGGACATATATCCTAAGACATTTTTAACATAAATTTCATAAGATTCCTGGCTTTGAAAGGACTTTCTTTGAAACTTTTATACTTTGAACCATAGGTTCTGGTCTAAATTGTGAAGCCCCCATTTCGAGTACAAAATTTTAGAGAGTACCTACCACCGAATTCTACATCCCCAAATCATTAAGTGTTCCAAATTTCATTATTTTCCGTCAATACTTGGCGTGGGAAAAGATTTTTGTCAACAAACGGACCACTGTGGGCAGGTGGCCCCAAAAAGGAAGTTTAAATCCTTGAACCCGCGAAGCGGGCCACCCAAGGTACTCTTGCCAAAGAAAACTATTGAAATTGAAGTCCAGGCGATATGGTTTAATAAATTATGTTTGGAAAATTAGCCCAAAATCGAGGAAACACCGCCCAAATTATACAAAAACAATTTAACTCTAGTGGTTTTAGCCGAATTAACTGAAATTTGAGGTTTTACATTGTATAGAAAATAGCCATGTTTTCAGTTAATTTATCTCACATCATCATCATTATATCTACTTTTTCACGTTTAAATACTATAAAACATTTAAGCACTTCCGATTTTCAAATACGGTTTTACTGTCGCCAAACTAAAACCATTTATGATGTCTCACAAACAAAGCACACGCAACACAGAGTTGTGTTTATTTTCAAACTTTTCTTAAATATAAATTTCTTAATTTGTTTTTATTAGTTTTTTTTTAATAATATTTTCTCAATAAAAGTATATAATTTTTCATTAAAATAAATACAAAAAACATAAAGTCCAAAACACAACAAAAAAAAGTCAAATGAAAAACGAATCCCGCCTTTGGGTGTGAATGTTAAGGGGAAAGTTGCGCACTGAAGTGCAGAATGCAGTGTTTTCAAGTTCAATTCATTTTTAATAAATTTTATATACATATGTACGTGCATCTTTATGCTACATTACAGCCCCACAAATTCCATATGATTAGATATACTATTTAAGTCTTTATGTTCCAATTCCGATATAAAAGTTGCATTCACGCATAAAGTCCCAGTCCCAGGTGAGGTGAGCGTGTTCGACAAAAACGAATAACCAACAACTCTGCTTGTGTGGGCAAGAGTATAAGTAGTTTATCCACTGAACCCGATCGTGACCAAGTCTCTTTCTTAACTTGCCGCAAGGTAATAATCTCAGCATCATTTTTTTTTATTTTCGTCTAAATATAGCATCATCATCATTATTTTCGATTAAAACAACCTATATCTAACAATTCAATAGCAAAATAGAATTCTTACTAAAAAATGTAACAACATAGAAAAAAAAAAACAAAAGTAATTTTCTCGAACTTAGGTAGGTACATATAAATAAATTGATAATGATCTCCGGCCTTTTTGTTGTTGTTTTACTTTCAATTGAAAGTAAAAGCATATGCTCCATTGATGTTTTTGATTTTTACTAGACTCTTTAAAAAGTTGTAGCCTGAGGTGATGATTTCAGAGCTTAAAAGCCAGGATTGGAAATGTATACTCTGGGTAGTTTATTAGAAGAAAAAAGATAATGAAATATAATTACAATCTTTTTAATTTAGTGTAAATCAGAGAAACTTAAAGCACTTTTAGAATAGCAGGCATAAAGGCACGTTTTATTGGTAGGTTGCAATTTTAGTTTGTGTATTTGGAAGCACTCCTTTCTCTACCTATATTATAAGCTGAACATTAGTAATTCAATCAGCCTTATCGCAAATTCTAGTGGAGATTCTTCCCTAGGATTTTATATTTTTCCATTAGTCAAGAGTGACTTCCGGTGTCATCAATTTTGCCACCGGGAAACATTTTTAACTTTTACTTTTTTGCAAAATTGTTGAAAAATATTATATGCAGGGGACAAAAAGGCGCGAATAAATGGGTCGATAAAACCGATCCTACAGAGCGTATACAATTAAAACAACTTAGTCCACCACAGAAGGTGGTGTTTTCAAATCGTTTGGAAAGACATATTTCGATAACACAGAATAAAACTAATACCAACAACAAATTCCCATTCTTTCTGTATTTGGTAAGTCTATAGTGACAATAATTCCTCCAAAAAATCAATCAATTTAGTACTCTGTCGTCTATCCGCAGGATTTGACTTTTCTTGGATGTTGCATTTGTAAAACGTTTACAATCACACTAGGTGATTTGGTTATAATTTGATATCTGGCTTGTGAAAATGCAGTTTTTGAAGACAAGTGAAAATCTGGCATTACGAACAGCAAATTATATTCAGATTCTAGTTGACTAAGTATTGATTTCTTCCGCCACCGCACACGATAAATTTGTTTGCTTACATGAATGACAGAATAATAGATTAATTAATAAATATCAGCCAAAAGTTAATGGCAGTTTTCAAAAGAAAAAAAATTCCAACTCCTTCCCTTCAAGGAACTGCATTTTCTGATGGCCCTATGAAATGTTTGTCTATACAATATATCTACATGCACAATAGGACTTAATTATAAATACAAGTGTCGCACAATGGCAGAAATTCGACAACCAAATACTGTGACGCACTCTAGAGTTTAGTGAAGCAGGAAAAATACAAAATATAACTTGCGTATCTAAGAAAGAAAACTAGTTGATAGCTTAAATCGCTAGTACAATTTAAATTTTTTTTCAACATAATGCTAAATTATAATTTCCTATTTCTTACCAAAAATCCAAATCATTAACATGATCATCTTTCAGGCTTTGAAACCCACCCCTTAAAAAGAAAAA
Organism: Melangyna quadrimaculata; assembly: GCA_949320155.1. NCBI lineage: Eukaryota > Metazoa > Arthropoda > Insecta > Diptera > Syrphidae > Melangyna > Melangyna quadrimaculata. The sequence continues at coordinate 139,454,729 of OX439485.1, read as the reverse complement.
TATTAAAAACTTTACAAAATCAAATGACCGTTATCTTTCATAACAGATACGTTCACACACATTTTTCAAGGATATATGATTTATACCTCTACAACTTCACAAGTTGTACCTGTCAAAAAATTCATATTTGCTGTTTTATTATAAGTTGGTTTCTTTGATAAGAATATTTCTCATCAAGAAATGCTTCTTTGGTCACCAAACGAAAAATCTGAATTTCCTTTTCTTAAATTCAGTAGGCACTTTAGGGAAAAAAAGTAACCTTTTATTTTTTTCGCTTCCCAGCCTCGTCCTCCTAAAATCTAAAAAGTTTTTTTCAGGGCTACTGCCTCTTGCAAGGAATTGACAAATCCTCCAAGAGTATCTCTTGTCACGAATAAGTTCTTTTCGTCTAGCCGTTCGGATTCGGCATAAAACTGTAGGTCCATTCCATTCCTGTTGACAGGCGCACACAGGAATGGTCGCGAGTTGTTAGTCACTAGGCCCTGGTTCTTCACGAGCCGTTGTGCCACCCAATTTATTTATTTTTTTTTTTTTTATTTTTTTTTTACCTTACTGTTGGCACAGCAACATAATAGGAAATACATCAATTGATTGAACGACTCCTAAAATTATTTTATGAATTTGAACGATGTAACTTTTTTGACACCTAAAACATTTCTTTTGCCGAATTTAAGCATTTATTAATGTTCACATTAGACTGACTTCCGACTTTTTTTTGACTTCTCTTAACTTTATTTTTGTACTTCCAATTTATGGTTGGGAAAGCAGTAAATTAAAAATAAAAAATTAAAAATTAAAAATTTGTGGATTTTTTAAAAATATTTAAAATACAAACAAAACAAATTATTAGAATCCGCTATAAAAAAATGTACTCAAATTAGACGAGAAATTCGAAAACCAATAGAAAAAACTGTTCCATGGGAGGTACTGTTATTAACGTACAAAATGTATCTAATAAGTTAAATCGTACTCAAATATTAGCACACCTTAACATTTTTATCAAAATTCTTGGAGCCGTTTTTGAACAAAAAATAAAAATTCGGATCTTGCAACTGATGTGTTATGCGTAAAAAAGTTTGATACTGTTAACTGTTAATGCATGCTTATATAAGGTTATTTTGTTGTATCATTTTTCGATTAAGCTTACAGTTTAAAAGATATATGCGAAAAACCGTTTTTGTTTACAGTTAATACTATTGGAGTAGCAATATATTGCGACTTATCACTCGTATAAAAAAGCTGCTGCAACCTTTTTTGAAGAGAATATTACGATCTTTAGGCTGAGCTTAATATTTTTCTACAACTTCTGCTTTTAAGATAAAAAAGAAAAAAAAAAAAACAGAAAATGGAACTTTTTGTCAAACTTTTAATAAAATTATATCTTTAAAACGGTTGTTTTTAAGAAAAAAAAAAATAGTCAAAAATAGTAATAAGGTAACATAATGTTCAAACTTTTCTCAAAAATTTGATAATAATTTTCATATTAAAAAAAACAAAACGAACTATCAGATTCGAGAGTTACATAACAGTAACAATATCTTCCTTATTCATCGTAATGTCAAGTTTGATTTTTATCAATCTGTGCTTTAGGTTACGGCCTTTTTAATGTGGTCTCTTATGTACCGCTCACACAACTCCGTTAATCTGTTTATGGTTTGTAGTTTCTTGGATAACAGTTCCTTATGGGTGCCTTGCTTCAGGTTTTGGCCTTTTTGAGGTGGTATTTTTAAAACTATTTGAATTTCGCAAAAAAATTGTCTGGAAATTGCTGCAAAATCTTTTTTTTTATTAAAAAAAAAAAACTTGCTTTTTTCACAGTTTATATTTTTTTTTTCTATTTTCAATAAAAGCTCGTCTTCTTTTAGTATTTTAATACAATTGAAGAAATCTACATAGTTACAAACTAAATTAGATTCTCTTAAACATCTTGTAATAGGCTCATTTAGCCCATAATTGGTTTTATGAAAAGGTTCACAAAATAAACTTCTTGTTCTAAAATCTGTAGAGGGATATAAATAAATCGGGTGGCACAACGGCTCATGAAGAACCAGGGCCTAGTGACTAACAACTCGCAACCATTCCTGTGTGCGCCTTTCGACAGGAATGGAAGGGACCTACAATTTTATGCCGAATCCGAACGGCTAGACGAGAAGCACTTATTCGTGACAAGTGATACTCTTGGAGGATTTGTCAATTCCTCGCAAGAGGCAGTAGCCCTGAAAAAAAACTTTTTAGTTTTTAGGTGGACGAGGCTGGGAAGCGATCCCAGACCTCCAGCGTGACAGTCGAACGCACTAACCATTACGCTACGGGCTACTACTCTACTCTCTAGAGGGAGCCAAAGATAATAAAAAGGGGCAATTGATATGATTATTTAATAAGTCTCTAACAAAAATTATTGAAAAATATTTACGACGATCAAATAATTTTAATAAACCAATAAGTTGAATTCGTGAATCATACGAGGGCATTCGAATATTCCAATTTAAACGATAAACTACGAGACGTGTGAAACGTTTTGGATATTTTCAATCCTTTGCGAACTAAATTTATAGAATGGACTCCATATAACAGAACAGTATTCTAAAACTGATCGAACAAAAGCAATGTTTAGGGATTTAAGAGTATAAGGGTCAGTGAATTCCTTAGAATTTCTGGAAATAAACCCTAACATGGAATAAGCTTTAGCTACTATATATATAATTTTTTAAAGAGGTACACCATCAATTTTCTAAGTATAAAACAGAGGAGACTTGTTACGAAAAATGACATAATTTGACATTTAGAAATATTTAGAAATAGATTATTTATCTTACACCACTCACCAAGTCTATGAAGGTCATCTTGAAGAAGAGCACAATCTGAAACGCTTTTTATTTGACAAAAGATTTTTAAGCAAACCTACGCAACTATGGATTTCCAACCATATGCCATTTATAGAAATAGATTGAATACTTTTTGAGAAAACGGTACCACAAAATTCTAACTTTGAAGTTCACTTAAAGTTCATATTTGATTATGAAATTGTTGAGAAATTTAAGCAATTAATAAAATGAATTTTATGATTTGTATTTATTATCAGTTAATATTTTTAATTTATATAAATAATAACTTTTGAAATTCTTCATAAGTCACTTGAACATAAGATCAAATTATCTCAACCAATCATGCATTTCATTTGTATTAAATCATACAAATATAAAAAATTAATATTTTACATTACATTTTATGTACTATATTCTAGTTAACTACAAAAGCAAGTTCATGCGCACCAGTCATGTACTTTTTGTTTAAACGGATCACGATGAGTATTTAAGTACGGCTTAAGTACCAAAATTTGCACTTACCAGCTTAAAGGAATCCTCTTAAGTTTTTTTGTAAGTGATGCATGTATGTGTCTAATTATTTAAATTCAACATTAAGCACTATAGAGCCCAGGGCCGCCAGACATACGTCATTTTATCAAAGCTAAGATTTTTTCTGCGAACAGATACAATGGTAGCTAAGAACAAATGGATACTAAGAATCTTCAATCCGGGTGCAATTTAGAGGTAGCGAGTGTTAAATTTGCATACAAATGTTGCAACATTGCGTTATTTTATCAAAGCTGAATTTTTGATATGTTTTAGGGGATGGTGTCATTTACTTTATTGGACACTTGCCAGACATCTACAGTGGGGCTTAACGTGAGCCAGGCACTTAAAATATGTCAAACTAATCGTGCCATTTAAGTTGAAGTTTTAAAGCTAATACTCGTATTTATGTTTTATGGGCAACTGTTTAAAAATAATCCCCCATCAGCTATACATCTACAGTGGGGCGTATTCATCAGCCAGACAATTAAAAACAGATAAAATAAGCGAACAAATCACGTTCTAGTAACAAAGAATCATCATTTTGACAGTTTTACGGTAATGTAAGGCCCCGCTGCGCTGTAGGTGTCTTGCTGATAAGAAAATATTGTAGAATATTTGCCCAAAGAAAAAATTAAATATTGATTTGATTCTGTTATGTAAATGACACAATTAGTTTGACAGATTTGGCGGCCCTGGGCTCTAAGTCTACTACGTTTCCCTTAAATTAAAATGTCCGTTTATGTCGAACTCTAATAAGTAATAACTCGTTAAAGCAAACAGTACTTATTTGCTCAGGTGAGTTCACAATTATTGACCAATTCACATATTTTTTATTAAATCATCGCAGCTGTTGAATTTTCGGCAAAGGTATTTTAACACTATTGAAAACTTCTGCAGCACCTAAAGAGCTTATTCTTTTTTAAAACACCTTAAAGTATACAATAATATTAAATTAACTGATAATTGCAGTGTTAATTGTTTACTGTTTTAATTTTAATTTCACATTTTTTGAATTATACATTCAGCTTATTAAAAAAGAATCTCATATTTTCTCTTTGTTATACAAATATAAACTAAAAAAGCTTTTCCTGCTGTGTGCGAATAATTCAAACATAAATAAACAAAAAATTATTTACATACTCGTATATATTCTTGCGCACGCTCTTTGATAGTTTCGGTCTTTTTGTGACTTGATTTCGTCAACGAAAATAAAAGTTCATTCTTTCACCTTTGAAATCTCGAATAGCTTAAAGTAAACAAAAGTATAAACGTCATGCATGCCAATTTCCCTTTCATTCATTAGCTTTGCGAAGGAGGTTTTGAATTTAAGGGGAGCGAGGTCAGAGTGTTCTTTCTTGCCTTGTTGGTTGTTTTGTTCCGTTTTTATTGTTGTTCTTTTTTTGTTTCTGTATTTGCAGGAGAGTGGGTGAATACCCAAAAGCTTCCCTTCATTCAGTTTTGCCGCGCTTTTCAAACATCAAACAAATGGTTAAGGCTGTCAAAATTCTTATCCAATATCCACTAGAGGGTTTAGATTGTTTGTACAGAGTGTTGTCATTTTTTCGGACTTTTCATTCAAATAAGAATAAAAATAATCATGTGAGAAAAAAACAAATCATAAAAAAGGAAACAAGCAAGCGCTTTTCGGTTGGGGAAAATATGGAAAATCAGGGACATTCACAATGGCGTTGCTTTTTGACAGAACACACTCATAAAGAAGTTCGCAAGAGTGTCAAGTAGCGTGCATTTTCTCCACATCATCACATTGACTGATTCCGGGTCATTGCAACAAGACGCAAGTCAGTGTTTGAGGAAAACTCAAATAATATCAAAGTGTTTTTCTTGATTGTTTTCTTATTTTTCAATAAACAAATATTAATGGGGGTTCTAATAATTCTTATTGACAAACAAACGTCTATGGAGTTTTGTGCATTTATTGCTTCAATTTCTTGTTAACTTTTTGTTTGTTTGTGTTTCTATTTGAGTGAGAGTTTTCTGTATTGAACGAAAAAAATGTCAGAAAGTGAAGAAACAAGTGATGTTATTTCAGCACTAAAGAAACAAGAGCAGGTGACTGAACCAGTGAAGGACGAAGTCGACAACAATTATGAGGACGTCAAAAGAATTGGTAAATAATATTGCAAGTGAAAATAAATCCCATATCAGGTAGAGGTGAAATCCAGCAAACAATATAAAAAGTAAACAAAGGACATCTGAAGGGTATTGATGTCGTTATGGTAGATGTTTTGTTTGAAAAGTTCTGCTTCTGTACTCCCTGTAGGTGATGGGTTAATAATAACTTTGGTGGTTTAGGTTAGTTGTATGTTTTTATCTGAATTCACTTGTTTTTGTTATGCATTCTTAAGACTAATCACATTGCAAATATATTTCGATTTTAAAAGCTGGTTCAAAAAATAATTTGGAACTTAGCATACCTTTGCGAACAATAACATCTTATTTGTAAATTAAGCTGAAAAAAAAAAACAGTTGACTGTTGGAAATAAATTAGACGATATTATGAAATATATTAAATAGATTAGATACTGAGGTGTATCTTAACAAACCACTAGAGACAATTTTAAACTACATATTTTCGAAAATTGTTCCGCACATACCTAGAGAAGGTTGCAGTTTTTATCATTTTTGCTCATGCAGTTGATTTTTTTTTTAATAAACTTCGATTTTGTCCATTTTGTTCTTAATTATATGTTTAACTATCAATTATGATTTGGTCTGCTAGCGATAGCTAAAAATCGTGAAAGTAAATGGAGTTAACTTCCTTTACTATACGAGTGTCATTCAAAGTTGTTCGATGCGCTAAAAGTTGATCTTACCAAAAAATTAGATTTTCTTTTAATTATGTGTGAAAACATAACACCGATCCCTTTTCGATATAAAACGTTCATCATTAAGCAAACGACAATCAAAATAAAGGCCTTAGTTTCTTTTCACTTCAAGTATCGAAAAAAGCTAAAATATCCTTCAGAAAAAAGAGTCTTACAAAGTTTATAAAAACAATACAAAAACTAAATCTTAAAAAAAAAACACTTACAGATTTTCAGTTATTCAGAGTAGTAGTTATTGAAAGTTGCAGTGTCTGTTTTAGTACAAATTTAGAACTGCAGAAACTTTTGTAATGCGTAGTTTTACTTTTTTTTTATAATTCAAACATGAAAATAAAATATACCTTCAACAAGAATATCGTTGAATGAATCAATCTACTCTAGCGATTTTTCCATAAAATTCATTCATATCGAATCGGAGGATTTTTTTAAATTAAATTCGGAAGAATATCTCGAAGGAAAAATCCTCTGGATTTGTATGAAATCCCATTCCGACGAATAACTTGCTAGGGTTAAATATCTGCTTTACCTACCTACTTGTAGGCACAGCCGCTCTATGGTTACATATTGAAATTCACATTTAAAATATCCGTTCACTGTTTAAACACTCTGAGAACTTAGTGAGGCAGTCCTTAATTCGCTGACATAAAACGTTCACAATCAGCTGAACGATGAGTAGACGGCTAATATTATGCTGCCTAAACAAAATAAAGTACTGGAACTGGAACTGAAGCTATCACAAAGTGTCGTCTTACGTGCTATTTTATATGTGCCCCACAGTACAGAAGTATAGCTTTATCATTTTAGTTGGTAAATTCCAAAAAACACATCCCTTTTATTTACTACTAAATAATTTTTTCACATTCATTCTCAAAATTTGTTTGTAAAAAAAACTATTTTTACAATCAACCACAACAAGTATGAACACTAAGATGAACTATTTTTTGTTTCTATCGCAGTCGATTGTTTCTTTTTTCGTTAGAATTTGAAACGTCAAAATAGCTTCTCTTGGAGCCAAAATAATTCTTTCGAGCTTTATAACAACAATGTTCTCTTTATTTCCGTCAATATTAATTGAGACTTTCAATGCGTTCAGGTGTGAAGTCTTTCGCGTTCTATTTGTTAATGGAACGTGTGATTGATTGTGAAAAATAACAGTTGCTAAATAAGTAAATTTACAACTTCAGATTTTAATTTAGGAACTGTAGAAAATAATAACAACTGGTGACTAAAACAGGCTCTGTAGAGAAGTGTTAATAAAATTGTTCCACATACGCCACCATTCACCGTCCGTACGCTTGACAAAATCTTTTATTTTTTCTAAGGAAAACTAAGGCCGCTCTCTGACTCATCTGTACCGTATCGGTAAGCTGTTTTTCTAACTGTACCGAAAGCATACCGATACTGCCTTTGTTGTTGGTATACTTTTGGTATTTAATCTATAAACTCAGAAGTAGAATTGCAAAAGTACTGGCGACATCCATAATTGAAAAAAATTCGTTTTGTCGACTGTTTGTTGCGGCCAAAGAACTTTCACAAGATCAAGATCTTCTTGAATATTCTTCTAATTTTGGGCTTTAGGTCAATCAAACTTTCAATTAAATGAAATGATAAATGTTGTTAGTTTTGTACGACGTTTCGTCTATGATTATAGACATCATCAGGTTTTTATTTTTATTTCAATCTGAAGCATATGAAAGAACAATATGGTAGCTGTTACTTTGTTAAATATTTGAAAAACTTTTATGATAACTTAATGAAATTATATATAATGAAAATAAACAAACAATAATTGCTTACATTTTTGGATTTAAACAATTGAATATTCAAAAACACAACAATAAATATACATTTATATTGCACTTTCTAACATTCAAATTGCACTATTGGAAACTAAAGCCCAATATACAACCACATATTTAATCAAAATAAAGGTCATACAAATCACAAATATTCTCCTAATTTATAATTGTACAAAAACTCGTAATTTTCCACTTCCAACACAAGTTTAACGTGAGTTTCCATGTCTGCCGACATTTTTCACAATACAAGCGGTAAATACCGATTGCTTACTGCCTATTCGTACCTTGGCTCGTTATACCCTACGGCTACCGCACCGTACCGACCTAATCAGGATGCACCCATTGAAATACATGTCATCGGTACACAAGCGGTGCAGACTGATTTTACCGAAACGATACCATACCGACAAGTCAGGGAGCGGCCTAAGTGTCTTATTTTTGATTTTCACAACCGTTTGCAGTTAATTTGATCGTAGACATTCAAAAATTCGTGTACAACTTCTGCATTTGCAATACTGAACCACTCAACCGATTTTGAGAAACTTTCAGGCATATAAATTTCCGTCCACTGACACGCCGCCCGCGCCGTCTTTAAAAAAAGTTATATAATCCAAAAAATTGACATAAACTTGGCTGTGTTCTTCGCTAATTTTTTAGATAACGATCTTTTAACCAACTCGGGTCAAGACAATACAAAAATCGTATGGCGCTTTTTTTTTTTAATATTTGAATTAGTTTTGTTTACTTCCCATTGGAAGTTATTGTAATTGGTGCGATATGTCGAATTGCAAATTTTGACATATCTTCACGTTTTGAGGTCTCTAGAATCCGAATCCGTCGTTTTTAGCAAGATGTCTGTATGTGTGTATGTACGTACCTTCGGGGTACTATTTTCGTCCACCAAATCTCGAGAACGCATAAAGATATCGACCTCGGATAAATTTTATTTTACAGATAATATTTTCATAACGTGCTAAAAAGGTTTTCTAACAAATTCAATAAACCGTTTTTTTACTACAGCAATTTAAAAAAGAGCTGTAAAATATCATTTATCTGGAATATCTCGAGAACGGAATAAGATATTCACTTCAGACTAATTTTATTTTACACATAATTACCCAATACCAATTGGGTAAATATTAAAAAAAAACTCAACAGACATTTTTTTTAAACTAAGAAAAACAGTTGAAAAATAATTGTCGTCTCAAATATTTAAAGAACAAAAAATGATTCCAAACCCAGTCTATTTTTTTTTACATATAATGACGTAGTCAACAACTGGTAAGTTTAAAAAAAAAATCAATAAAAAGTTTTTTTAAAGCAAAAAAACTGAAAAAAAAAAAAAACAATTTAAAATTCTTACCAAATATTTTTTAACTCAAATATTTTGAAAAAGAAACAATGATATCGATTTCAAATTCTTACCAAAAATGTATACCTATACCATCTAAATGTTGTGTAATTTTGAGATTTTTAAAACCACCCCTTAAAAAGCTAAGCAAGAAAAAACTTTTCAACAATGTTTTAATTCGAAAAATTCTTACCACTGAAAACCAGATGACTATGTCTTCTATTTTTTTTTTTTAATCTAAAATCACGAAAAACACTAGGTAGTTGTATTTAATAATTTTGACCTTCCTGCCTATACTGACTCTCCTGCCTATACTGAAATAGATAGCCCCTCCCCCCATGGTGAAAAATACTTGTTTTTGGGCCCTCTACAAGAATCCGTTAATTTTTTGTCGCCATAAATATTCCCACATCGAATTCCTAATTATATCAGTTTTTGTGAAAAACTACAAATTTTCAATGGCTTCCCGATTTTGTTTTTTCATAGGGCTACTCAAAATAAATGATGATGATAAGTTTAGAAAACCATTAAGCTTATACTATGAGTTGCACAGAGTGACTTTGCAAAAAATGCTGAAAACGATCCACCCTACTGTGTAAGGAACGAGAGAAATGCAAAAATGTAAAAATAAAAGATACAAATATTGCCCACGCAGAAAAAAAAATTGTTAAACTGAAAGCTATAATAACAATTTCAACAACTTTGATCATGACGTTTTTTTGCTTAAACGATTAGTTTTGGAGACATATTTTGTCTGCTAAAACGATTAGTTTTGGAGACATATTCCGATACGGCGGGCGGAGTTACCGGGTGTAAAACTTAAGCTTTTCTAAAATCCAGGTAAAATTCAGAATATAGTCTATCATTCCTATGCTAAAAGTCAATAAACTTGAAAAAAAAAATCAATTGGGGTACATGGTACATCACAAAAATTTGTAACAACTTGGACTTTCCATTTAAAGGTTCCATTATTCTTAATTCTTATTTGCGTTATAAAGGGCATACTTGTAGACATACCTAGTTACCTACTTACAAGTATGCTTTAGAATTTTGCGAGCAATAAAATGCAATTTTTCGTGTTGCTTAACTGTTCTATGTAATTTAATTATCCGATATACATATTTAGGTTTTTTTTAAGTATGAAATTGAATCATAGTTGTATTCTGTTTTAAAAAATCGAAAGGTCTTGCATGGCAAAAAAGATGTCAGGTAAACAGACTGGCCCTAAGCCTTTATTTTATTTGTTCAAATAAGATTACTTGAGAACCTACAATAACCTTTTACTTATTATTATTTATCTTCTAACGCATTTCATTTGTTTGTTTTATGTTTGCAGACCTAGGAGGCGGTAACTTTGTTAAAACCGTAACACCATGTCCATTGCGAGCGCCACTTGTCGTTACAATTGTTGGACTTCCATGTCGCGGCAAATCATTTGCTGCTCACAAAATCGCCCGTCATCTTAGCTGGAAGGGTGAATTGGCTAAAGGTAAGTTGAAAAATTATTAATTAACAAAAAAAAAAATACAAAAAAAAGAAATTTTCAAAGGGGACACCCGGGTTTGAACCGGGGACCTCTCGATCTGCAGTCGAATGCTCTACCACTGAGCTATATCCCCCCTTATAATTTTATTGATAAAGTTCTTTGTTGAAATTTTCTTATAGAATTTAATCAAGAGTATGAAAAATATTAAAGTAGAACCGAAGAAAAGATAAAAAATGTGTTTAATAAATTAACTTTTGCATTAGTCAGTAACTAAATATGAAGGGGATATAGCTCAGTGGTAGAGCATTCGACTGCAGATCGAGAGGTCCCCGGTTCAAACCCGGGTGTCCCCTTTGTGTAAACATTCATTTTGCAAAGTTATTTCAATCCAAAACATTAGGAGTTGTCGAAAGTGGGCCACACATAATGTAATATACTTAAATGTACATGTATAGACATCAAGACAAAAATTCTTCTCAATAACTTAGTTAAAAAGAAAGCAAATTTTATTTGGGAAACTTTAAATCAAATTTTTTAAGATATATTATTGCTATATATATTTTTCACATCTGCTGTGCTGATAAGTACAAAAAATACAGTGATAAATTTTAAATTACCACGATAAGAGTTGCAGTGTGACTTAAATTCATTTTTTGACTGGTGTGCTCGTAACTATTTGTATCTTAACATCGATAAATGTAAGGCTATGAGTTTTACGAGAAAGTTATCAATAATTTAATTCAACTATTCTCTTAATAGCATACTATTATCACGAGTAAGCGAGATGTCTGTCCTTGGTGTTTTATGTGATCAGAAACTTGAGTTCATAGCACACATCAACTCAATATCTTACAAAGCCAATTCAATTCGTGGTTGGATCAAAAGAGAGTCAATGTAATTTTCTGATCCCTTCGTTGCAAAACAGCTATTTATGACATTTGTTAGGCCTATTCTTGAATATGCTTGCCAGGTTTGGTCACCCCATTACCATTGTCATAAACATTGTGACTGGAACAGGCGCAAAAAAGATTCCTGAGGTTTGGACTCAGAGGTTTAGGTTGGGTAAATGCTTATGATCTCCCACCTTACCATAATAGATTGAAACTTATTGATATACCTAGTCTTGAGAACAGACGATCGTATTTATGTTTTGTCTTCATTGTAAAATTGTTAAACGGAAAAATAGACTCTATAAATCTTCTTTGGGAAATCTGTTGAGGTTGAGTAGTGGTTATAATAAAAGCCCATGAACTACGGTACACTTTGAGTAATGTTTAAAAAATATAAGCATGAGAATATTGGTAGGAAAAAAATAAAAATTAATTTAACTCTTATTTCGTCTGGCAATATAATTAGGAACAGAAACAAAAGGCTGTCATAACATTAAAAATCTTCGAAATTTCAATATGTTAATGTGAATATATTGTAGGAAAACCTTAATTCTTTATAATTTCAGAAAAAATTCCTTGCATATTTTCGCGTGAGGCATGGAATCTTGATAGTGGTGTACTCTATCAGATTTCCTCAATATTTAGAACACTCTTATAAAAATTTTTTTTTTTTACTTTAACCATCCCTTGATGTCTGCCCACAAGTTCTCGATAGAATTTAATCTAAAAAATGACTTCTTGAATACGCAAACCCCTTCTTAGCAATCCGTTGAGGTTTTTTTGGATCATTATCGTCCTTAAAACAAATTTTATGGGCATGATTTGAAATGAATAAGACTTCATAACATGTTCCTCAATGTCTTTATAAACTTTCTGGTCAATTCGAACATTTTTTTCTAACTTATCGACCAAACTATGTCAAGTCAATGCACCCCAAATTAAATTAAGTTTTATCCTGTACTCTGTACCGTCTTAAGCGTGTATTTTTGATTCAATTTTTTGTTCTAACCCTTCTTACATCAAATTTCCTTTTGACCTACAAAATAAGAAATCCTCAGAACAAGAAATTGAATCAAAAATACAATAATTAATCAATAATTCAATAATCAATTTCCAGATGCAATACAACAAGCATCCAAAAAATTTCTTTCTTATAACCGAGTTTTTCTTATATGCAAATAACGGATATAAGAAAGAAAATTTCTTATACAGACATAAAAAAGAAACAAAACCAAGCAAACACCCACACAATCAAATCTAAATATTAAGCGTTTTTTCTTATATGAGTTATTTTTATATCCGCACAATTGTGTGAACTTTTCTGGCATTTACCAAAACCTGCCTGTCTAAATTAATGACAATTGAGTGCCCAACGTTAGGAATTTAAGTGCAACTTATTCAGGGAAATTCCATTCCGAAAATCGGTATTTTGTATACTATTTTGCACACATAAGTGCAAATCCTGTGACTATGAAATTGACCCTAAAACTTCTTAGTATGAGGCTAGGTTAAAGATTCCTTTTTGCAAATTTGTATCAAGTTAGGCATTATTACATCTGTTCTATTTTATTCTAGTACAAAGCTGTCAGTTGCATACCGAAAATCTGTCCAAGCCCATAATAAAATTAATCTAAATTAGTAGAAAAAAATGATGGCAGTTTCGTATAGTTAACGAACAAACAACAAATGTTGCACTTAGGTGGTGCAAAATTTTAGTGTGACTCTAGTTAACTATTAGCTGTGTTTTATTATCTTTTATCGGAATCTGGATCTAGATCTGGATTAACTTTTACACGTAATACAAAAACAATTTGGGATCCTGCTTTCTATCTGGATCTATTTCAAGATCCAAGTATGTACGTCTGCGTATCCATTTGCATGTAACAATCTTGAAGATTCCTTTTCAAAGCGCCTTCATATAGTTTGTTGGATTTTTTTCTGATTCTTAAATGTTGCCAGCACTGAGAAAAAAAAAACAAGATCCAGATCCCGATAAAAGAAAATAAAACAAATACTTCAACTACTTTTACATTTTTATTTTTTGTTTACATGTCAATTTGAAAACGTCAAAAAACTCGGTACACCACAATATTAATGCAAAATTTTTGTGGGATCTGGATTGTTTTATTATCACAGGATGATCCATAAGGTTCTTGGTGGATAATAAAACGTGGCTATTATTAAACTTTAATGTAGTTGCATAACTTTTACTGAATTATAAACACTCCAGAATTATTACGTTTTCGTTTAGTCGATCGGAAGCGTCCTGAAGAAACCGGAATGCTTCTGATCTGAAATCGTTGGTTTGGCACTAGATGACATTTCGTCTTTTGAAAAGAAGAGTAAATCGATTCTAGATTTGAAAAATGAATCATGCACACAAGCTTCAAACGTCAAAAACACTATTTTTGTTTGTAAAAAACTATTTCTATAATCAAACACAACTCAAAAACACTGAAAGCAGAAATAATTTTTTTCCGCACAGTCGATTGTTTTTTTTTTCTATTGAAAATGTAAAAGCTGCACGCAAAAGTCAAAAGTTAACCAACTTGTGCGATTGCGGCTGCGGCTGCGATACCGACTGCGTGGCGTTTTGTTCGCAACATTGAATTTGTAAGCATTCAATATTTTGACAACACTATTACGGCTGCTATTGCAATGTAACTGCGACTCCCGCTCCATTGTGTTTAGCCAATTAGTTTTGACTTAACTTCACTATAACTTGTGTCAATAACTTCAAATTTATATTTATGATAAAATAGTTCTCGAAATATGAAGGCATAAAGATGGCCTAACAAGAGCGAGCCAGACAGCTCGAGCGGCACGAGTACGATAACTTCAGCGCCGACAGTTGATAACGGACTTTTGTAGAGGGGTCAAATACAAACATTTTTTACTATAGGTGGGGGAGGATATATCTCCTCCCGTTTGGGCTGGAGGGGCAATTTAATGAAAAAAGTGCTAAAAATGGTAATACCTACAATTAAGTATTGTATCTTTTTTGAAAGGCCAATACTCTATTTTATTAGTCAGTTTTTATATGTCGTCTAGTTTTCGAGAAAATTAAAAATTACCAAAACTACTATTTTAATTCAATTAATTTTTTTTTTGCTTGAGTATTTTACGTGGTCTATTTTGATAGTAAAAAAAGAATATATGTACACAAATTGACTCTAAGTTATCATACTTTCCCAACACCCAGCCTTACGACGGATAAACAGTCAGTGAGGTATGTTTGGGGGGGGGCACCCCCCCCCCCTGCAACCCCATGCTTGGGCTCACTTTAGGATTTAGGGTGTGCGAGGTTCGGTGTATGCCAAATTTCGTTGGCATTTAAGGAACTTTGAATATATATTTATTACTAACAAAGAACAACCTAACACCAACATTAATTTTTATCAAAAAAAAGATCACATTAAATATAAAAAAAAGGACATAAAAGCTTTAGGTTTCTTTTTGCCTTTTTTTTATCAAAATTTTGATCGAGTTTGAATGCAAATTTTTTGAAAACTATTGACACAAATAATAATTTAATTTAAATGTAGGATTAAAGATCAGACTCCTGGCTTTTAAAATCTTTATTGTTTTGCATTTTAAGTATTGTGGTTGCTTTTTAATAGGTGTGTTTTGTTTGTCCTGAAGCCTGAAGTCAAGACTATACAGTCTTAAAAAATATTTTAATATTACCCACAAAACAACAACACTTTTTATTCTGAATACAAAATATTGGATTGAGTCTAATGAAAAATAAAACAAAATGCTATAGCAACGAGGCTATCGTAAGACTGTAAGACTGTCCAGTCTTACGATATCTTCGTTGCTATAGCATTTTTATTTTATTTTTCAATAAAATATTTTGTGTTCACACTAAACTGTTGTTGTTTTGTAAATATTTTTTAAGACTGTATAGTCTTGACTTTAAATCGAAATCAAAACACGCCTAATATTTGTTTTTCATTTAAGTCGTTTTTATCGAAAATCGCCCTACATCCTAAACGAGATAGCCCCCCCCCCCTCCCATAGTAAAAAATGCTTGTATTCGACCCTTCTACAAAAATCCATTATCAATTTTCGGCGCCCAAGTTATTGTACTCTACCCGCTCTAGCATTTTGTATTGGATTAATGTCAGAATTGTTCGGTGTCGAACCTTTTGGATTTTCACCTAGTCGGGAAACCACAAACACGAAGCAATGATAACGATGCTTGACACATTCAAAATTAGTATAATCATTTTTGGACCTTGTATCTTAAATTTATCACTCTCTCAAAAACCACGGCTATAGTAATAAATTACTTTTTGGAACTGTATGAGTTCTTTTAAACAAAATAATAGAAATAGAATATCTTCTTCTTCTCATACAAAATTAGCTTTATTTAAACTAACGTTTCCGAGAATATCTTCTCATCTTATTATAAATGATTTAACATCGTACAAAATTTTGCGCCAATAAATTTAACCTTTAAATGTACATAGGTGTTTTTTTTTAATAAGGATAAAACAAACAATAAAATGAACACTTTTATTGATTCTCGAAAGCAGTTAGTTTCCTTTGGTTCTCCTTTAATTCAACTGCCCTTTAATACACCGCACCTAGAATTTCTATAACCAACGGCAACGAAGAATTGTTTACTTTGCGTGATTCTGTCTAATCGATTTGGATTGTAAAGTAAATAAATTATGAGGTTCGATGCATCCTGTTTAAACTAAAATTAGAATCCTGATGGATACTTTTACCTACTCGGAAACTTTAAGTTAGTTAGTTGAGGTATTCAACTCAATTGTGTTTGTTTAAAATGTACTATATATGCACATTTTTTCGCAATAATGGACTGCGTTCGTTTTTATAGTATGCAAAATTTTGTAATCTATAAACATCTATCAGTAGTAACATACATATATGCTACTTTCTGCAAGCTTTCAATATTATTTCTTTTGACTTTGAAGTTTTCACCTTACATCCCAGTACTCAGTTCGAGTGGAAATGAAATGTTCATACAAAATCAACAGCGTGAAATTTTCAACTTAACATTTCACAGCTTCTATTTTAAACCAAGGCATGATAATTGAGATTTGGTAAATTTTTCCCTTTCTATCCCATATATACAAAAATGTATAATATGGCAAGAGGATGATAGTGGAATGCATTCTTTTTCCATTTCAAGAGAAGTGAGTAATAGGCTTAAGATGTAGGGGAAATCCAACTTATCCCAGTCATAGTTAAGCGGGCTATTCTGTTAAAGCCATTCTTATAAATAGATTAGCTTGAATGAATCCTAACAAACTACGAAAAGTCTTAATAAATAAGACAAAAAGATAAAAATAACTAAAAAAAAACAGCCAAGTAATAGTCAACGCAATTTGTCTAAAAGCATTAATTTAGTGAGTGATAACTGATAAGTGTTAAAAAAATGCATCCTTAAGGCTTCCTTTATTAGGTAATCGTATTCATATGTATAAAGAGTAGGGGCTTATCGTTTCAACCTTGCGAAGAACCAAATCTAATAAATTGAACTTGTGACATTTAAAGAATGCGGAACTAGGTCATTAAATGTCACAAGTCTAATTTATCTCATTAATGTACATAATGTTTATATGCATGTGTTATCATGCTAAGGCATATGTGTTTTCATTTGGTTTTAGACTTATATCGAATTTTGTTTGCTTTGAACAACAAATATAAAGCGCGTTTTCTTCAAAAGTGTATAGCCATTTCAGCAATTTTTTTACTTGCAAACATTAAAATTGGCTTAATAAAACAAAACAAAACTAAGCTAATATTCCACCAGTTGCTTAAATGGTCATTTAGCCGGATTCTTCTTATTCTTGTGAAAAAGTTGGTTCCTTTATTTCAAAATATTTTTAATAGTGAAAGTTCTAGCACCATCCAGTTTTCAGTTTTTGAATAAAAATTTATAATAGCAATGGCGCAAAATTTTGAACAGCCTAATTTTAAGGGTTTTAACAAAGCTCTAAATATTCACAATTTAAAAAATTTCCGAAATCATTTTACATTCTTTGTTGTTATACATTTGTTTTCTAGTGGTAAAAGTATACTTTAAGAAATAAGCGATTTGCTGCTTTTAAAGTTAGAAGAGTGGTTTAGCGTTAAAATACACTTTGTGTTATTTAAAATTACCAAAGAGTGGACTCTCGCTCTAAAAACAGTTTTTAGAGCCGACTCCCATTTTAAAAGAGATTTAGAGCCGGTTTTAATTGTTTAAAATGTTGCGCCATTTTTTTAAGAAAACGAGGCCTAAACGGGGGGGGGGGAATATACCCCACTTCCATTCGATTTGTTTTAATGTCTAAAAACAAACCTACACGCCCTAGCTTTTTTACACCTTAGGTTAACCGCCCCAAAACATAAACAGTCCAACCATGTGACATATTTATGAGAGTTCTTTCGGCTTCTTGCTAAAAATGTGTAGTGTATGTTAAGTTCTGTGAGATCTCAGAAAACCTAAACATTGCTTCAAACTAAACAACATATTGCCTGAATTTAGAACCAAACCTTTCATTTTTGAATATGTTGCTACAATCTACATGTCAAATAGTGTGAGATAGACTGTCAAATCATTATATGAAGAGTTTCCAAATTTTGTTTCCAATTGTTATCGGAGCCAACAAATTTCAGATTATAAACTTTTTCCATTTATGAACATCTTTTTTTTTTAATTTTTGGTTATCTATAGGGGACTGCTTGTGTTTTTTATTTTTGAGATTATGCAGCAGCTTGAGGTAATTTTCTCCCAACAAAAATTACAACGATTTCTGAAAATATTTCTTCAAAATTCATGTTTGAATCTATCCAATCGATTACTCTTCGAAAAGCCATTAGACAAATCACAGGATCATAACTCTTAAAAGACTATACATAACAGTATTTATGTTTGCTATTTGTAACTGAGCGTTTTGGTTAAGCAAATCAGACCCCTATAACGATAGCCATTTTTGTCTCATATACTATTGTATTTCTATATTTGTATTGCTATTTATTTATTAATTAAAAAAAAACCTTTTTGTTTCTTACAGTTTTTCCAGTCGAACAAAATGCTACCTCAGAAACCTTAAGCGATATCTCAGATTGGTTCCGCGACGGCAACAATGTGGCTGTAAGCTATTTACAAAATAAAAATAACAAAAAACCCTTTATCTTATTTACACAATTCTTTTTTAATTTCAGATCATCGATGGCATACATTTGCGTCGTCAATCTCGCCAATTAATTTCCAATTTTTGTAATGAACGTATCTATCATCATTTAATTGTTGAAATCGATTGTGACGAAAACAGTCTCGAATCGAATATCAAAGAAATGGTTCGTTATTTCGAGAGGACAAATAGTCGCAGTTTGGATTGGAAAAAAATGTTCATCGAAAAGGTGTGTAAAGTTGTTTAAACTTTTTAATTCCATGAAATTATTTATGTTTAACATTATGAATTTATAGGTCCGTGACTGCTCGCCAATGTTTGAAAAATGCCTGCCACTTGAAAGCCCATTGATCACTGTTAATAATTCGGAAAACCCTTACTTGCATTCGGTGATGTCACGAGGAGTGCAAGGAGCCTTACAAACTTCAATTTTGGGTGTTCTCTCGCATCCAGTGATAAGAGAACAACTTTTCTACTTTAGTCGAGTAAGCATAACGTAACTCAAATTCCGTGAATAAATACATTCCACAATCTTTCCACATGGTATATTTTTAATTTCTTTAAAAGGAAATTATATAAAAAAAGCTGACTTGGTTCAAAAACAAACATGTGGAATGTAAAGCGGTTAATTTCACGCCTTAACTTAGGTGTGTGAACATAAAATTTTCATAGAGCTTTCTAGTGAAATTTACTTTCCATACCGCTTTCAAAACAAAATTAATTAAATAATAAATTTAAAACATTTCCACAATATCTTACCTTTTTTGGTCGAATGAAAACATGACATAAATAAGATTGTGGAACGCATTCACATTTTAATTCACAAGAGGCTATTTAAATGGAATACATATTTTACAACAACATTTATTTCAAACAGCACGGTGAATCTGATTACAATGTTGTTGGAAGGATTGGTGGAAATGCGGATTTGTCGCCACGTGGATGGAAGTATGCTGAACGTTTGACACGTTTGTTTAAGGAGAATCAGTTGACCCTTCCTGGTCCTCAATTGGTAAAGTTTTTTTTGTTTTAAGTTAACAAAAACAGAATATCTAAGATTAACGTATTGACGTTTTGTTTTGAAATAGATTTGGACATCGGAGTTTATTCGAACTATCAATACTGTTCGAGATATTCCCGGACCCAGAGCTGCTGTTAATGATTTGAATGAAATTGATGCTGTAAGTAGCTGTAAATTAAATTTGTAAAGTTTCGATTAAATATTTTGGCTTTTTTCAGGGTATTTGCGAAGGACTTACTTATGAAGAGATTCAAGAAAAATTCCCACAAGAGTTTGCTTGGCGTGATCAAGACAAATTCAAATATCGCTATCCCCATGGGGAGTCTTATTTGGATTTGTTGCAGCGTGTCGATAGTGTCATCCAGGGATTACTCACAAAAACTCAAGTTTTGGTTGTTTCTCATCAGGCTGTCTTGAGATGTGTGATGGCGTATTTCAATGGCACCAAGCCAGGTAAAAAATTTCTTTTACATACTATTTGTTGCACATCTAAAGAAGGTGCATTTGTATTGATGCAAATATCAAGCTTCTACCTTACAATGTTCCATTAGTTTGTATTTCTACTTTTTGATTTTACCAACTTGAATACTTTTATTTATAGATGTTATATATTATTTAAAGTACGACAAGTTCATTTTATAGTTTGCCCTCCACTTTATACCTTTTTTTCAACTGCAGAAGAAAATAAAATTCTATTTTTAAATTGATGGAAATTAAATTAGTGGGAACAAAATAAAAGTGAATTCGCTGCATGAGAGCTATTTTATGCAAATAAATAAGATAGATACAAGAAAATATTATTTCTCTGTCACTTAAAATATTTTTTACCAATTCACAGCTGCTGTGTATGTCTTTCTGCGTTAAAGCTTTAAATATGAATATAAAAATACACACACATGATATGTACTCATTACAGTCGCACTCGGATAAAAAAGAATGAGTTAATTTTATCTCATTTGTTTAGATTTTTATTTTAGTTTAGCTTCATGTTTTGTAGAGATTGATTTTTGAAAAATTTGTCACAATATTGTAGTGCTTTTTTATCGAGGCTGGGGTAGACTCAGGGCCGGCCAGGGTCGATCCCAAAGAAAGCAAAGTAAAACTTGGGATATTGGAAGTCGAAACTTGAGTTTAGTAATAAATACAACTTTATTTAATTCGTATAATTATATTGGACTCGAAAATGGTTACAAACTTGTTTTCATATATAAAATAATACATAGTACTTATGTCTTATAAATAAACTGCCCAAGGTACACTTAGATGAAGTGGAACATGGGAACAAACAGCAGAGTTATCATACCATCTACTTCTGCCTATAGCTTCAAGCCACAGGAACAAACGGTGAGCCACTCGCGATAGTGAACTCTGCCACAAAACGCTTGAATGATAGTGTAAAAGTGGATGAAAACGGTGGGAACGCTTCCTTCCCCTGTCACTAATGTAGAGGAATAATCGGTGGGAGCCCGCGTCGGCAAACCCTGCCCGTACTATGAAGTATAGGTGCGGGAGCAAAACGAACGGAATGCGATTTCCTGCCTCTAGCACCAAACTAGAGGAATAAACGGTGAATGCCCACGGTGTACTTAGAAAAAGTGCAGCGAGGGAAAAAGCAGTAAACAAGGTATACGGTTTACTTTTGTCTTTAGTAACAAACCAAAGAAACAATCGGTGAGCAGCCCGCGGTAGCTTACTCTGCCCTCGTAAGCTCTTTGAAGAAGAGTAGACGAGGGAAAAATTGGTGTGGAGCGTCTCCTGTCTCTAATGTCAAATTAGAGAAATAAACGGCAGTAGCCCGTAGTAGACTACTTATGACCACGTACACTAAGCGGAAGCGTGAACGCGGTAAACAATTGGTGTGGAGCGGTACTCCTGCGTCCTGCCTCTAGCACAAAACTAAAGGATAAAACAGTGCAAGTGAGGATACCTCTGCCCACGATAAACTTTTGAAGAAAGTTGATCGCAGAAATAATCTTTTAAGAACGAAAATTCTAGAGACTCCTTGTTGGCATGGTACCAATACGTAGCCTTTAGTGTGTCTCTTTTTAGGAATTCTACTTTTAAGTACTCAAGATTGGAACACAACGACTGGGTAAAGCAGAAGACGATTCTTTTAGATTTCTTTTATTGAACATAATATATACAATTTGTCTTATTACTAATAAGATACTTATGATAAATTTACATTTGTTGGCACATAGGGGGCCTAACGTTATACAATGACTTAAGTTTAACAAATTATAAATATATAAAATACATGTCAAAAAATTTAAATTAAAAAGTCGGTTGACTTGATCGTCCTCAGGGTGTTCATACCCGGTTGTCAATGAAAGCAGAAGACGAATTATGTTGAAAATCCAACCTTCCCATATGAATATAAGTAAATGTGAACTTATAGAACAACCAAACCAAATATAATTTACGCCTTTTGTGTATACAACGATTTATCCCATCAATTGGTGTGCATCCATTTTGCTGCATACATAGGGGGATATTGTCCATTTAATTAATTAATAGGGAAGTAAAGTGTAACGCTTCGTTACAATATGACAAAATAAATGTTCAAAATTGCAGGGTGAATATTTATTTGCTTAAAACTACAACAACTGAATTAAAATAATAGAAATTGAAATAACTCGATTTGAAAATTAGAGCTACAAAAGTGAAGGGCTGTGGGAATACGCTAAAATTTTTTTCTATGCATCAGGCTTTGAAGAACAGTAACAGTAAATGCTGTATGTGCAAAATTCTGTTTTTCAAAATTCTGTTTATGCCCAATTTCAGTATTTTAAAGAAGAATATTCTTTTTTTTTAATGTGATCTCTATTTCTTGCCCTTGTCACCTGTGCGTTTGCGAAATTAGACTCATTTTTAAAATCATTTAATCATTTTCTGAAACTCGAATTCGACTACAGTTGGTATTCTAAAAGTTATACATCCATCTTCACTTCTACTTATATTGAGAAACGCACAACATCGCTCACGACTGTTCATATTTTATTCCGAATCTAGTATTAATCCAAATTAATGTCGCAATTGTGATGATTATGAATTTTTTTTTAAACGAGATCTATAAATTTTTGATAAAAATGGACAAAATTTTATGCATGTTGGTAACTTTTTTACTATTGCTCCTATTTATTTAATCAACCTGAGGGTAAGACCGCCATTCCATCTTCCAACCATCAATACTGATAATGTTATTTTGTATCCTTTGAATACTTCCGTAATTTTTTTTTTTGAATTTTCAAAGATAAAACAAAACTCAGCCGTCTTCCCAGTAGGCATGTCATTTTTTTTAAACCAGGCTGCCAGTTTTAAAATTTTCTAATCTTCAAATTTACTACGTAAAAAAGTGTAGTATTGACTGATCTTACGGCAGCAAAAAAAGCCAAGCTTTTTATCATAAAAAACCTTTAATTATTCTGTATTTAGAAAAAATCGTTTTGATAATGTATAAAAGTGCGCACTTTTTTACATTATCAAAACGATTTTTTCTTTAATACAGAATTTAGAAAAACAGAATTTTGAAATACAGAATTTTGCTCATACAGAATTTTTCTCATACAGAATTTTGTTCATACAGAATTTTGCGTAACCAGAATACTGAAAAACAGTATTTTGAAATGCAGAATTTTGAAAACAGAATTCTGACCATACATAATTTTGACCCCAACCCTAAAATAAAATATAGAAATAAAAACCGGACCTAGTTGAGTAATTAAAACGTTGGTTTTGTGTTTTTCATTTCTCTTACAAAAACCTTGTTGACCAATGAAATCAAATTTAAACCAAACGATTGCAGAAATAATGGCGTCCAAGTTTCAAAGATGCCTTTTTAACAATTATTATATTAGCTAAATTTTTTTTTTTAAGTAAAATTTTAAAAGAACCAGACAGAATTTTGATCCAACTCTATTTTAGAAATGCAAATTTTTGAGTCAGTATGTCTTACAGAACTTAGCTTAATATTTTCGAAGTAACTCTTGAGTTCTCGGGAGCAGGGGTATGTCCACATAAATTATGTTTGTACAGCCGTTACATTAGCGACGTTCTTTTCAATTCTTCAATACTTCAATACAAATAGCCAGTGGCATTTCTCTTCTTAAAAAAAACTTTAAGAAATTTAATCTCATTTTTAGTATTCATTTTATAACAACAAATTATTTATTCTTTTTAGATCAAGTTCCCTACATTAATCTTCCTCTACATACATTATTGGTCGTGCGTACAAATGGTTTTAACTTTGAAGTCGAGGAGATTGCCCTACACGTCGAATGTGTTGACACATATCGTGTTAAACCTAAGGTATAATAAAATAGAATAATATTAAAATTTAAGAAATTCATACAATAATACAATACACAACATAAGTATATACAAAACGGCACACAAACATAATTAATACTCCCCCTTTTCTTTCAGAATTGCAATGTAGAGCGTACAAGTTCTGATGCCCTTGGTACAGTGCCCGCTCACTTTGATGCACCTCTGCCAAAAGTTACTCAAGGCCTTACAAGCCGTTAAAGCAAAACAATAGTCTAATGCCTACTTTAACTAAAACATCATAAACAACAGCACAACAATCATCAACATCATCATCGTGCAACAAAATAATAAAACAGAATACAAACTTTTTCATAAAAACATCTTTCAGAAAAAAAAAAAAAACTATTATTGGTCTCAAAGGAAAATCATTTAAGTTGTATGTTTTTTTTAATTTATCCCTGTTCACATTTTAATTTTTTATTTATTCAGAAAAATTTTATAGTAATTTTTTTATACACACTATATTTTATAAGTTTTAGACATATGTATGAATACAGTAGACACTTAAACGCATGAGCATGTACAGAAAATGTAAGGCTTCTATCACTCCCATGCAATAAGCACAATAATTATGACTTTAAAATACAAAATGATAATAAATATACATTTTTTTTTAAATCCCTCGAAATTCACCTGAAACGGTACTAAATAAAAAATACATATACAGTATGTACGAGTATGTGTATCATGACAAACTTGTAAATGTTCATCAATTGAAGAGTCTACCGTCTAAAGCAATGTTAATTGATATAAATTTTATTTTCTATTGCACAACAATAACAAAAAATACAGCAAAATCTATGAGTAACATAAAATGTCAATTTTGTAAAGAAAAAAAAAGAAAATAATACATTATTAAAAAAACAAAGAAAAACAAACTCAAGACGACATAATGCATTTTTATTATTTAGAATAAATATTACTATTTAGATTGAATCGATTTGATTGATGGTAAAATTGGAAAAAAATAAAATCAATTAAATAAAGTAACTAAACACAAAAATTGTAGGTACATATAAAATTAAGTTGTTACAAGAAAAATGTTTAGTATTGTGTTTCTTGAGCATTAAAAAAGAAAAAAGAAAGAAAAATTATATAATAGCTATATCTACTATTTAATATAATTAAGTATTTAGAAATTTTTTACACAATGAAGATGTTTTCTACATTGGAATGCAAATAGAAATTTATATAACTAAATAAAATATTTTGGCATGAATGAAAATAGTTCGAACTTAATGTCAATAAACATTTATGTATTAAATTTATATAATGAGATGATTTTTAAGAAAATATATAAATTAGTAATTATTACTTTAATTATTGTAATGGCAAAATATATGTATGTATGTATAAGCAAACGAAATGTTTTCTAGAGTTAAAATAAATATAATGTATATTTTAGTAAAAAAAATAAACATTTGGCTTTTATTTGTATAAAGGTGTGAATTTTACAAAGCATTGAGTCATGTTCTAAATGATAAGCTGTTGCTGTTGACTCAATTGTCGGATACCTTTTTTTAAGGTGGTAAGAACAAATTTGTGAAAATCCATTTTTTCGATGAATTATTATTATTTCTGCCTGCGATCTCTTAATTTTGTATATTTGTCTTTCTATTCGCTTGGCTACATTCTACACGGTTTTATTGACTCTGTAACTAGCGTTACAACTATTAAACAGCCCTGATGAAATATTTTATTTTTCTCGAAAACGGCTTCTACGGTTTCGATAAATAAGATTTGCGTAAGCTTTAAATAGTACCTGCAATCTAACTTAAAAAAAAAAAAAAAAAGAACTGCACCATTATTAAAAGTACTTCCCAAAAGGTATTTCATTTAAAAAGAAAATAAAAGCATGTCCTAGTAGCCGACTACGGGAAAATATACTGATATTTCCTATCAGTAAGAATGAATCAATCAAAGTTGTAATCAAATTATTTGTTAATATCGTTTCGCTCCGATTTTACGTTGGTCTACAATCTATTAATCTACAAAAAGTATAAGTTAATAAAAAAAAATTTTACTTATATATTTGGCAAAATTATAAAAAAAAGGTGAAACGTTTCAAAAACAGAAAGAATTTTTAAAATTAAAAAAAAAAACTGAAATCATCTTCTACGACAGTCATCCTCTTACTTTAAATATTGTCACGTCTTGAATTTTAAGGGCGAATTTTTATCTCAGTAAATATTGGTTTAAGAGAAAAAAATGTTAAGAACAAATTTGTTAAAAAATAAAAATTCATTTAAAAACTTCTTTTCAAAATATGCAATATTTTTTAAGCAACATGAGCACTCAAAAATTTAAATACAGACGATTGTTATGTTCTTTTTTTTATTTGTAACGAAATTATATTTGAGAATTTTAAAGATTTTCGATAGAGCTACAGAAGTACAAGAAATCTATACAACAGGTGTAATTAGATAAAATTAATTTAAAAAAAGCTGACTTGGTTCAAAAACAAACATGTGGAATGTAAAGCGGTTAATTTCACGCCTTAACTTAGGTGTGTGAACATAAAATTTTCATAGAGCTTTCTAGTGAAATTTACTTTCCATACCGCTTTCAAAACAAAATTAATTAAATAATAAATTTAAAACATTTCCACAATATCTTACCTTTTTTGGTCGAATGAAAACATGACATAAATAAGATTGTGGAACGCATTCACATTTTAATTCACAAGAGGCTATTTAAATGGAATACATATTTTACAACAACATTTATTTCAAACAGCACGGTGAATCTGATTACAATGTTGTTGGAAGGATTGGTGGAAATGCGGATTTGTCGCCACGTGGATGGAAGTATGCTGAACGTTTGACACGTTTGTTTAAGGAGAATCAGTTGACCCTTCCTGGTCCTCAATTGGTAAAGTTTTTTTTGTTTTAAGTTAACAAAAACAGAATATCTAAGATTAACGTATTGACGTTTTGTTTTGAAATAGATTTGGACATCGGAGTTTATTCGAACTATCAATACTGTTCGAGATATTCCCGGACCCAGAGCTGCTGTTAATGATTTGAATGAAATTGATGCTGTAAGTAGCTGTAAATTAAATTTGTAAAGTTTCGATTAAATATTTTGGCTTTTTTCAGGGTATTTGCGAAGGACTTACTTATGAAGAGATTCAAGAAAAATTCCCACAAGAGTTTGCTTGGCGTGATCAAGACAAATTCAAATATCGCTATCCCCATGGGGAGTCTTATTTGGATTTGTTGCAGCGTGTCGATAGTGTCATCCAGGGATTACTCACAAAAACTCAAGTTTTGGTTGTTTCTCATCAGGCTGTCTTGAGATGTGTGATGGCGTATTTCAATGGCACCAAGCCAGGTAAAAAATTTCTTTTACATACTATTTGTTGCACATCTAAAGAAGGTGCATTTGTATTGATGCAAATATCAAGCTTCTACCTTACAATGTTCCATTAGTTTGTATTTCTACTTTTTGATTTTACCAACTTGAATACTTTTATTTATAGATGTTATATATTATTTAAAGTACGACAAGTTCATTTTATAGTTTGCCCTCCACTTTATACCTTTTTTTCAACTGCAGAAGAAAATAAAATTCTATTTTTAAATTGATGGAAATTAAATTAGTGGGAACAAAATAAAAGTGAATTCGCTGCATGAGAGCTATTTTATGCAAATAAATAAGATAGATACAAGAAAATATTATTTCTCTGTCACTTAAAATATTTTTTACCAATTCACAGCTGCTGTGTATGTCTTTCTGCGTTAAAGCTTTAAATATGAATATAAAAATACACACACATGATATGTACTCATTACAGTCGCACTCGGATAAAAAAGAATGAGTTAATTTTATCTCATTTGTTTAGATTTTTATTTTAGTTTAGCTTCATGTTTTGTAGAGATTGATTTTTGAAAAATTTGTCACAATATTGTAGTGCTTTTTTATCGAGGCTGGGGTAGACTCAGGGCCGGCCAGGGTCGATCCCAAAGAAAGCAAAGTAAAACTTGGGATATTGGAAGTCGAAACTTGAGTTTAGTAATAAATACAACTTTATTTAATTCGTATAATTATATTGGACTCGAAAATGGTTACAAACTTGTTTTCATATATAAAATAATACATAGTACTTATGTCTTATAAATAAACTGCCCAAGGTACACTTAGATGAAGTGGAACATGGGAACAAACAGCAGAGTTATCATACCATCTACTTCTGCCTATAGCTTCAAGCCACAGGAACAAACGGTGAGCCACTCGCGATAGTGAACTCTGCCACAAAACGCTTGAATGATAGTGTAAAAGTGGATGAAAACGGTGGGAACGCTTCCTTCCCCTGTCACTAATGTAGAGGAATAATCGGTGGGAGCCCGCGTCGGCAAACCCTGCCCGTACTATGAAGTATAGATGCGGGAGCAAAACGAGCGGAATGCGATTTCCTGCCTCTAGCACCAAACTAGAGGAATAAACGGTGAATGCCCACGGTGTACTTAGAAAAAGTGCAGCGAGGGAAAAAGCAGTAAACAAGGTATACGGTTTACTTTTGTCTTTAGTAACAAACCAAAGAAACAATCGGTGAGCAGCCCGCGGTAGCTTACTCTGCCCTCGTAAGCTCTTTGAAGAAGAGTAGACGAGGGAAAAATTGGTGTGGAGCGTCTCCTGTCTCTAATGTCAAATTAGAGAAATAAACGGCAGTAGCCCGTAGTAGACTACTTATGACCACGTACACTAAGCGGAAGCGTGAACGCGGTAAACAATTGGTGTGGAGCGGTACTCCTGCGTCCTGCCTCTAGCACAAAACTAAAGGATAAAACAGTGCAAGTGAGGATACCTCTGCCCACGATAAACTTTTGAAGAAAGTTGATCGCAGAAATAATCTTTTAAGAACGAAAATTCTAGAGACTCCTTGTTGGCATGGTACCAATACGTAGCCTTTAGTGTGTCTCTTTTTAGGAATTCTACTTTTAAGTACTCAAGATTGGAACACAACGACTGGGTAAAGCAGAAGACGATTCTTTTAGATTTCTTTTATTGAACATAATATATACAATTTGTCTTATTACTAATAAGATACTTATGATAAATTTACATTTGTTGGCACATAGGGGGCCTAACGTTATACAATGACTTAAGTTTAACAAATTATAAATATATAAAATACATGTCAAAAAATTTAAATTAAAAAGTCGGTTGACTTGATCGTCCTCAGGGTGTTCATACCCGGTTGTCAATGAAAGCAGAAGACGAATTATGTTGAAAATCCAACCTTCCCATATGAATATAAGTAAATGTGAACTTATAGAACAACCAAACCAAATATAATTTACGCCTTTTGTGTATACAACGATTTATCCCATCAATTGGTGTGCATCCATTTTGCTGCATACATAGGGGGATATTGTCCATTTAATTAATTAATAGGGAAGTAAAGTGTAACGCTTCGTTACAATATGACAAAATAAATGTTCAAAATTGCAGGGTGAATATTTATTTGCTTAAAACTACAACAACTGAATTAAAATAATAGAAATTGAAATAACTCGATTTGAAAATTAGAGCTACAAAAGTGAAGGGCTGTGGGAATACGCTAAAATTTTTTTCTATGCATCAGGCTTTGAAGAACAGTAACAGTAAATGCTGTATGTGCAAAATTCTGTTTTTCAAAATTCTGTTTATGCCCAATTTCAGTATTTTAAAGAAGAATATTCTTTTTTTTTAATGTGATCTCTATTTCTTGCCCTTGTCACCTGTGCGTTTGCGAAATTAGACTCATTTTTAAAATCATTTAATCATTTTCTGAAACTCGAATTCGACTACAGTTGGTATTCTAAAAGTTATACATCCATCTTCACTTCTACTTATATTGAGAAACGCACAACATCGCTCACGACTGTTCATATTTTATTCCGAATCTAGTATTAATCCAAATTAATGTCGCAATTGTGATGATTATGAATTTTTTTTTAAACGAGATCTATAAATTTTTGATAAAAATGGACAAAATTTTATGCATGTTGGTAACTTTTTTACTATTGCTCCTATTTATTTAATCAACCTGAGGGTAA
This sequence comes from Melangyna quadrimaculata, assembly GCA_949320155.1. Taxonomy (NCBI): domain Eukaryota; kingdom Metazoa; phylum Arthropoda; class Insecta; order Diptera; family Syrphidae; genus Melangyna; species Melangyna quadrimaculata. Next base: position 139,424,456 of record OX439485.1, on the reverse strand, counting down.
GACCGCCATTCCATCTTCCAACCATCAATACTGATAATGTTATTTTGTATCCTTTGAATACTTCCGTAATTTTTTTTTTTGAATTTTCAAAGATAAAACAAAACTCAGCCGTCTTCCCAGTAGGCATGTCATTTTTTTTAAACCAGGCTGCCAGTTTTAAAATTTTCTAATCTTCAAATTTACTACGTAAAAAAGTGTAGTATTGACTGATCTTACGGCAGCAAAAAAAGCCAAGCTTTTTATCATAAAAAACCTTTAATTATTCTGTATTTAGAAAAAATCGTTTTGATAATGTATAAAAGTGCGCACTTTTTTACATTATCAAAACGATTTTTTCTTTAATACAGAATTTAGAAAAACAGAATTTTGAAATACAGAATTTTGCTCATACAGAATTTTTCTCATACAGAATTTTGTTCATACAGAATTTTGCGTAACCAGAATACTGAAAAACAGTATTTTGAAATGCAGAATTTTGAAAACAGAATTCTGACCATACATAATTTTGACCCCAACCCTAAAATAAAATATAGAAATAAAAACCGGACCTAGTTGAGTAATTAAAACGTTGGTTTTGTGTTTTTCATTTCTCTTACAAAAACCTTGTTGACCAATGAAATCAAATTTAAACCAAACGATTGCAGAAATAATGGCGTCCAAGTTTCAAAGATGCCTTTTTAACAATTATTATATTAGCTAAATTTTTTTTTTTAAGTAAAATTTTAAAAGAACCAGACAGAATTTTGATCCAACTCTATTTTAGAAATGCAAATTTTTGAGTCAGTATGTCTTACAGAACTTAGCTTAATATTTTCGAAGTAACTCTTGAGTTCTCGGGAGCAGGGGTATGTCCACATAAATTATGTTTGTACAGCCGTTACATTAGCGACGTTCTTTTCAATTCTTCAATACTTCAATACAAATAGCCAGTGGCATTTCTCTTCTTAAAAAAAACTTTAAGAAATTTAATCTCATTTTTAGTATTCATTTTATAACAACAAATTATTTATTCTTTTTAGATCAAGTTCCCTACATTAATCTTCCTCTACATACATTATTGGTCGTGCGTACAAATGGTTTTAACTTTGAAGTCGAGGAGATTGCCCTACACGTCGAATGTGTTGACACATATCGTGTTAAACCTAAGGTATAATAAAATAGAATAATATTAAAATTTAAGAAATTCATACAATAATACAATACACAACATAAGTATATACAAAACGGCACACAAACATAATTAATACTCCCCCTTTTCTTTCAGAATTGCAATGTAGAGCGTACAAGTTCTGATGCCCTTGGTACAGTGCCCGCTCACTTTGATGCACCTCTGCCAAAAGTTACTCAAGGCCTTACAAGCCGTTAAAGCAAAACAATAGTCTAATGCCTACTTTAACTAAAACATCATAAACAACAGCACAACAATCATCAACATCATCATCGTGCAACAAAATAATAAAACAGAATACAAACTTTTTCATAAAAACATCTTTCAGAAAAAAAAAAAAAACTATTATTGGTCTCAAAGGAAAATCATTTAAGTTGTATGTTTTTTTTAATTTATCCCTGTTCACATTTTAATTTTTTATTTATTCAGAAAAATTTTATAGTAATTTTTTTATACACACTATATTTTATAAGTTTTAGACATATGTATGAATACAGTAGACACTTAAACGCATGAGCATGTACAGAAAATGTAAGGCTTCTATCACTCCCATGCAATAAGCACAATAATTATGACTTTAAAATACAAAATGATAATAAATATACATTTTTTTTTAAATCCCTCGAAATTCACCTGAAACGGTACTAAATAAAAAATACATATACAGTATGTACGAGTATGTGTATCATGACAAACTTGTAAATGTTCATCAATTGAAGAGTCTACCGTCTAAAGCAATGTTAATTGATATAAATTTTATTTTCTATTGCACAACAATAACAAAAAATACAGCAAAATCTATGAGTAACATAAAATGTCAATTTTGTAAAGAAAAAAAAAGAAAATAATACATTATTAAAAAAACAAAGAAAAACAAACTCAAGACGACATAATGCATTTTTATTATTTAGAATAAATATTACTATTTAGATTGAATCGATTTGATTGATGGTAAAATTGGAAAAAAATAAAATCAATTAAATAAAGTAACTAAACACAAAAATTGTAGGTACATATAAAATTAAGTTGTTACAAGAAAAATGTTTAGTATTGTGTTTCTTGAGCATTAAAAAAGAAAAAAGAAAGAAAAATTATATAATAGCTATATCTACTATTTAATATAATTAAGTATTTAGAAATTTTTTACACAATGAAGATGTTTTCTACATTGGAATGCAAATAGAAATTTATATAACTAAATAAAATATTTTGGCATGAATGAAAATAGTTCGAACTTAATGTCAATAAACATTTATGTATTAAATTTATATAATGAGATGATTTTTAAGAAAATATATAAATTGGTAATTATTACTTTAATTATTGTAATGGCAAAATATATGTATGTATGTATAAGCAAACGAAATGTTTTCTAGAGTTAAAATAAATATAATGTATATTTTAGTAAAAAAAATAAACATTTGGCTTTTATTTGTATAAAGGTGTGAATTTTACAAAGCATTGAGTCATGTTCTAAATGATAAGCTGTTGCTGTTGACTCAATTGTCGGATACCTTTTTTTAAGGTGGTAAGAACAAATTTGTGAAAATCCATTTTTTCGATGAATTATTATTATTTCTGCCTGCGATCTCTTAATTTTGTATATTTGTCTTTCTATTCGCTTGGCTACATTCTACACGGTTTTATTGACTCTGTAACTAGCGTTACAACTATTAAACAGCCCTGATGAAATATTTTATTTTTCTCGAAAACGGCTTCTACGGTTTCGATAAATAAGATTTGCGTAAGCTTTAAATAGTACCTGCAATCTAACTTAAAAAAAAAAAAAAAAAGAACTGCACCATTATTAAAAGTACTTCCCAAAAGGTATTTCATTTAAAAAGAAAATAAAAGCATGTCCTAGTAGCCGACTACGGGAAAATATACTGATATTTCCTATCAGTAAGAATGAATCAATCAAAGTTGTAATCAAATTATTTGTTAATATCGTTTCGCTCCGATTTTACGTTGGTCTACAATCTATTAATCTACAAAAAGTATTAGTTAATAAAAAAAAATTTTACTTATATATTTGGCAAAATTATAAAAAAAAGGTGAAACGTTTCAAAAACAGAAAGAATTTTTAAAATTAAAAAAAAAAACTGAAATCATCTTCTACGACAGTCATCCTCTTACTTTAAATATTGTCACGTCTTGAATTTTAAGGGCGAATTTTTATCTCAGTAAATATTGGTTTAAGAGAAAAAAATGTTAAGAACAAATTTGTTAAAAAATAAAAATTCATTTAAAAACTTCTTTTCAAAATATGCAATATTTTTTAAGCAACATGAGCACTCAAAAATTTAAATACAGACGATTGTTATGTTCTTTTTTTTATTTGTAACGAAATTATATTTGAGAATTTTAAAGATTTTCGATAGAGCTACAGAAGTACAAGAAATCTATACAACAGGGGTAATTAGATAAAATTAATGAAATCGCTAGCGTGTAGATGAGGTTCAAGCATGAACAAATTGGTAAGGAGAGGAGGTCTATAGGCAGGAAAGGCAATTTTCTTTCAAAAAAACTTACTAAAAATAACGAAGATCAAGAAGAGTAGAAAATAAAATTAATTCTGTTTTAAGTGATTGAATATAATTCAATTAAAAGTTCAAGTTGAGATAATTTGATTCACAATTTAATCGTAAATAAACTAGCCAGGTTTGTGGTCAGATTAATTATTTGAAACTTGTTACACCATATTGAACGCAAAAATCGTAATAAAAAGTTAAAAAATTAAAAACAAAATAAAAAAACGTTTATTTTCAAATTTAAACTTTTTATTCAGCACGTATGCATTTCGGTTCTCGGCTGTGGAACCATCATCAGCGAACGACAATTAAACAAGCACACATATTTGATCTAAGTAATCCCAGTAGGAAATCTCGACGTCGATGAAATTTTTTGGTGAATTCATGAATGGATTCACCGACTGTTTCCATCGCGGAACGGTATGTAATGATTTCATAAAAAAAAGGTTATGCATTTTTTCATCAGTTAACTAAATTCAAATGAATTGAATGCTTACAACTTATTAAAATTTCAGTTACAAAATCATAAACGGTGATTCCACTGATGAAGAGTAATGCATAGGATCATGACTTCGTAAATGATGTTTGGTTCTCTGCTTTGGTTGTTCTGTCTTCTTGCCGAGAAAGAAAAAATACAAACAAAAAGCCTTTTCTCTACTTGCCATGACGATTTCAAAGATGGGAAAAAAAATACACGAGTTTTTGAACCAAATAGAGGAATATTCTTCTTTACATAATGTTTCCTAATAAAATAATAATAATTAATAAAACAAATAATTACTGCCTTTTCTCTACCTATTCGAAGTAGGTACGTTAATATGATAATGAGTTCCTGAGTGATAATCGAAATTGGGTTCTATGCATTGTTGTGGTTTTTTTTTTTTCTTAAATAAAAAAAAACATCCCTATTGCCTATTTTGTACCTAACCCGAGAAATGCGAACATTTCAGGGGTGAATGGTAATGTACAGAGTCATGCACATGCTTATGACAAGAGTTCGTGGGTTTTTTTTAGAGAAAGAGAAAAAAAATTAAACCAGAATTTCCAGTTTTTTTCGCGATCATTAAATAGCCTTTTGTTCTAGAAATTGTGTGTCATTTCAAGTTCATTGTCTTTTTTGTACCTACCCCGAGAAATGCAAGGATTTCAGGGGTGGATGGGAATGTACAGAGTCATACTTATGACAAGAGTTGGGGTTTTTTTTTAGAGAAAGAGAGAAAAAACATATAAACCAGAAATTCCCGTTTTTTTAGCGATCATTAAATAATAACCCTTTTGTTCTAGAAATTTGTTGTCATTTCAAGTTCATTGTCTTAAGTGAAAGTAAGTGTAATTAAATACGTACGTACGTACGAGATGCTGTCAAAACTGATATGCCATCAGTTCAGCTTTAAAAAAAAGCTATCCAGCAAGGCCTGAAAAGGATTAAGAACCTGCATTATAAAAAGATATGCTAACAAAAGAAAGAAGTAGCGACAGTATCAACAAAAGAAAAGGAAATCGAGGACCTATTCATGCATGCAGACTTCAGCATTTTGAAATTTTTTTTTATTACATATCTTAATGTAAACATCTATGCGTTTATTTATTTTTTTTTTATATTATTTTTGTTTTCTTTGTTTAAATTATCTTAATGTATTTTATTAGACATGTTTTTCCTGAAGTATCGTTTTTCATTTTTTTTTCATAATAAATGTTTTATTAAGTTATCTACATACATATAACTTGTTACACGAGAACAGTTTTTTTTATTTTGTTCAAAGGGAGAAGATATATACATACATACATTACTGATGGTTATGATTTTATTATATAATGAACTTTCACATGTTATTCATTTCAAATCATGCAGTGATGTATAACCCAGTTTCTTTCCATTATATTTTTCATCCAATATAATTCATTTGTGAATGACAGTGCTACATTAATAAAGTGATTTCATGGATGAGCATTCATGGTATTTTTCACCCTCTGAATAAGCAACTCTTGCTTACCTAGTGATTTCATAATTGAACGTTCATGGTATTTTTCAGCATATTTAACTCATATATGAATTATGGAGTTACATTTACAAAGTGAATTAATAGGTGAGCATTCATGTCATTTTTCACTCGGTGAATAAGCAACTCTAAGCTATCGAGTGATTTCACAGCTTAAAGTTCATGCTATTTTTCATCACATATAATTGCTTATGAATAAACTAGTTACCCCTACTTCGTGATTTCACTGGTAAATATTCACCTACAAAATCACTAGGTGACCGGCCTATGACAGCCCTATGTTAAATTCACCGCTGTTTTCATGCCAAAAGTCATGGGTTGTAGCTTCCACTCACCGATGAAAAAGCTGGTGATTCCGACATGAATTTTTTGAAATTTCCTACTGGGATGATAAACCACATACCATTACATCATTTGAAAATAATTTTAGACTCATTAAAAATGTAAACAAACCACGCAAACTGGACGCATATCAGTCATTACACATTCACATAAACGACAACTTGATGAATTTGGAACCTGGACCAATTGACTCTTTCCTGTTCAATGTGCTTAAGAAGGAGAAACAATAAAAACTGTTTACTCTCTTTATTTTGTTGTATTAAAGTCCAACTAGTTTAATGCACTTGCTATGTACCTAATTTCTTTCCCCCATATTAATAAACGAAGCTATCTTTAACTCGTGGATTAGGAGTAAGATTTCTGCCACTTACGAGCTAGCTTAGCCACCAAGGAAGGTATATTTATTTGTCCTAGTTAATCCTTCGCTAAACTACCTTCCTGGGTTGTTTAGCTAGCTCGTAAGTGGCAGAAATCTTACTCCTAATCCGCGAGTTAAAGATAACTCGCCGCTGGCTTCGTTTATTAATATGGGGGTTTATGTTTTGTTTAAATGTCGTTCGCTGATGATGGTTCCGCAGCCGAGAACCAGGGTTGTAAGATTGTGCGATTTATCGCCAAATGTGCGATTTGAAATTTCATTTGGCGACACAAAAATCGCACATTGCAAAATTTGCAAAAGTTCACTCAAAGCTGACTAAAACGGCATCCTGTTAAATGTATATCCATGCTGCAAAGGCTATGAAAAGGATCCCATTGATAATGATAAAATATTGCAAATATATACATAAATCGAATATATTAAAGAGGACTAAGTACAAAGGATTTTTTTTATTTGTAGGTTTTATTTTTATTGTTATCTTAAAGTTACCTTTGTAATTTTGTTTATTTTTTTTAAATTTGATTTGTTTTGATATTAAAACTACAAATTGCTAAATTTTATTTTATTTTTAAATTTGGTGATTTTTAGGGTGGATAATTTTGAAATTTGGCGATTTTTGGCGACTTAAATTTTACTTTTGGTGATTTCACTTTTCAAAGCCTGACAACCCTGCCGAGAACCGAAATGCATACGTGCTGAATAAAAAGTTTAAATTTGAAAATAAACGTTTTTTAATTTTGTTTTTAGTTTTTTAACTTTTTATTACGATTTTTGCGGTCAATAAGGTGTAACAAATTTCAAATAATTAGTTCAAGTTGAGGTCGCTTCCCCTTTTAATTGGTTTCTTAAAATAATTTAATAATCAAATGGGTTAAAAGGCTATGGCTACCTACGTTACACATCCTGGTTCAACACTCAGTATTAACGTATCCCAAAATTATATTCCAATTATTTCCTCTCTTTAAAGTGATGTTGGATATACCTAAAGTAAAACGCATCAGTAAAAAAAATGTTCTTTTTTAATTAACATTAGGATTTGAAATATAAAAAGGATACAATGATTTGATGAGAAATCACTTGAAATCATTTTTTCATAAACAAAAATTCTTTGGAACAAATATTTGTGTCTTAAAAAAGCATTTTTTCAATTTTGGTGATGAAAATTCCGTACGGACAAAATTCACTAAACTATCAAAAAGGTTTACTGATAGGTATAAGCGGCCCTAAGTAATAAATTAATTTATGGATTCGATTTTAGATGAAAATTGATATTTTTGCATACTTTTTCGTTTATTACTATATGGGTCATTATTTTTGATTCTTGATGCATGATATGTCCTGGGTAGTTTATAGCACTTTTAATATCGCGAATAGTAAGCGAATTTTGGGTCTATCTGAAAGTAAGGATGATGGCTCTTGAGTCGAGTTTAGTGCCATATTTTCTGCTTAAGTGGTGGAGATGACAACTGTTGGCTGTTTTTTTTCGAATTCCATGAGATAGCACCATTATGTATAATTTAAGCTAAATGTTCGTAATTTATTGCAATCAAAATTTAAAATTATTCAAGTTTATTACATTTCTTTAAAACTATTGTAGATTTTATTTTAATTTTCGATTAAAGATAAATAAATATCAATCTACATGTTTTTAATTTGATTAATAGAGCTGCTTATCAAATCTTTGTTGGGTTGGCGTTGTTCTTTGTATTCCATTTCATTTAGGGCATAGGTACTATTGTGTTTTTTTTTAGCCATATAGATCCGTAATCGATTTTTAAAAGTTTTTATGATCGTTTTATTAGGATATGAAATAAACGCTTTAAACTGATTTTTGGTTCACCTAGTTATGAGGCAATAACTAAGGAAATAGTAAAACTGCCACTAAATCCATATAAGGGTAAATTGAGAGTCCAAATTTTATATCAAAAATTCAAATGTCAATAACAGTCATCAGCCACAAAATCACTATCGGCCGAATGAAAGTATGTAGTGTGTACTACTCTGTGTCATTCTTCTATAGAAATAAGAAAAGAGTTTCGGTCTGTGATTAAGATAGTTTATTCACTAAATATATGTATGTATTTGTTTGATGGATGTATGTAAATTGGTATATACAGTATTTAGATAAGTATGATTCTATAGTATTATATTTTATGAATTATCGTAAGCAAAATTGATGTGAGCAATCGCGTTTACTTATTAATCGACCGACATTTTTACATCATACGTTTGCGTCATCGTTTTAAAATAGGAAATAAGAATAGGTACGCAAACAATCCAAAGTCTGATCCCAGACTGAGCAATAAACCATCATCTTACATTCACGTACCACAAAATGGAAACTCAAGGGCCTTCTAGGTATGTAGGTATACCTACCTACAAAGCCCAAACAAAAATAAAAACTGGGGAGCCTACAAAAAAAAATTAATCTCATCCATTGACCGTTAAAAACAACCAAACTCCACTCCATTTAATTAACAATTCTTTGCATATTAAAAAAAAAAAATGAGACAAAAAAGCGGAAAATGAAAAATTTTCAAACTATTATCTTAAACCAATATCGAATTGGTTAACGAATAAAACTTTTCCGAAAAAAACTTTAATGACCCTACGACAGCTATTCTAAATGCTATCTATCTACCAATCTACTTTCAATTCGAAATCATAAATAGGGAATTATCATAAACCCTAATATCGTCTTAAATGTTTGTTCGATTTGCCCATTTCTATCAGTACTGAAAAATATATATATTTCAAAAAGAAATAGGTATTCAAATGTGTCCAAAAACGGTCTCCAAGCGTTAAAAAATTCTAAAATCTCTAAAAATTAACACATAATCTATGTAGTTACCTACCTAGGTACTTTTGTCACATCTTTAAACGTTCGAAGACCGTTTATGGACACATAATCTCCATTGTCCATTTACATTTTTAGCAGGAAAATTTTTTTTGTTCGGTTGGTGTAGGAGGGTTCAGTGTGCGTATACCATATGAGTTTCGGGGCCAAAAGCCCCCCCATTTGGACCACCATCTTGAAAAGGGGATGGAATCCGTTTTTTCTGCGATCTCTTGCGTAACGTTAACTTCACAAAAAAGATACGTCTTTTTTGTAGAGAATTAAATTTGCTAAAATTTTGTCTGAGAAACTTTTTACCGTTAAATCAAAGTGAAAAAGTTATAGTAAAAATAAGATGAACATACCTATACCTTTATTCACTTAAATGAAAAAAAAAATCACTTGTCTTTTGTAGATAAGTACAGCAGTACAGAAAAGCTTTTTCTATACTTTTTTTTCAAAATTAAGTGAAAAAAAATTTTATGACCCTTTAATTATATTTTTTTTGAAAATGTTCATCTTATTTTAACTACCTATAACTTTTTCACTTTGATTTAACGGTAAAAAGTTTCTCAGACAAAATTGTAGTAAATTTAATTCTCTACAAAAAAGATTAAAGCATTTTTTTGTGAAGTTAACGGTACGCAAGATATCACAGAAAAAGGTATTCCACTCCTTTTTCAAGATGGCGGCCAAATCGGCCAAATAGGGGGCTTTCAAGACCGAAAATCGTATAGTTTAAGCACACTGACGCCTTCTACACAAACCAATACAAAAATTTGTCCTACTAAAAATGTGAATTCAATGTAACATTTCAATGGACTACCTAACCTAGGTAGGTACATAAGTATTTGAATAATTTGTTCCAAGTGTTGTTTGTATGTACTGATAAAAAATGATGATTATTTCATCAAAATCGAACATAAATTATGTGGACGGTGATACCTACATGCCTATATAATATTTAGTTATGTACCTACATAGGTATTTATGATTTCCGCATTGAAATATGAAAATCGACAAATGCTTCAAATTAGAGTGCATACCTACCTACAAAAACAATTTCGTCATGAAGTAGCAAAACGACATCACTTCTAAGCTAACCTACATACCAATACATATAGATATTTAGATACAATGTACCTAGGTATAAAGTGAAAGTAAAAAGCTGAAAGGTGTGCCGACTAATTATTTATCACGAAATAACTTTGACCTTGCCAGTGTCCTCTGATGATAAAGAAGTCTGTTATTTTTTCATAAAATCACCTCCTTCTTGAAATCAAGCCGTTCCATAGTTCCATTATTTTCATTCATACGTACGTTTTTGGAACTACATACAATATTCTATTATCTTTTATTATCTTTTATTAGCCATCTCACTTTGTTTTGTTTTCATCAAAGTCAACGAAAGGAAATCGTAATGAAATGAGACGACATGTTGTGGAATGGCTCAATGGGTATATTGCTATTTCGATAAATGAAAATTCACAGCTTGAATGTTGTCTCTTTCAAAAATGTACTTTATTAAAATAAAAAATTAAATTGGCAAAGAGGTTGAAGCACACACATTCTGATAAGAAAAAAATGTGCCTTTTAGATAAGTTATTGGTCAGAACTCAGAAGCATATAAGAACCTACCTCAATTTCCATTATAATATTTGTGATGATGCTTCAGAACTGTCTTACATCTGACTGTTATAATACATGAGGAAACTTAATTTTTGGATTTTGACTGTGAAGCCTCTCTGAAGCCTCGGGATCTTACTGTACTAGCCAATCTATTCACAAATTCCTAGTCCGTTAGTTTTACGGAAAGTTTTGGAGCGGGAGTGGACTTAAATCCAAATTAATACAAATTTGAATAAACTGAAAAAATGAAATGAGGAAATGAGCCTCAAAAAACAAATTTAATTTAAATTGAAATGTGATTTCATCAATGACCTATTACTACCTCTAAATATAAAACTGTTCATTTCTTCGTTCTTTCCTGTAGATAGAATGAGACAGTTAAGAACTTTAAACGAATGAAATAACTAAATCTTTTCTTATTAGAACGGTAAAAATATAAAAATTTAAAAAAGCTTTTCACCGGTTATTTTCGTTAAAAGCTTTGTCCAAGAAAATAAGATGAAAAATTTGCCCTTGATTTGACACTCGTCGTCTTTCAGTCGTGGAGTGAAGTTGTGTATTTCGTCGGTTCTATATATTAGTGAATTTGGTAAGTAGGTACTTTTATCTTATAAAGTGCTTCAAAAAATTAAAATTTCCTCAACATTTAATTTTCGATTTTATTAATTTTGTTTTTCTTAACCAAAATTTAAATTACTTCAAATGATTTTTCAACCAAAAAAAAAAAATATGCAATTGCGTCTATACCTACTAAGCATGAAGAATTTTGTTGGCATTACTGCATAATAATTACTGTACAATTGTAATTGTTCTCTTAAACTCGGTGTATTAGTTGTATTTTTGTTAACATTTGTGTTAATTATGATTACCGAAGAGTTGAATTGTGCAAAATATGTCTATACAATTCATGATTAATCGGTAATTTTTTTTTCCAATGACCTTTAATGCCCTTCCTGAGAAAGAAAAATGTGTTTCAGGCGGGGTGTGTACATATATAAGTAGGTATATTTCGTTCATATTTCGATATACCTAATGTATTACTATATTCTTAATTAGATTTCTTGTTTTTCAATAAATTGCATTTTCTTACAATACTTTGCCGGTGAATTTTGCAATCATGTAGAACAAGTTTCGTTTTAATTCGGAAAATTCCTGTTCTGTGTAGACTTTCGATTTAAAAAAAACTTCATTCTCTGATTTCATTTCTCATTTAATTCCGCTTGATAAGATGAACTATTCTACAAATGATACAGGGTGGCAGTTGGCAATGTATTTATACCTACATTAAAATTGGTAAAACAAAATTGTGTAAAGTGATCGTCTCTTAGCAATTTGTGTATCAATCAATTTTTGTAGGTACCTATAATATGTATATTATTATAATCATATATTAAAGGTGCAATATTTTATATTTTTAGAAATCATACGAATAGTTCATAAAAATATGAAACAAAGTTTAATATTTTTGATGTTGGACACTGGCATGGGTTACAGATAGGTTCTTATTATTTATTTGAAAACAAATAATTACTATAGCAGTTTAATCTAATCGTGCTTTAAGGTCCACAGAAGAAAGTAAAAGTTAATTTGTTTTTGTATCTTGACAGTGGGTGTGGGTTGGTATCCATTAAGAAACACTATGTTGTATGTTTTTTTTTTAGTTATCAAGCCTATTGTGAGTTCCGCGTGAAAGAAAATCCGCCAGGAAAAATTATATTTAACTCTTCCCTTAGTGGCCAGTTATAGCGATCAGTAAAAACCATCAGTAAACATTTTCTTTTGGATTAATAAAAGATTTGAAACATAAAAATGGTACGAATCGATATTTAATCAATTAAAATATTTTTTTTCTGGTAAAAAATAATACATACCAAGGAAGAATAATTTTTGTAAAAAAAGCGTTTATGCTGATTGCCATTTCACAAAAAATTGAACATTTCGTTTTAGTTTTCTGTGATATTTTTGTACTGTTCCTCTCCATCAGTAAAAAATTACTGAAGCATTTTACATCATTAAAATTAGTAAAAGGTGTCTGGTGGTTTGACATTTAATTACTGATATAATTTTAATGATTGCCTATAACTGGCTGTACTTAAAAAATTCCAGATTCCACCTTTTTTCATTTAGTTCCTTAGTTGAAAACTGGAATTTTTTACGTAGGGCCGGTTATAGCAATCATTAAAATTCTATCAGTAATTAAATGTCAAACCTCCAGCAACAGCCTTTTATTATTTTTAATAATGTAAATTGCTTCAGTAATTTTTTTACTGATGGATTGGAACAGTAAAAAAATAGAACACAGAAAACTGAAACGAAATGTTTCATTTTTTGTGAGTTGACAATCAGCTGTTCAGTAAAACGAATTTCCATCAGTAAAATAAATAAATGCTTTTTTTACAAAAATTATTCTTCCTTGGGATTATTTTTTGCCAGAAATAATATTTTAATTGATTTGCCATCGATTCGTACCATTTTTATGTTTCAAATCTTTTTATAACACATGAAATTATGCAAAAGAAAATTTTTACTGATGGTTTTTACTGATCGATATAACTGGCCCCTTATTGTGGGTTTCGGGCAAAAAATGTTCCCTGGACGCAAAAATTCCTTTCTTGGCACTATTGACAGCATTTTTTTTGGTGTAAAATATGTCATGTTATTTACATCCAGATTTTCATTTAATTTTTGGTGGTATACCTAGGTAATTGTATATCAAAAGTAACGTAATCACATAGATTTGCACAAACAACGGATCTGTGTAAAGCAAGAACCATACCTGTGTCGCGTGTTGTGTTGTGTAGTCGTGTGTCGCTATCGCTACAATGTATTTCATATGCGTAGAACCATATATGTCTCGTGTCTTGAGTTGCAGTGTGGCGAATAAAATACATGGAATGACGGCGACACACGACACAGGTGTGGATCGGGCTTAAGTAGCCATTCAATAATTCAAATAACGGTTAATCATCAAATTAAAAAAAAAATAAAGACTATACATATCTATTTAATGTCTGTCTCGAGGCAAGCCAATTTATAACAGTTTTTAGGTATTAAAACTTCGCGTAGGTATAACAACTTGTACAAAAAACTGCTTGAAGTATGACCTACGGCGAAATTTCCTGTCCCTGAGGGACCACAAACATTTCTTAAATACCTAATAGGAACTCATAGAGTAGGTAAATTGGCATGTATCGGGATGCTCCCTAATTTTTGTAATTATTATAGGTATTATGTTTTTCAATGTCTTGCAATGTACCGACAAAATACTATCTGGACAAAAATTGATAACGTGAAACTTCTGTCGAGTTCCCAAAACTGGAGTTGTATAGCGGTCTGAACTATGTAATCTGAACCAGCGAATACATTTTAATTAAATTGTTATACATTTTAAACGAAAAAGTATCATCAATGTTCATTTAAGTTCACTGCCGCATGGCAGTTTGTAGGTCATGTAATTTTAAAAACTTAATAAAAATGGGGAGTGGTCTACAGACAAATTTCAGATGATATATTTGTTTTTTACAAAATGTTTTTTTTTTTGAACCAATAAATAAAAAAAAAAAAAAACTTTAAAAACAAAAAAAAATCTGGTTAAATGTTTTCCATGGGTTTTTGACAAAAATTCTATTGATTTAAAAAAAAGATAAAATAAAATAATTCTGTGCCACACCCATTTCTCGGGGTTTATTGGAGCAATGAATAAAAGTATGGGTACCTATCTGAAATGGACATGCTGTTAACTTATGTTTGGATACAATAGTTTTTCTTCCTTTCGGGAATGCACGACATCAAAATGTAAAAAAAATAATGATCATAAAGATTTTTCCATAAAGTGGGGAGAAGGATTTGAAGTTATTTTAACAAACACATTGTGCATAGTTCAAGGTTTTTTATTTTTCGTTTTTTTTTTTCTTTTTTTGTATTCAAATTATAATGGTTTAATGTATAATAAATACAATTAGTTTAATGGGGGAAAACCAATTTTTTTCAAGTTGAACTTTAAATTTAAGTTAAAAAAATATATTAAGCATTTTCATTTAATTCGTTTCCATATGACTAATAAAGAAATATGACAACAAAAAATCAAAAGAATTATTTAATTAAGCAAATAGCCTTTGAAGTATGATCATTTTTTTGGTTTGAACTGCTAGGCTTCATTTTGAAAACTTTGGTACCTATCCAAAATTTTATATTTAGAAATTTATTTTATGCTGATCGTTATGGTTCAACAACAAAATATTAATTTGTCAACCTATGTACCTACAATGTCAAAAACCTAAATATTAAACACTCGAAAAAATGATTTGTTGCGGCCCTGAATCACAGTGCCAAGTGCGTCGCGAATTCGTATGAGGTTTGAAGTCAATAAAATAAAATGCACGACTTTACAAAAATATTAACCATGTTCTGAATAAGAACTGATTATTTTTTCATCTTTAAAGTCGTTTTTGAGGTAAATAACTTTTTTCATAGCCGTTGTATGGCAGGTCCCGTTATTTTTGAGCTAAATAAAAAAAATTCAATTTTCCCTATCGGGAACCACCTGAAACCCTTAAGTACAGAGTTTGAAGAAAATCGCTTCAGGGGCTTAGGTCGCAGTTCGAGGTACAGACATACAGAATTGCGAAACCCACTTTTTTTGCGTTCTCTATCATCTTCGAGTTTGTTTTTTTTACGAATCGAAAACTTGTCCTATAGTCCCTTATATTGTCATTATAAAGTTACTAGAGAAATCTCACAAATCATATTAACTAAACACTAACGTAATTATGTCCACAATGTTTCTTATTGTTGAAAAATCATTGAAAGTTAATTTTTGTTTTTTTTTTTTTGAATTGAAACTTTTAAACAAAAATTTTAGGTACAAAATGATTATTAATAATTTTCTTTTCTATTTAAATTACAGTTTAAAAACCAGAAGTCATCATGTCGAAAATTGGAATTAACGGTTTCGGACGTATTGGACGTTTGGTCCTTCGTGCCGCCATTGCTAAGGGTGCTACTGTTGTTGCTGTCAACGATCCCTTCATCGATGTTAACTACATGGTTTACTTGTTCAAATTCGATTCGACCCACGGTCGTTTCAAGGGAACCGTCTCCGCCGAAGGTGGTGCCTTGGTGGTCAACGGACAGAAAATCACCGTCTTCAGTGAACGCGACCCCAAGGACATCAAGTGGTCCAGCGCTGGCGCTGAATACATTGTCGAATCAACTGGTGTCTTCACAACCATTGAAAAGGCTTCAGTTCATTTGAACGGTGGTGCCAAGAAGGTCATCATCTCAGCCCCATCAGCTGATGCACCCATGTTTGTGTGCGGAGTCAACTTGGAAGCTTACGATCCAGCAATGAAGGTTGTATCCAACGCTAGTTGTACCACCAATTGTTTGGCCCCATTGGCCAAGGTCATCAACGACAACTTCGAAATTGTTGAGGGTCTGATGACCACCGTTCACGCAACCACCGCCACCCAAAAGACCGTCGATGGTCCTTCCGGTAAATTGTGGCGTGATGGTCGTGGCGCTGCCCAGAACATCATCCCAGCTGCTACTGGTGCTGCTAAGGCTGTCGGCAAAGTCATTCCAGCCTTGAACGGCAAACTTACTGGCATGGCCTTCCGTGTCCCAACCGCCAACGTATCTGTCGTCGATTTGACTGTCCGTCTTGCCAAACCAGCCTCATACGAAGCCATCAAGCAGAAGGTCAAGGCTGCCGCCGAAGGTCCCCTTAAGGGAATCCTCGACTATACCGAAGAGGAAGTCGTCTCATCTGATTTCATCAGTGACACCCACTCGTCGATCTTTGATGCCAAGGCCGGTATCTCATTGAACGACAACTTCGTCAAACTCATCTCATGGTACGACAATGAGTACGGTTACTCCAACCGTGTCATCGACTTGATCAAGCACATGCAAAGCAAGGATTAAACATCTTCTTTGGGAGAGAGAAATATACAAACAAAGAACTCAGCCTAGAACGCTCCCAAACCATTGCGCTCTTATTTTAATAAAAAAAATTCAATTTTAATACACTTAAGCATTGTTATGTTACAAACAAAAAAATTATATTTTAAAAATGTATTCTTTAGAGCCGCAAAGAGTTGAGTATATAATTATTAATTAATATTCTATTAAACAAAAAAAAAAAGTTATACTGTATTTCCACCAAAACAAACAAGAGTAAAACGATAAAAGTAAACTTGTAGAAGATACGTTCTAATTTTCTGATTTTCGGAAATAAATTATGTGTCGTAAGGTAAAATTATTTTGTTTTATTTTGTTGCAAATGAAAGTTCAATTCCTTAATCTTGTTGAAAGATTTGCTTCAATTGGAATTGTAGCCAAGCCTTCAAAAGATTGCTATGGCTGCTTTATCTATCACAACGTCAAAGGTTATGCAAACAAATTAATGCAAAATCGCAATATATTTCATGACGATTATAAATTGACTAATGACTAGGAATTAAGTCACACCGAGGCAGATAAGATTAAACCAAATTATTGATTGAATTTGGACTTCATTATGATGATAATGAAAGATTTTGGGGGACTAGTTCAGAACTTCATTATTAATGTGTACATTCATAAACGGTTGGTTGCAGAAATAATGCACAACCAATCATCAACATTTTCAAATGCATCATTTTTGTTAAGCGTGTTCACTATTGCAAATTTGAATCAAATCATGCGCAAACTTAAAACTAACAAGAAATGTTTTGATGCTATTGCATAAGATTGATTTGCATTAGAAGCGGAATCGCTATTGCAACGAAGTTGTGATGTATGAACTTACTCTATGTATGAACTTACTCTATGTTACATAATTCTAAACTATAATCTCGTAAGAAAATGGAGTTTTTCATTTTAAGCATACCGTTAGTTAGCTTGTTTTTTTTTATTTGCTAAGGAACAAGTATTTATTAAACGTACAGGCCACATTATGCAGGTAACTCGCTAATCCTATAACGTGAGTCACTTGCGTTTTCGTAGTATTCTTTGTTTAAAGGACATTCACATCAGCAGAATATTCAGGGCGGAATCAAAATTTCCCTTGAAACTCTCGATAGGATCTATTTTCTATCAGTAATGTCCATTTGTGATTAATAACTTGAATTTGCTTGCGGTTTTGCACAATTTCATGTCATTTCTAGCACCCAAAAGAACTAAGAGCACTTTCGACAGATGTAATTCATGGGTTAACAAACACGATTCGTACTATTAGTTTTACAAATTAAACGCAAATGTTCGACCCTAGCTAGGTATCCGTCGGAACGGAAAAAAAAGTATTTTTGCTACGAAGTATTCTTCCAACAAGCTTATAGAAACAAAAATCCCCCGATTCGTATGAATTGGGCTAGAGTATGTTGTTTCATTCTTCTCTAGTTGCTACCATGATTTTTATAAATGTAATCCTTAAAACTCAAAGCCACTTGTAGTTCAATAGAAAACTCGTGCATTTAAACAAATGCAATTTATAAATAACAGTGGAACAAATTTAAGCAAATATATGTGGGCGAAACAAACTTTTCCCCATTTTTTGAATATCGTGGTCCGAATCCGACCTCAGAATTGTTGGATTAGCAAAAAGTACCAACAAAAAATGTTTGTTATTTTTGGGGCTAATTACCCCCAATTTCAATTTCCAGTACAAAAATCATAATGGTATATGAAATGTTTAATCTTCTCAAAAAATCAAATTAACCAAATTTATAGGGAGTGAACTATTGGGAAGTAAAGACTTAAAGTTGTTGGAGGAAAAGATGAGTACTTGCAGATGCCGTAATGTTTTTTTGTGGCGAAAAAGTTATTGGTGGTCATAAACATCAAATATAACGATTTTTGGCACTTTTAACAAAGATATCTCAAAAACCTGAGCCAATACAACAATTCCGAGAACGGATTCAAATTAAGAAAGCAAAAACCTTTCCCCAAAGGTTAATTTGATTTATGCCGCAAAATATATGTTCCCCGTGTAACTAATAGTGGGACCTCTGGCAGAATTGTAATATACATATCATTTTTTATTTTATTTACATTTTTTTTCATTTGAAAAACAAGTTGTAATATTCACCCCTATTAAGGCTCTCGAGGTGACAAAAAATAAATAAATCGGGTGGCACAACGGCTCATGAAGAACCAGCGCCTAGTGACTAACAACTCGCAACCATTCCTGTGTGCGCCTTTCGACAGGAATGGAAGGGACCTACAATTTTATGCCGAATCCGAACGGCTAGACGAGAAGCACTTATTCGTGACAAGTGATACTCTTGGAGGATTTGTCAATTCCTCGCAAGAGGCAGTAGCCCTGAAAAAAAACTTTTTAGTTTTTTAGGTGGACGAGGCGAGGTGACAGTCCATGTTTAATTTGAATGAATTGTGTCATAATGGCCAGAATGGTTAGGATTTGATGGAATTTCGAAAATTTATTTAAACGCCATATACCAAATAAAAGGGCTACATGAAATTTGACCCCAATGAAAAAAGGCCCCAAACAAAAAATGAAAAATGGCCCCACATTTGGGGCTTTTTTTCATAATGAAAAATGGACCCATTTTCAAAATGGAGAAATGGCCCCAAACAATATATGAAAAGCTGCCCCAAAAATTTATATGAAAAGCAACAACGACATAATGATTTGATTTACGATTTGGGGCCATTTTTCATGGTTTTGGGGTCTATTTTCATTTTACAGTTTGGGGTGAAATTTCTTTTAAAATGCGATATTTTACTAATAAATAATAGCACGAAACTAAAAATGAAAAATGGCCCTAAAAGTGAGAAATTTTTCCATAATGAAATAAAGCCCCAATTTCAAAATGGAAAAATCTCCCCAGAAATTATGAAAAATCACCCCAAAACCGAAACACTAAAAGAATTTGCTGAAGCAAAAATAAAAATCGACAAGTGATAACAACAACTTATAAAGTATTTTATTAACACATTATTTAGAGACATCAATAGTATCGTAACATTTGCCCTACATTAAGGATAGCGATAATTCGCTTCTCCATTTCCTAAGGCATCTGCAATCAGCTTCAAATTGCATTCCCTGCATACTTCCAAATGCCTGCATGGCAAGAAGAGAACAGAGGGTTGCAGGTCCTGGCATATAACACACAAATCTGGATTAATTAACTGTTTTGAATTCGATGGTCCAGGAACATTGTTTTCCTCATCAGAAGATTCATCCTTTGAGTTTTCAGAGTCTTCAAAAAAATCCTCTTTGGGGACCATATCACTGCATATGTTACTTTGGTCAAAAACCATACGCGATAAATACGACATTGCAGTTATTTTTCCCTGCTGAAGCAGAAGATTTGCCTCTTCAATTTTGACATCTTTATCAGAATATATTTTACGTCTTTTAACGACGAACTTCCGCCACTGTTCGCCATCATTTGAAAGCTTCGTGCCTTAAAAAATTCCTCATTACGAATTAAATTTAAAGAAATTTCCATTCTTTTCAGCCTGCCGCCCCAAAACACCATTGTATGCTTCAATGGCAGAAGTTCTTCTCGAGCTTTGGCCATGCACACTGAAATTCTCGAATCCAACCTTTACAAAAATAAAAGAAACATTTTAAGTGTTACTCAAACTAATAGTTTAAATAGCAAAATTACT
Source organism: Melangyna quadrimaculata (assembly GCA_949320155.1). Taxonomy (NCBI): domain Eukaryota; kingdom Metazoa; phylum Arthropoda; class Insecta; order Diptera; family Syrphidae; genus Melangyna; species Melangyna quadrimaculata. The sequence goes on along the minus strand of OX439485.1, from coordinate 139,403,953 downwards.
TTAGTCATCCATTGATTTTCAAAATACTTAAGGAATGCACCAAAACTGCCATTGCTATCCATCATTCCTATGTTGGATCGTATATTTTGACACGCACCTGGAATATGGGATGGTGGCAAAAGTGGTATAGCCATTATCTTTTTGTACTCGTCCCTGGCACCCTTTGCATTTCGCCGTATGGCTTGACAATAATGAAACCTGAAACATTTTTAAAAATTAAAAAAACATAAAGTTCATAGCCGTGTTTTTTGAGAGAGTGACTAGCAACTCAGCAAAATGTTTACACGCTAAACAAATTATTATAGAGAATTTTGTTTGTGTGTTTCCGTGTAAAACTTTTACTGAGTGGCTAGTCACACTATCAAAAACAACGGCTCTATGTACATACATAAATATATGTAGAAATATGTAAGTATTAGATTCAAAAAACACGTACCAGCATCCAATATTGTTTGCTTGCGGAAACATTTCTTTTATAGCCTGTCTCATTCCATTTTCATAATCAGTTTTAAAAGCTGATGGTGCCATATCGAAAATGTTGTCCTATATATTGGAAATATCTAAGAAAAAGTATAGAGAATTATTATAAAAGGACAGTGATTTCTTATACGCCTATTTTAACCTAATTTATAAAATTGTAAAAGTATATTTCTAAATAATTGTACAAAAAATCGCGCGATTTTTTTGTACGATTATTAAATATGTGTCCCAGTATCGAAATTTTAAAATGTTTGTGTAAGATAATTTAATATGTGTCCCAGATCTCTCCTTTTAATATTTTGTAAATCAGATTAAAATAATCGTACAAAAAATCGCACGATTTTATGTACGATTACTTTAATCTGATTTACAAAGTTTTAAAAGGATAGCTCTGGGACACTTATTAAATAATCGTACAAAAAAAACGCGCGATTTTTGTGTAAGATTATTAAATATGTGTCCCAGAACTCTCCTTTTAAAATATTGTAAATCAGATTAAAATAATCGTACATAAAATCACGCGATTTTTTTAATCTGATTTACAAAATTTTAAAAGGAGAGTTCTGGGACACTTATTAAATTATCTTACACAAAAATCGCGCGTTTTTTTTGTACGATTATTTAATAAGTGTCCCAGAGCTATCCTTTTAAAATTTTGTAAATCAGATTAAAGTAATCGTACATAAAATCGTGCGATTTTTGTACGATTATTTTAATCTGATTTACAAAATATTAAAAGGAGAGTTCTGGGACACATATTAAATTATCTTACACAAAAATTTTAAAATTTCGATACTGGGACACATATTATTGGAAATTTTAATAAGTGTCCCAGAACTACCCTTTTAAAATGTTGTAAATCAGATTAAAATAGTCGTATATAAAAATCGCGCGATTATTTTTCCACAAAATTTCTCACTGCATTTTTTTTACTATAGGTAGCTACTTCGGTGAACTAATTGGGATCGCGATTGAATTTTAATGAAAAAAATTCAATTATTTTTCTTATTTAAACAAAAAGTACTATGACAACAGTATTATGTATGTAAATGTTTTTTTTTTTTACATACATATGTACATCATGAATTATAAAAATTTAAGTAAGCTCCACACTTCGTTACTGTCCAAAATTGGGGCTATATTTCATAATGAAATTTCACCCCAATCTGAAAAATGAAAAATAGCCCCAAATGTATGAAAAACACCACATTGCAGAAAAAGTAATGACTTTTTTTGTTGTTGTTATAGATGAAAGATTTTGGGGCCATTTTTCATGTTTGGTTTGATGCTTTTTTCAATTTTAAGATAGTTTTGGGGCCTTTTTTCATTTGATTTGGGGCGATATTTCTATTTTAACATTGGGGTAGTTTTTCATTATGAAAAATTGCCCCATTTTTGGGGCAATTTTTCACTTTTTTAAAAATAAAACTTTGGGGTCATTTTTCATAATGAAATATGACCCCAAAATTTAAAATGAAAAAAGGCCCCAAAACCATGAAAAATGGCCCCAATTTACAAATTCAAAACCTTTTTTTGTTTTTGTTGTTTTCCATATACATTTTTGGGGCCATTTTTCATATTTTGTTTGGGGCCATTTTTCATTGGGGCCAAATTTCATGAAGCCAAATAAAAGGTAATACAACAGCCTATAATTTTCGAATAAAAATATTAACAATTTTACCCGCTAAAAATGTTAAATATTACAAGTCGTTGTTGTCTTCACTCCTAGCCTTTTGCTCTTTTTTATTTCCATCTTTTTTTTTCGTTTATATCTTTAAATATTCTTTTTTGGTAACACAAAAAATATGGAAGCAGTAGACTTAAAGAGAATCAACAAGGCTTTCATGTTAAAGAAGGAAAAATCTTAATCATTAACTCATTTTTTGGAATAAAATGATATTAAAATTAAACACTTAAAATTAAAAACATCTCACTTGATAATAATTTCCGGGAAAACCGCTATCTACATACCAAAATATTATAGACTAGGTTTCAACGGATAAACATTTTTGTTTGAATAAAAAAAAAACATTACAAGAGTTTGGTTAAAGATAGAGGCATTTAAACGAACCTAGACTTCAAATCATAAGAACCGTTGTAACTCAAAGATGAAGCGAAAACAAGAAAATTACCTCATCATAAGTTTTTCGACTTAAAACAAATTCAGGAACCCAACCTGTACATAAAAATCAACAACAGACAAGGTAGACACTTTAAATTTTACAGGAAATAAAAGAAAAGTTGAAAAAATTAAAAAAAAATCGTTTGAACTGCACAAATTCGTCTTAAACTCTAAAATACAGATCCGATCTTAGGAAAGGTTAATTTGTCACAATATAAAATATGTATAGGTGTCCATAGGTAGTAGCCCGTAGCGTAATGGTAAGTGCGTTTTACTGGCACTCTGGAGGTCTGGGTTCACTTCTCAGCCTCGTTCACCTTAAATCTAAAACGGTTTTTTCAGGGCTGCTGCATCTTGCGAGGAATTGACAAATCCTCCAAGAGTATCACTTGTCATGAATAAGTGCTTCTCGTCGTTCGGATTCGGCATAAAATTGTGGGTCCCTTCCATTTCTGACGACACGCGCACATAGGAATAGTTGAGCGTTGTTAGTAATTAGGCCCTGGTTCTGTTGCGCCACCCATATGGCGGCAATATCATTTCCATTTTCCAACCGATTTTAAATTATTATCGTGCCTAATAAAATTTGTTAAAAAATTTAATAAATAAAAAAAAAACAATTTAAAACTGAAACTAACCGAACTGAACTATGCTTCAGATGTTTCGAAGCTTGGACACAACCCTCCTCTATACATCCGGTCAGAACCTCAATGCACCATGACTACTCCTAGTCCAATATCTATTAGAGTTATCCCTAAAACACTCACACACACTACTACCGAATGACATCTTGAACTTTACACCATTTACCACCACATTACAACTTTATGTCGACTGTTCACCATCAAAATTAGAAAACGAATTTTCTCGATAATCAGTCGCATGCTATGATTTAATTAAATTAAATTAAATTAAATAATTTGTATGAAATCGTATGAAGTTCAGTTGCCGCTTAGTGCGATATAGCTCATACAATTTCATACAAATAATATTTTGCCGCGTCGTGAAGTGTAGTTCCGCTGCAGCTGTGTGCGGTCTAACCTTTAAGGTGCACGTTATGTTACAGGCTAATATTCTGATATATAAAACATTTGTCTACGTTAACCACAGGCTCCAAAAAAGTGTCTCAAACATTCAAAACTGAGAAATCGAGCAAAAATCCAGTCTATCGCTGGATCAGATTCTATGGTTGCAAAATGTTAAATAACGTGTCCGGAAATGGCCTATAACTTGGGCAATCTTGTGATCTCCAAATAAGAATACTGAAATATAGAAGTACATATGTAGTATGAGCATTTCCTAAATAATTATTAATTGCATGTTATACTTTGGGTTTAAAAGAGCGTTACTAAAACAAAACAGCTTTCTAGGATCTAGAGACGATGAATGAAGAGAAAACATAATTACAAAAAATAGGGATGTGCGTAGGCAGATTTTATAAATCTTCCTCCACCGTTAATACAAAAAAAAACTTTAAAAAAAGATTAACGAATATTTATGACACAAACATAAAATGAACCGTGTCATCAAATGTATCCAAACTCACCACTAGATGTTTCATAAGAATTAATAATTTCAAACATATTCCTGAATGAAGACAAGACTATTTGCCTCCAACAACTTTTTTTACTTTATTCAGCAGGATTTTAATACATATTTTACAATCTTAATTCTACCTAACTCCAGAAATCAAAGCTTAAATAAGTTTACAAAGAAAAAAACTCAAATTAAAGCTGAATCCTATTTTGATGGTGCAATTTACACATTCTTAATGAACAGTTAATATTTTTGTATATTAAAATTACATTTTTTTTTATATAATTAATTATTTTAGAAAAAACAAAGTTTTCCATCAATGTGCAAATGGTTAAACTTTAACTTGTTTTTGATATAAGTTTTTAATACTAAAAACCAAAAAACTTAAAATACACACAACTACAAAAAAAAAAAACAACATACTTTTCCCCTTTGCATGCTTAGAGGCATCTTTGTGCTGCTAAAATTAATAGATCATTTTGTATCTTATTTCTTACGAAAGAATTGTACGGTGGTGATAAAAATACATATACATATACTCTTCCTTAACAATACCTATGTATGTAAATAAAATATTGTGATTTGATTTATATACCTATAACTTCTAAGGCGATCTTTGATATCTATGAAATAAGGTTAAAAACTAATCAAGTTCTATGCGACTATCTACAAAAAGACTCCCGGTGTGCATTTTGGATTCTTTCAATTTGTCATATGACTTCATCAGATCTTCCATTGATATTGATAGCAATTCGTTAGGTGTCGATGCTTTTAATTCTTGGGCGTTGGTAGCGGAGTTGAGGGCGCTCTCATTTGTGCGCATAAATTGTCGCATTCTATAGACCGATGCATTGCGACACATCTCTCGCAAATCAGATCCAGAGAAACCATTCGTGAGCTTAGCTAATCGATTGAAATCAACAGAGGTGCTAATATTTTCTGAGCTGAGGATGAGCTTCAAAATTTGCAGACGTTGAGTGTCTGTAGGTAAGCCAATATGGAATTGAGCTGGCAATCGGCGAAGAATTGCCTTATCGAGATCTTGTGGACGATTAGTTGCACCCATGACGATGACAGTCGAACCAGCTCGGGTGCTTAGACCATCCCAGAGCATCATAAATTGAGTTTTCATCATGGCGGTGGCTTCGTGATCGTTGGAACTGCGACTACGAAGAAATGAATCGATTTCATCGATAAAAATTATGCAGGGTTGCAGTTTGATGGCAAGTGAGAATACTGCTGAGGCAAGTTTTTGAGATTCACCGTACCTAGAAAATTGAAGAATATTTAAAAGTTAATAAAATATAGATAAAATGTAGATAAGAGTAAAACATTATATTTTAAATAGACTTTTTTTTAATTCTTTTAATTGTGGCTTACGATTTATACTATGAATACTACCTAAGGGTCAATTTTTGAATAGCGAGTTAAATTTCAGTTAGAACTTATTCGTCGAATAAAACCAAAATGTTTTCCTGTTTCACATCATGTTATGCTACTTAGGGCTTCTTTCACAATATATGAGTAAAGTTACAATTAAGCTACTTCGAACTTATTCGTCCAGTAACTTCCTTATTTACGTTTTACAATATTCGAACAGTCTTAATTAACAATTAAAGTTCTGAGTATTTTACTGGGCAGATGTAGTACTGATTAAAAAACTAAACTGGCAATTAAAATATTTTCAGCTGTTATTGCGATCAATAAAACAGATAAAAATAATGTTCTGGGCTTGACAGTGTTGTTGGGGACGAATTTCTAAATATTTTAAATATTGTAATGCAATTTTTGAATGAAGTTGTGTTGTGTATACCTATGCTTTTATTAAATATATTACTCTCCAGAAACGCATCCGTAACGTTACATAAATGCAACCAACAAATATTGTATTTGCATACGCAGAACTGCATAAAATTTTAATTGATCTGAACGAAAAAGGACGAACATTGGTATCATAATCAAAAATATGAACTGGTAGCAAGTTCTTAACTCTTTTCAAATGTTACTGTACGAACAAATAAATAAATGACTGCTTCATTATCGTAACAAAAAATACAAGATGTACTAAATAAATTAGACAAAAATATTATGAACATTTATTGTTTCAGTATTTTTTCCTTAAATCCAAATTTCTCTTTTTTTGATTCCTTTTACCCATATAGTATGCACATTTTTAGACATTCATTTTTTTGGGTTTCTTTCTGTTCCATAAAGATTTTCGTTGCCATTCTCTCCAATTGTTATAGGTATACGCTGCAACAATTAAAAAAAAGGAATTGAATTAAACTTTGCAGATTTACTCTTTGTGCGAGTACTAACTCACATATGTACATATGTATGTACACGTACATATATTTTTGCTATAAATAACTCATCATTTTGTAATAACAGCAGATCTTTTTGTTTCACTATGCACATTTCTTTTCTGGATTCCAGGCGCCATCCAATACCCGTGCTATATTTCCATTTTTAGTCGTATTATAGACTAATTTTTATAATATGCGAATATCAATTGACAGTTTTGAACAATTTTATGAATATTTTAATCAGTCAAAACAATTTTCACTGGAAACTGGAATAACTTACGAGAAGCTAATTGACACATACATTTATAATTTTGTTAATTGTGAAACGCAGTTTGTTAATGGGGGATTTACTTTACGGATAATTTAATTGTCGAGTTACTAATTATAACTTTACTCAGACAATGTGAAACAAACCTTTACACTGAAAATTCAATCATCATTTTATAAAAATAACATAACTATTTTTAGGGTAGTTGTATTTCAGTAATTCTTGTTGCAGAAGGTTGGGCACTTAAAACTACACTTAATTCATATATCATATGCTATGAATACACTAAGCCAAATATAAACCGGTTTGACATACTTCCACAGCCACCCCACCACCACTTGAAAGCGATTATACAAAATAACAAATGCACAGATTAAGGTAGGCTTGGTATGTGCTGTATGTCCTTTTTTATAACTCCAATCTTAATATTTTATGAATATGTACATAATTACCATTATTTTCTAACAAAAAAAAACCCTTACCCGCTGAGGGTATTTTGAGCCCCCAGCACGCAAGGGTGCGGGAAGGGCCAATAAAATATTATGGTCCTATGGCTTCAAGTATTTTGAATTCAACGAGACATTCCGCATTCAATGGTGGCGTCTACAGTTCCAGTTAGGTTGAACTACTTAGTGAACACCTTATATGGGCTACTACGACATATTTGTAGCTCAGGCCTATAAGGAGCGGTTTATCCGGCTCCCTACCCTTGGAGTTATACGAAGGGTCTGGTCCTCCGGGTCGGGGGTTGTGCGTGGGGGTAACTTCCCTACCACGTAAAAAAAAGTTGTTCCGAAACAACAACAAGCCTCGGATATGGATGATTTTAAAGTTGACGACCCCAGCAAACGAAACAAGGACAATGAATTTCGGATCTGCACGTGGAACGTCCTGTCCTTATACAGAACACGTGCAGCCGAACAATTAGTGGAGAACCTGGACAGGCTAAAGGCTGACGTAACAGCCATCCAGGAAGTGCGATGGGATGGAGAGGGCATACGGAGACTGAAAACGTGTGACATCTACTACGGCGGGTGCTTGAAGGAACAGGGTCAGCGGCTCTTTGGTTGTGGTTTTGTGATAAGGGGAAGACTTAGGCAAGAAGTCTTGGGCTTCCGAAGTGTAAGCGAGCGCCTGGTCACAATCCGCATCAAGGGCAAATTTAAGAACATTTCGCTGATCTGTGTTCATGCCCCCTATGAAGGGAGAGAGGACTCAACCAAAGAAGCATTCTACGATCTCCTGGAGACAACGTATGATATGTGCCCGAAGTACGACGTGAAGATCATTCTTGATGACTTCAACGCAAGATTCGGAAAGGAGGGCATCTTTGGTTCGATAGTCGCAGGACACAGCCTAGACGACGAAACTTCCGGCAACGGACATAGGCTGGCAGACTTTGCGGCGGGGCGAAATGTCATCATCTCAAGCACCTACTTCCCACACCTCAATATACACAAGGGGTCTTGGCGGTCGCGTGATCAAGTAACCGTCAACCAAATCGACCACGTTGCGATAGACGCGAGACATGTTTCCAGTATCTTGGACGTCTGAACGTTCCGAGGGGCCAACATTGACTCGGATCACTACCTGGTTGTAGCTAGACTACGTATGCGAATATCCATGACGCGACAACGCAGAGCAGATGCTGTGAAAAGATTCGATGTCGAGGAGCTTAAATCGCAAGAGACTGCCAGAACTTTTGCAGACCACGTAACTCTTAATCTCTCAGGAGGTCCGCCGCCAGCATCAAGTGCAGAGGACCAGTGGGAACACTGTCAACAAGCCATCAGAAGTGCCGCCTCTGATGTGCTGGGTTTCACTAGGCGAATACAACGAAACCCCTGGTTCGATGAAGAGTGCCGGCTAGCGCATGCAGCTAAGGACGAGGCCTACCAGGCAATGCTGCAGACTCAAACAAGAGCTGCTGAGGGAGTGGCCCGGGAGCTCTACGGGCTGAAACGAAAAGAGGAACGCCGACTTCTCAGGAGGAAAAAGAGAGAGCACGAGAAGCGGGCGGTAGAGTCTATTGAGGGTTGTAACGATAGGGGAGATGTTCGAAAATTTTATCAGAGGGTGAAGCGATCCACCCAAGGATTCAAGGCTAGAACGGAAGCCTGCCGAGATGAGAGTGGGAATATTGTAGTAGACACACAGTCAGTGCTGAGAATCTGGAAAGAACACTTCTCTAGACTGCTTAATGGCGAAGACAGCCAAGATGCCGCTAATAGGCAGAACGCTCCATTCAACTTGGACGATGATGGCCAAGAATTCCGTCCACCCGACCTAACCGAAGTGCGGCTGGCGATATCCAAACTTAAGTCGTACAAGGCTGCTTACAAGCCGAACTATTTAAATCAGCGGGAGATGAATTGGCTAGAAGCATACACCAGCTCATCTGCAAAATTTGGTCGGAGGAAAGTATGCCCGATGAATGGAACCTCGGTATAGTGTGCCTCATCCATAAAAAGGGAGATGTTCTGAAATGTACCAACTACAGAGGAATTAGTCTCCTAAACGTGCGTCGCTTATAAAATCTTGTCGGCCATCCTGTGTGACCGCTTAAAACCTTTTGTCAACGATCTGATCGGCCCTTATCAGTGCGGTTTTAGGTCAGGCAAGTCAACCGTCGATCAAATGTTCACACTCCGACAGATTTTAGAAAAATCCCGGGAATTCCAGATCGATACACACCACCTTTTTATGGATTTTAAAGTCGCGTATGATAGCGTGAAAAAGGACGAATTATACAGAGCCATGTCGAGTCTCGGCATCCCTGCCAAACTCGTCCGCCAGTGCAGGATGACGATGGAGAAATTTCGCTGCTCCGTCAAAATTGGTAAGAACACCACCGATTCCTTTGATGTTGAGAAAGGATTGAGGCAAGGCGACGCGTTATCATGCAACCTATTCAACATCGTTCTTGAAGCCATTGTACGCAACGAACATGTCAACACCAGCGGTACAATCTATCAAAAGTCCGTTCAATTGCTTGCATATGCGGATGACATAGACATTTGCGAGCATTGAATCGGAGGCGGTTAGAATGGGATTGGCGGTTAATGAGGACAAGACGAAGTATATGCTGTCATCGAGAGAGGAATCTCAACATCGTCGACTCGGGCAAAATATCACGATGGACAGATATAACTTCGAAGTTTTCAAGGACTTTGTCTACCTGGGCTCCACTATTACATCGCAGAATGACATCAGTGTAGTAGTAAGGTCCTCTCTCAGAGAACCAAGGAGACTTTATACAAAACCCTAATCATCTCGGTCCTGCTTTATGGGTCAGAAGCATGGACACTGAAAGATTCGGATAAAAATCTGCTAGGGTGCTTTGAGAGGAAAATTCTTCGTGTGATTTTCGGTCCGGTGTGTATCGAAGGAGTATGTAGGAGAAGATTCAACGACGAGCTATACGGGCTATACAGCGACGTTGACTGGCCAAAAAGCTGAAAATAGAGCGGCTGAGATGGCTGGGGCACGTGGAGCGTATGGACATCAACGCACCTGCCCGACGAGTCTTCGAATCCAACCCCGATGGGGTACGCAGCAGAGGAAGAACCCGTAACAGGTGGCGCAATCAAGTGAATGACGACATCAAAGCACTCGGTGTGCACAACTGGAAGCGGCTAGCTAGGGACAGAGCTGGCTGGAGGGGCTTGTTAGTTGAGGCCGAAGCCCATCCTGGGCTGTGAGCGCCATCAAAAGTAAAGTAAGTAAAGAGACATTCCGCACCATCGTCCAATGTCTAGTCCTCGATTTATAGGCTATTTTATGTGAAATTTCGTTGTTATAACCTGGTAAGGAGGCAACCCTCACATTGCCGATCTGACAGTGTCGCCACCGTGGCAACGATACTTAAAACTAAAGTTAGGACGTGGACTAATCGTGTTCCAAAGCTCATCCCGTCAGGATGAAGCCCAAAGTTGTTGCTCTTCACGGCCTAACTATAAAGTTTAATAAACAAATCAAGAAAATATCAAACAAAAATTATTATTTGGAAGTTCGATGTTAATATACTCGTGTTTTATATTTAAATTTTTGTGTGGCAGCAAATAATTTATATTTGACGATTCACCTATACAGATATCACCAAGAGTTAAGTAGAAGCAACTTGCAGCGTTCCATTGGATTTCAGAATGAGTGAAACGTTGAGTGAAACCATTGGAAAACGGCATAAGTGAAAGATGGAAATTTGGAGAATATAATGTAGAAGTCGTAAATGTAAACAACTATCTTGGTACGCGGCTTTCTCGAAATCTGAATTGAAGAACTATTAGTTTAGTTTTTTGAGATCTGAAGTCACCCTAGAGTCCCCCCGATGCATTTTTTGAAACAAACTAAGCTCAACCTGACACGCGAATTCTGTGTTTTCTTGAAACCTTGGGTCGCCATGAAGTAGATCTAGGTTTTTTTGCGGTGGCGACATGAATATGAAGCATTCTTTTGTTGAAATTGTATTTTTTTTTAATAGAAATTGTAAGAATACACACATCTATAATTATCCTTAACAACATTTTGTGGTTGCAAGAGCCCTTGTGTGTTTGGGACCCGGAAAACCTATTATACCTGGGTCAACCATGGGTAAACTTCAACGAACAAAGCTATTATGACAGCTTATTTAGCTGAGTGAATAAAATCCATTAAATGCTGCTTGTAGAAGTGCGATGCACAGCAAAAATATCGAATTTTTGAAACAATAACTAAAGCCATCATGTTCTAAAGAGTTCGAAGGAGTGGAGCATTTTTTCTGATACTTTTTAAAAACGTAATTTGATGTTACCTAAAAATACAGACAACCACATTCTTATGCTGGAGTCCGGTACCTATCCTTTGTTTATTAAAAGCCTCAACACGCAAACTGACTATATAGCCCAGTCAAAATAGACATTTCTCTGAACGAAATTCCGATAACGCTTAAACTTTGTGGGGCCTTCCAGTGACTATAACGCAGCAATAACTAAAAGTGACGATCCGACAGGAGCATACCTTTTTAAGCATGGTTAACCCCCAGTTTCACAATGGGAGTTTAAACTTAAGATCAGCTGAACCTTAAAATGATTTTAAATTTTTGGTTCAACTCTTCCGGTTTCACAGTGAAATCTGAGGCCGAATTACGTCTTCAGTGAACGAGTGAGGAACTTTTACACGTTATCGAACCATCGAGTTATCACATTGGTATTACTTACTTTACTTAGATCCTTGACCCCTCTAAGGGGCACAGGGCATCTCGTTCGGTTTCTGGAAATGTATTTTAGCTCTCCCCAACTTTTACCGAGCTTTTGTGATTCCTTGTCGACTGTTCTGCGCCAAGATTTTCTCTGGCCTCCAGGTCTTCTGCCATCTTGGATGAGTGGATCCCACTCCATTGCATGTCTTGCAATAGAGTCTGCACCACGACGTAGGGTGTGACCAATCCACTGCCACTTTCTTTTCCTAATCACGATGTCAATAGGACTTTGGCCCGTTCTCCGAAGGAGTTCTTGGTTGGAGTTGGTGTTCGGCCAAAAAATCCTTAGGATGTTTCGGAGACATCTATTTTCGAAAGTTTGTAGCTTCCTTGTGACAGAGGCGGTCACTTTCCATGTACTACACCCATATAGTAGTACTGACTCTACGTTCGACCGGAACAGTCGCAGCTTGGTCTTCGTACTGTAGACGTTGCTCCTCCAAACTTTAGACACACATTGGTATGATGTTATACGAAGTATCATGTATCGAATCGAGTTCGTATTGTACTAGTATAATTCTAGTACATTTTCCTAAACGTCAATATTCCTTACTTTTCATTGGTCGATTGCCACAGCTGCCTGTGTTGGGCTCATGTTTTGTTTACATTTGTCTTAGGAATTTAATTTGCCCAAAAATATTTTTGGCTAAATCGAATTATTGTGCCTTACAGTCAAGCAAGAATAATTTTCTGGGTGATATTTAATTTATTTTAATTCATCCTGAAACACCGTTAATTGATATTGTGTAGGAATGTTTGCAGAAAAGAGAATAATTTTATTTTACTGCTCACTCGTCTACCTAGCATCTATCGTACAAAAAAAAACACTCGTTCACTGACGAGGAAATGCTAAAAATCGAATTCGATACTCGATACTTTACTCGATATCTTAGGAAGGAGTCCCAAATGCAGATAATTGAGTAACGTATTGCTCACTCACTGATGCGGTAATTCGGCCCCTGATCTTCAGATCAGTTGAACTTCGTTTAACTAGATTTTATGAAAAAGAGTTGGCAGCATTGTACATTTTTGATTCGCCAAGTGACGTATTGCAAACATTACGTAGCTTTCCTTGTCTATTCTTTCTCTTTCTGAAGCAAAGAACACGCGAAAGAGCAACAATTATTTTGGGTTGTTGATAATTTTTGGACTTTTTGTTCAAGTGACACGAACAAAGTTAAAAAAAATTGGAAAATAAACCAATAATTGTGCAAAAAAAAAAACAAATAACAACTGTTACAGCAGATATTGATTTGCTAATGGAATTGGTTATGAAAAATAAGTAAATTAATTCCATAATGTATTATTTATAGTGGTACCAAACGTTGAACTTAGGTTTAAACGGCAGAACGATCTCGGTTAACTTAAACTAAAAATTGAACTCAGTTCAAGGTTTCAACGAAACTGTGAAACCGAATAAATTGTTGATCTGAAGTTTAAACCAAAAGTAGAGTTTAAACTTGTACTGTGAAACTGGAGATAGGTGTCGAAAAAATCAGTTTTTAGGAAATAACTTTTAAATGGCAAATGCTATCAAAAAGAAGTTCGAGTACAGTTTGTAGATCATTAAATTTTCTATAAAAAAATGGTCACACTTTTTTTTCCTACGACCAATAATTAAGAAGGTAGAGCTATTTAAAAATAACATACAATTACGAAAACATTGTTTTTTTTTTAATGTAACTGTTACACCGTCAATGCTTTCGAAAAAAAAGTCTAGGAACACTTTTAAGACAGCAAATGTTTTATAAAAAAGATTAACACACTTCTTTTTTTCCTACGACCTATATTTAAAAAAAATATAGCTGTTAAAGAAAAAAAATGACGAAAGTATTGTTTTTTTTTGTTTGAGTATAACTGTTAAACCGTCAATGCTATCACAAACAAGTCTAGGAACACTTTGTAGACCACATAATTTTCAATAAAAAAGATTAACAAACTTTTTTTCCTACGATCTATAATTTACAAAATGGGGCTTCTAAGAAAACAAAAAATTGACGAAATTATTGTTTCTTTGAGAATAACTGCTAAGCTGTCAATGATATCGTCAATGATAAGCGAGCGTGAGTTTTTGTAAGCATTTTCGGATGCCGTATAAATAAATAAATTGGGTTGTGCAACGTTTCGTAAAGAACCAGGGCCCAGTGACTAACAACTCGCACCCATTTCTGTGTGCGCGTGTCGACAGGACTGGAAGGGACCAAATTTTTTTTTGTGCCAAATCCGAACGGCTAGACGAGAAGCACCTATTCATGATAAGTGATACTATTGGAGGATTTTTCAATTCCTCACAAGAGGCAGTAGCCCTTAAAAAACTTTTTAGTTTTTAGGTTTTAGGCGGGGAAGTGAACCCAGACCTCCAGCGTGACAGTCCAACGCACTAACCATTCGCCACGGGCTACTGGGATCCCGTAGCGGATAATATTATACCATGTCGGTATACACTTACCCGCCTGTACTCTAAAATTCTTCTCAACCGCTACGCATTTCCGTTGCTACTTTATTTTGTGTATAGTGAATCACATTTGAAGTATTCGATTGTGATTTTATACGAAGAAAACTTTTGACAAAGTCGTTCACTACGATCGTTTGAACAATTAGATGATGAGAAAGAGTTTGAATGTTGGAGAAATTTGTCTGAGTACTTTGAACTTTCACTCTCTGTTCAAGATTCGATTAAAACGTGGAAAAGGAAACTCAAAAACACTTACATATATTTGACAAAAAACAATTATTTGAATATTTTCATGTATTTTCACATCATGTAACTTATTTTAAAAACACTACGAGAGTTACACCTTTGAATTATGAACAGGAGTCAGTGATTTACAAGAAACGTATGATCTATCTAACCTTAGAACGATGGAGGACGTGTTCTATTCTTTGAGTAGATGTTCTATTCGTGTTGAAACTAGGAGTAACAAAAATAACATGAAATACGATTATTGCAAAATGTATGGATAGAACTTTTAAAACAGACAGAGTGAAGTGGTATCGGATAGCTTTATTTTGGTGCAATCTTGGCAAATAATACATGACTTTATAGTAGGTTTGAATTCTGAGTATAGACATCGCGAAAAAAATGACACTGACTGTTTAGCTATAACTTGCATACCTATCTCGCATGGCTTAAGTCACATATTTAAAACTTAAAAGCGTTAAATTATTATTGATGAAATCACTATCAACCCTGCCGATTACAGAATCCGCAAAAACTCGATGCGCAGTGATTCACAATGCAGTCTTTTCTTTCCTTTTCAAGATACATGAGTAGATGGCAATAAAAGCACTGCCCAGCGGATAGAGTTTTTCGAATTCTGTAATCGGAATGAATATAAAATAGTGTTCTATTTTTGTTGCGTCCGAAAGCAACTGCTCAACCGGTTGGGCAATTTTGTACACTTTAGGCATTTTTCTAAAATTGCTTAAAATACCGCTTTAAGATAGATCATGTCATTCTATAATATCTTCAGGAATAATAATTGAATAAAAAAATCAGATTTTTATCTTTTTTTTCTGAAAATAAGACAACCTTAGAACGAAAGCCACGAAAGCCCCTGACTCCCTATTAGATCGCGTGTGCAGCTTAAAATAACAATTAACAGAATAATGAATTAGAGCTATCAATTGCCATAAAACAAAACAAACACGACTAAGAACAGTCTTTATGACTTACTTACAGAAAAACAGACGATATCATAGCAACCTTCACGACTCTATTTTAATTTGCTTTTTATATTATGTTAAGAAAAATGGTGTTAGGTAATGAACATTAGGTGCATGATCTAAAGAGAAACCAAAAAATGTTGTTTCTAAGAAATGAAAGCCAAACACAATAGGATAGAACCTGTCAAACGGTTACATAACAAATTTCACAAACGAACAACTTCATGCAATTTAACTTACCATTTGTCGGTGAGTATAGCAACGTCTAGATTAATGAATCTCATACCAGCTTCCTTAGCTGTTGCTTTGGCAATCAATGTTTTTCCACATCCAGGTGGCCCATGCAACAGAACTCCTTTGGGTGCTTCCCAAAGCTTTGATTGATTAAACAAGTCCCTATGCCTCACAGGCAATACAACCGATTCTCTTAGTTCTTGAATAACACTATCCAAACCAGCGATATCCTTCCAGCTAACTGGAATATCCTCAGGAACAACCAAATGTGATGCAATCATAAGCTCATAGTCGCTCAGCAACTGAGTGTTAATCTTGAAGCCATCACCTTCACCAAGTCTATTTTGGAAAGCGATTCAAATTATAAATGCAAAGAAATGTTAAATTCTTTCAATTTGTATTCCTTTTTTATTTTCTCACCTTTTCAATTGTTCTTCGGCACGTATTTTAGCCTTTCTTTTATTCTTGCTGGTCGGATCTAATTGATTCATCATCCACTTGACCGAATAAAAGGTGACAACGGATGCTAGCGACACACGAAGGATCAATTGCAGGACCTCATTACGACTTAATTGAGAATGACCAAAACTTAAGTTGTTCATTTTTGTGTTCCTTAAATCAATAAATTTTAAATAGATTTTTAATTGAATAACGTGCAATATTGATTGAATGATATAATTTTAAATTACAATTTAATATATTCGGGGAAAAATTCACGTTTTTATATCCGCAATAAAAATCTTGGTCCCTGATTGGTGCTGCTTCCTCCTGGCGAGTTGCAAGATTTTTGATAGATGACAGCTGACATAAATGGAATGTCAAAAATTTTGACATTTTGGGTGTGTTTGTTTCAAAATTCGAATTTGGTTTTCTTTTTCTTTTTTACCACGATTACACTCCGTTTTTCTATTGCAAAATATTCCAATATAAAACTCGGTATTGTTTTAATACGTATGCTAACCATGGGGCCACACGAGCGAGTACTGGCAAGCGAGTTGGATAAATCATAGTTTAATTTTAAACTCACTCCCTGCCCTACTTACTTCTCGAAGAGCTTCGATACTGGAAACCAGTCACTGGAAAACTAGTCACTGAATCATTTGATTAACTGAGATTCAATCAGAGTATATGTTATGTCTGCATCCACATTTCCCGATTTTGGCACTATGATGTTCCTATAAATCCGTTGACATGGCGATTCGTACTCACATTACACCCCGACTCCACAGGCCATGAACGATGTCCATAATCCAATCTACAATCGTCTAAGGTGATATGTGATGAGTGATAGTCATTATCGACAAATTTCGTCTGGGAAAGGTGACTGTCACAGCTAATAATCATATTTATGTGACTATTTTTTGTGACAGCTATTTAGTTATCACTTTCATGTTAAACTATTTATGGATGCTTTATTTTCTGCTTTCTGCATTCTCAAGTC
This sequence comes from Melangyna quadrimaculata, assembly GCA_949320155.1. Taxonomy (NCBI): domain Eukaryota; kingdom Metazoa; phylum Arthropoda; class Insecta; order Diptera; family Syrphidae; genus Melangyna; species Melangyna quadrimaculata. The sequence goes on along the minus strand of OX439485.1, from coordinate 139,386,664 downwards.
AAAGTACCTTATATTCGAATAAATTTATATTCAATGAATGAATAGTATTTATATTTCTAAAATGTTTGAGCCTCAAAATGAAATTTGTCATAAGTCTTTTTGTACACATTATTTAATGAAGGAAAAGTTTCATTAGATTATTATGTCCAATGAGGTTCACATTTAACTACAAATTTATTCAAAAGTGCATTGAATAGTCATGTTTTTTTCTTAAGAATTAAAATAAATTGATTTCAGTGTATAGTTGCAAAAATTTACAAAAACAAATGTGCTTTTATTCAAGAAAAAACCTAATCTTCAATAAAGGCTCTCCCAAACCAATGCGAAACATTCGTTGCGGTGAAGAAACATTCGCATGTCAAAATGTATTTACATGGTGATATATGAGAGTGCCCACACCAACGCGGCGGAGAAACATATGAATTCATTTTGACTGACGAATGTTTATTCGCCGCAACGAATATTTCGCATTGGTTTGGGAGAGCCTTAATAGGTGCAGGGAATTCGAAGCGCGGGTTTCTTTTAATCAGCAGAGAAACACATCAGCGACGATTTAGTTTAATCACTTGAACTCGAAACTAATTTATATTTTTCAATATTTAAAATCTAACCGACGCACAATTTTGCATAATTTTCTTGCAATTATTCACTAAAATTGCTTAATTTTAACACTTTTAAATAAATTTGGTGACTGCAATAAAAAAAACTTCAATTGAATTGAATTGAATTTTATTGAGACTTTTAAGAAAACTTAACATTTGAATACAATTAGATATTTGTAGTTTGACATTTGTAGGTAATCTGCGGCTTTTACGTATTGCCTGCTTTGAAATTTATTTTTCGTTTGCCTCTTGGCTGACATTTAGGTTTTTAGTGATTGCTCTTGCTCATATACATCATCGAGTGTGATGCATGTTCACATATACATATACAAATAACTTACAAACTTATAGAATACAATATACGAGTATATAGGGTGTATATTCGAGTAATATATTCTCAGGTACAAAAACCACCAGTACGATAGAAAGAAAATAAATATCTGTAGTTAAAGTTAATTTAAGAGATAAATTATAAAGTAAATCTGTTAAGGATATCTTTAAAGAGATACATACATTTATTAAAGGCACAGATTTGTGGTTTAAATTCTAAGTCAATAATGGTTTCAGAAGGAAACTCAAATTTATATGGAATAAATTAATTATGAATAAGATAATGGTAAATAAGGTAAGATAATTATGAGATTTAATAAAGATAAGTTATATGTGCTTGACACAAATTTGAATCTTTCAGTTTTGGTTTTAAATCAAGATAAAAGAATAATATATATAATACAATGTATGTTAAGAATGTCGCTAGTATTATTAGTGAAACCTAAAAATAGATGAAGATAATAAGGGATAAGCTTTGTCTACCTTATATAGAAATTTGATTTACTAATAAGCCAGATATATAAACTAGTTATTTCTTATTACTTTAAGGAGCGCCGGCGCATTGTTAAAGAAGGGAATTGTGGGACTCCTTGTGCATTAAGGGATTTATGGAATTTGCTGGGCCAACTGATTTAGCCACGGTTTTGGCCAGGAATGGCCTTAGTGTAAAAAGGTGAGAAGGTGGCATCGCAAGCTGGTTGGAGGTCCATCAAGGAAACGTCCATCATACTCTCCAGGGGAGTCTGACCGCGAAGATGTGATTCCATTAATGAGATCATTTTCCGAAGAGTTCAGTTTAGAGATAGTGTTTTTCAATGAAGACATAGCATATCTTAGGAGCGGAACCAAACTAACAATTTTACTCCAATATTCATCCATAGAAGCTATTTATAATCGTTTATTGCACTCATTTAATCTCTCTTTAGAAGTCCATTGAGTTAAAAGGAGAACTTATTAACTCCTATAGCACCTTAAAGAAGGAAATTCAGTTGCTATCAAGAACATTCTAAGAGAGTTTGAATGAAGTGCTAAAGGAGTAAAGTATAGAGTGTGAAGAAAAATAAAAAAAAATGTGTGAGTACCGAGACTCAAGGGGATGATGTGTAAACATCAGTGTAGTATATAGTTTATACAGTATATAGTTTACACTATAGCGAGCTAACCGCTCGGCCAATCTCTTATCGATTGATTTCTCAAAGAATTTTATAACTCATAATTTATCTAAAAAAAAATCTATTGAAAGCGTTTTAGCCTGCCGCACGTGAATTAATATAAGAGCCTAATGTTTTCATTGCACATAATTATTTATGCAAATAATAAAGATGCCCACATTTTTGCAAAACTAAAAAAGCGTGCGCTCATTCGCATTATTACAAATTAATTATTACAATCACATAACACGTTTTACTTGAATTGCAAATGGTGGCAAAATGGAGTCATGGCGTTTGCAATATAAGCCTTTCCATATTTGCTTCTATAAACATAATAGCAACCCAAAAGCAAGATACTAACTTTAAGGATTGCATTAATATTGCTTTGGATCTCTATAGGATATGATTAAAGAAACATCAGTTCATCGCAATGTGACGCTGATGTTATTGCTAATTGAAAGTCTAATGGATCAGTTATATCACCTTTGACTCCTATACCGATTTGGCTTTCCGTCAGAAGGATTTCTGGGTCACTAAAGAAACGAATGACACTTTAATGTCTGAGATCGGAAGCAATTTTGTTAGTTGGGAATGGTGTTAGATTCTTTGTATATGGTGTCGTTGGAAAATCTTTTGGTTTGCGTTTGGAAGAAAACCTTCAAATTGATTTGAGAGAAATGTCAAATCTTGCTAGTATGTGTGCAATTCAATATTTTCTCTCAAAGTGATACAAAATTTTCACTATTTTTTGGTGATCACTTTACGCAAATGGAAAATCAAATACTACCACATGTGACTGTCACAAATATGATGAACACAAATCACCTAACGCGATTCCACCCCTGATTTATATGGACATGTCACCGCTTGGACATGGATTTTTGCGGCCGTCGTTTATGGCCTGTGGAGTCGGGGTGTTATCAAACAAACTGACTAAACACACGCACACAAGTAGTGCCAGTCTAGATTGAACGATTTTTCCAGTGCCAACAAAAAATTGTTGTTGTAATCGTGTGCGATTGAGAGGTACAGCCGAAAAGTTCCTTCCAATTTCGGCCGATTTTTCCATTCAGCACTGGAAAAATCGTTCAATGTAGATCGGGACTAACTGGAATGAAAATGCAAGAGAATGAAAACGAAAAGCAGATCGAAAATCAAAAACACTTTATTATAAGATAGAACCCTCGGCTGTCATTCCGATTTGCCTACAAGAAGCGGAAAAAAGCAGTTGAACGATATTTAAAAAAGCATGCGTGATAAACGCACACATATTTGGAACTCCTCCTTCAACTTTCTTGTTATATTGTGTTATTTTACAACAACAAAATAATGGTGAACGAACGAGTTCAGAATATGTGTATGTTATTCACGCATCAAGCCTGATCCACATCTGTGTCGTCTTGTGGAGTCGTGTGTCGCTTAGTGCGGTCTAACCTTAATTCTATCCCACATTCTATCACACTTTTTTTTTAGGTTAGGTTGTATTAATACAAGCAAGTATAGAAGCAAAATATGAAAAATTATTTCTTTCCCACAAATTTGGCAGTCGCGTGGAACTGCAGCGGAACTGCGATTCAAAATAATTTGTATGAAATTTAATGAAGTTCAGTTGCCGCTTAGTGCGATATAGCAGCTCATACAGTTTCATACAAATAATGTTTTGCCGCGTCGTGAAGTGTAGTTCCGCTGCAGTTGTGTGCGGTCTAACCTTAAATCGAATTATTTTGCCTTACAGTCAAGTAAGAATAATTTGATGGGTGATGTTTAATTTATTTTAATTCACTCTGAAACACCATTAATTGATATTATGTAGGAATATTTGCAGAAAAGAGAATAATTGAAGCGCTTAGAAGATGAAGGTGTTAAGTGACATTTTTTGAAATTTGGCTTTTTACCTACAGATGAAAGTGTTATATGAAAACTTAAACTTCTTACTCGTCTATTAGTCTAAGAGCCAACAACATTAAAGGTTAGACCGCACTAGGCGGCACTGCACTGCAGCGGAACTGCGATTCAAAATAATTTGTATGAAATTGTATGAAGTTCAGTTGCCGCTTAGTGCGATATAGCTCATACAATTTCATACAGATAATGTTTTGCCGCGTCGTGAAGTGTAGTTCCGCTGCAGTTGTGTGCGGTCTAACCTTTAAAGGCAGCAACACAAAGTGAGAAATAAATATCTGTTCTGAAGACAGGCATGGTGGTTTAATTTATGTTCCAGAACAATTTTCGTTTTGTTATTTGCAAGCATGTTTCCTTAGCGAGCATTTTAATTTCTCACTTTTGTACTTTTGTACAAAAGTAGGTCTATGTAGTTAAGCCTTTAGTTGGGAGCCCTACTTTTGTACAAAAGTACTAAAGTGAGAAATAAATATCTGTTCTGAAGACAGGCATGGTGGTTTAATTTATGTTCCAGAACAATTTTCGTTTTGTTTTTTGCAAGCATGTTTCCTTAGCGAGCATTTTAATTTCTCACTTGACGAATGGGTGTTAAATTGACCTTATAGGTGTGACAAAAATGATAGAAGTCAAGTCATTTGCTTAACATTTGCGCCAATGCTATTTGCTTCAGGACACTTTCACAGGCTTAAGTTCAAAAACGCAGACCGAAATTCCGTAAAGAACACCCCAGCAGAAAACTTTTATAGTCAAATGGTATACTGATGGATCGAGAACGTCTGACTGGGGCGGGTATATTTGGACCAAAACCTAACTATCTGTACGGATGGGACAGTCCACAAGCTTTTTCCAGGCGGAAGTAAACGCCATTGGTAAAATTGCAGAACGTAACCTTGAAAGAAACTGCCGAAATCGTAACATTGCCATCATGTCAGATAGCCAAGCCGTGCTTAAAGCGATAAGCTCCTATGCTATTAGCTCAAAACTGTTATGGGAATGCTTACGGAGGTTAAATGAACTGGGCAAAAATGACAATGTCTAACTCTATTGGGTACCGGGTCACGCGGGTATCAATGGTAAAGAGGAGGCAGACTCCTTAGCCAAAAAAAGGGCAACAACCCCCTAACAGGGCCTGAGACCTATTGCGGATCAGGGGAAAATGTGATCAAGAACAAGATCAAATTAGAAGAGGAGGCAAAAAGATCCAAAATTTGGAATGAACTCCCAAAACCGAGGAAGGCCAAACTACTACTTGGGAACTTCAACCAAGAACGCTACAAAGCCTTCATAAATCTCATCAGGAACAGCCTAAGAATAATAACGGGCAATTCGAAGTTTTTGAATGAAATCTAGGTCTTGGTGTAACGTTTTTGCTTCAAACCCTAACCGGAAGTGACACTGCAAAAAAAAAACAGACGAAAATTCCTTCACGAATACCCCAGCAGACTAATTTTATTTTTACTTTATTCCAAGATTCAATTAAGGGAACCAATAAAATGGATTCGTAGGAAGTATGGTTCTTACCTTTACAAAGAATGCTATGATGAATACCTATGTTCCTTATAGTAAGGTTATTATAGCCAAAAGTAACAAACGTCCTGATTATAATCAAGATTTTATGCCAAGAGAGAACGGAATGAAACAAGTTTCTTCAGAAAAAAATAAAAATTTAAAAGAACAGATGAATTTCTTTCGTGTAGAACATCAATGGTTTTATTTAAATGCAATTTCAGCAGATAGATCCTGGGGAAGGGAAAGAGAAAAAACAAACAAAAAATAAGTAAATTACAAGATATCAAAAAGTCACTTAACACCTTTATAAAAACAAAATCAAATTAAATACAAAAAACTTCCTAGATAAAGGTGTTAAATGCACAGAAGTGTAAATATCTCAACAACAATTTGCGTTAAATAAAAAAGATTCCTAAAATTAAATTCACCTGAGTTTTATTGACTTTAAATTATCCATACAGTATTTTTATTATTTTCATAAAAAAAGTTATAGGCAATAAACTTTAAATACTTATAACTCAAATGTTTAAAAATGTCGCTTACGTCATCTTCTAAGCGCTTCAACTGTATTTTTCTACCATTTTACTGCTCACTCGTGTACCTAGCATCTATCGTATGAAAAAACACTCGTTCACTGACGAGGAAATGCCAAAAATCGAATTCGATACTTTACTCGATATCTTACCCGGGGTTTAGACAAGCGAGTAGAACTAGTAGCGTTTTTGTGTGTTAGTGTATCAGAACACGAGAGAGTCAACTAGTAGCCCAAATAGTATAATATTTTTGCCTGCGAGCAGCCTGCCAGTTATCCTACTAGTGCAGTGTATTTTTTTCATTTATTTGTTTTGTTTCCATAGTTTCCATAATTTGTATATTTTTCTGTATGAAATATTTTTAGAAAATCATACCTACTAGTTGAAAAACGCGCAGAGAGCTACTAGTCACACAAACTAACACTATGATACAAATGCTACTAGTTCTACTCGCTTGTCTAAACTCCGGGTTAGGAAGGAATCCCAAATGCATATAATTTAGTAACGTGTTGCTCACTCACTGATGCGGTAATTCGGCCCCAGGCTTCACGCATACTCCTACCCCGTTTACATGGGGTTATTCGAGCGAGCTTCAAGCTCGCTTGTCCCCATTGTATACCTGCGTTGACTTGAAATGAGCTTCAACCGACTCGATCCACTTCAGGAGCGGAGTCGAGTCGAAATTGTTGATAAAAAACCTGGGTCGAAGAGTCGGTCTTGAGAATGTGTTCACCACAGTGTTTTTGCACATGTGCGAGTAAAATTATTTATTTGTTTTGATAGCTATGTGAAGTATGTACTAAAACTCATTAAATTTGAACTGTTTTTGTGTAAAATAAATATATTGGGGCATATTCATAGTCATTTTAGACCTGGGTCTAAATTAAACATAGCTTTGGTTGAATTTTCGGACGTTGATTCTATTTTTTTAAGGTAATCATTTCAAAATATTTGAAGCTATTTGTGTAGTATACCAAGTTAATTTTCTTATAAAAATATAAAACCAACAATTTGTAATTAAATCGGTCTGTATTCATTGAGCCAAAATTGTCTTAAACTGTAGTTTAGTTAAACCTGGGTCTATCTGCGACTGTGAATATGCCTCATTGTTGCCATTCCATTAAATGTAATCTCAACACCATATCAAATCAACTTCAAATGGGGATCTCAACTCACGTGACGAAACACCTGGGTCGAAAATCAGACCCTTATAGCCTTTTCACACCAAACCCAAAACCGGGTTTTCGGCAATTGGTTTACGAAAACTTGAAATGCGTTCACACCGAAAATTTAAATTTACAAGTTTTCATTTGACATTTCATTTGTTTTGCTTAAACACAATGGTCTCAAGGAAGGGCCGCGCCGCTTTGAAAATTTTCAGTGCCACAGTAAAGTGAAAAAATCAAATGTTTTATGCGTAATTAAAAGACAAATTATAAATATTGGAATTTTATAATGAAAATGCAATTAATCCTGATTCGTTATATTTAATTTATTTCCTAACCGATCAATTTCACGTAGTAGTTAGGATGCTCTATACTGCGTCGCGCTCTCTTGTGTTCCAGCAAAAAAAAATATTTTTTCCTGGCAGCAACCCGTCAGCTATTTATATGACGTTTAAATGAGCGCTGAATGTTTCACAAGGTGTGTTTGTTTTGTTCATCTTGCAAATCCAACATGTTTTCGACAGGTTTTATTTAAAACTTGTGTTTTATCAAAACTTGTGGTTTAGAAAAAATGTATGGGAAAACTTGTGTTTTCAATCTAGGTTTTCAGCCAAAACCGATATTTTCGCGAAAACCGGGTTTTGGGTTTGGTGTGAAAAGGCTATAATCCTACTCGAGCTCTTGATTCTGTTTGTAAACAGAACATAATGCTCTCCCAAACCAACTGGCGGAGAAACATTCACTTAGTCCCGGTCTATATTGAACGATTTTTCCAGTGCCGATCTTTTGTTCGTTGGTGAAGGGAGTGAAAAGTGAGGGGTAGGGATCAAATCGTTTGTACCACAAAACTCGAACGATTTTTCCAGTCTGTTTATGTTCTCTTTCGCCCTCTTTCCAGTTTTTTGTGTGTGTTCGGTGTCAGTGTGCCATTGGGTTGATGGTGTGAGTGAATATCAATGTAAAATGAAGAGCACAGAAATAAAAAATGAAGAAGACAAGGAAAAAATCTCATGGAAAAAATCGTTCTGTGTGTACATTTCAAACGATTTCTGGAAAAATCTTCGTGGAAATATCGGACAATGTAGATCGGGACTTACCGCGCTGAATGTTTCACGTTGGTCGAGGAAAGCTTGTATCCATCCACAAAATGAAATTACAAATACAACAATGTAATCAAATTGTTTTTTGACGAATTGACATCTTTATAATAAAGTGTTTTTGCCGAATTTATAGTTCGAGTTTTGAGTAGAAAGCGATTCCGTCTGATCCTGAGTATGCGCCTAGCTTAAGACGTACTAGTTTGGACGTACCCTAAAAGAAACATCTGTTCAAAATCAAACAAATCTATTTTTTCGCCGACGTTTCTTTTTTTCCAGCAATTTTTGTATTTCATTTTTCATAATCAGTAATTTTTTATTAGTAAGATCAGTTGTTCAAACAAAAGTCTATTTACCCAAACCGTTTAAATTCCTTCTTTTCGGCCAATAAATTTGGCCACGTTTCTCTTTACAACAATTGGAAATTCCAAATCAAGTGGTATGAGCGACTTTACTTTTGGTGGATCCCAAATAGGCCGCAATGAAATCTTTCAGCTGATCCTTCGTGTATCCCTTGCTTCTGTTGTTACCTACTATTCAGTAAAATGGATGATGAACCAAATAGACCCAACAAGCAAGAACAAACGCAAAGCCAAAATTCGTGCTGAAGAACAGTTGAAGAGGTAAATTATTTATAGTTCCGTTGAAACCTTTGAGTATATATAATATGGAGTGCTTATTATAATTATTATTATTATTATTGATTATATACTCAAAGGTTAAAACTTAACATAGATTTATTATCTAACTAATGTGAACAAATGAAGGATCGCCAACGGCAGTAATTTCACAATAAATACCCAGACCCTCAATGACTACGAGCTGATGATTGCGTCCCATTTAGTTGTTCCCGAAGATATCCCAATAAGCTGGAATGATATCGCTGGATTGGATAGTGTAATCCAGGAATTGCGGGAATCAGTGGTTTTGCCAGTGAGACACCGTGACCTATTTAGTCAATCAAAGTTATGGGAAGCACCAAAGGGAGTTTTGTTGCATGGACCACCTGGATGTGGAAAGACTTTAATTGCAAAAGCTACGGCAAAGGATGCCGGCATGCGGTTTATCAATTTGGATGTTGCAATTCTGACCGATAAATGGTAAGTTTCATCCTCGTTCCTGGGAATCCCCTTGTTTTACATGCATTTCATATACTTATGAAATAATACTATGTAGTAGGACAAAATTGACAGGGGTGGCATTTTACTACCTTTTTACACATAAAGAACTTATGAAGTATTAAGGCTCTCCCAAACCAATGCTAATCATTCGTTGCGGCGAAGAAACATTCGTCAGTCAAAATTAATTCATATGTTTTTCCGCCGCGTTGGTGTGGGCAATCTCATATATCACCATGTTAAGAAATTTTGACATGCGAATGTTTCTTCGCCAATCGTATTTTTTGTTATTATTATTAAAAAAACAGAAAAATCTTTTCGTGTATCATAATATAATACAAAAAAATGGCGCGCGTGTAACTCAGTACTCGTGGCAGAAGTGAAACTTCTTTGGCGATCTAAAAATCTCGATATGTATAGGGATATTAAGCTTATATGCGTAAGATCGATGGGTTGGGGTTGTAAACTTGAAAATTAAATTATAATGGTGAAAATTTAAGGTAAAAAAGGTGGAAATTTAAAAGATATACCTAGGTAAATCAGTTTATTTAAGTAAGTTTTCCGACTATTACCAAAAATTCCTACACTCAAAATATGCGAAATCAAAAATTTGTATATGACAACTTTAATTAAATTGGGTTTTTTGTGTGATAACACACTCGCAGTTAGGCTGCATAGCTTTCGCTCCGTAATTTATATTATTGAATGTTTGAATTTTCAACAACCACTTGAGTGGGCTACCACCATTGTATTTGGCTGGAATTATTGCAATTTCATGGCTGCCACACCAATCATCAGATTCCTTTCAGTGGTGCTTAGTCTTTATGTTCAATTTTAATTTATAAATTAGTGCCGTAGACCAGCTACCTCTGAGGCCTATGCAGTACGCATTGCGCCACCGAGGTGACCTGATCATGTCCATCCAATGTAAGGTTTTGTCTTTATAAATTGCATATTGAGACAACTAGCATTTTTACTAGCCGCACACAAGTTGGTTGTTGATCATTCGGGTTCTTTCTCTTTTCTCTGTACACTGTTTACAAACCAACAAATCGTTGGACAATTGTAAGGTGGAAGATTGTATGAAAGATTTGACACTGGTCAAGAATTAATTTAATTAAATTAGGTTTTTTGTGTGATAACAGATAACACACTCGCAGTTAGGCTGCATAGCTTTCGCTCCGTAATTTATATTAGTGAATGTTTGAATTTTCAACAACCACTTGAGTGGGCTACCACCATTGTATTTAGCTGGAATTATTGCAATTTCATGGCTGCCACACCAATCATCAGATTCCTTTCAGTGGTGCTTAGTCTTTATGTTCAATTTTAATTTATAAATTAGTGCCGTCAATTGGAATCGAACCTAGAAGAGCTACCTCTGAGGCCTATGCAGTACGCATTGCGACACCGAGGTCACCTGATCATGCCCATCCAATGTAAGGTTTAGTCTTTATAAATTGCATATTGAGACAACAAGTGGTTGTTGAAAATTCAAACATTCAAACTTTAATTTGGTTTTATTTATTTTGCAACCATATATAATTCAAATTTTTAGCGGACTCCTGATTTAATTAATTAAATTTTTTGAAATTAGCCTATTTTGAAATAAAATGCTTAAAATAATTTATAACTCCATACCAGTAGGAGATAGATAACAATCTTAAACTAGTAAGATTCTTAGAATTTCATTATCTATTGAACAAAAAAAAAATTCAAAACTCTAGCATTCTAATTAAAGAAATTAGAAAAAAAGCATAGAAGGACATTTTCCCTTTTATCTACTACAATAATATAGATTATCAAAAAATCCAAACTTATTGCACTTCTAAATATATTAGCCTATCAATACAAATTTTTACTTTTACCCTACCTCCCACCACTTAGCTAATCAACGATCTCAGCGTTGCACATGTGGCGTTACATTTTTTCGTTTCACAAAAATTCATCCTTGAAATTTCACTCTCAACGCGCCCAAAGAAGTTTCACTTCAATAATAAAATTCTTTTAATTTCTTTCAGGTATGGTGAATCACAGAAGCTAGCATCTGCAGTTTTCTCTCTCGCCCTTAAATTGCAACCCTGCATCATTTTCATCGATGAAATCGATTCATTTCTTCGTAGTCGCAATTCCAATGACCACGAAGCCACCGCCATGATGAAAACTCAATTTATGATGCTGTGGGATGGTCTTAGTACCCGAACTGGTTCATCTGTTATCGTCATGGGTGCAACCAATCGTCCGCAAGATCTCGATAAGGCAATTCTTCGCCGTTTACCCGCCCAATTCCACATTGGTCTTCCCACCGATGCACAACGTTTGCAAATTCTAAAACTTATTCTTGAGTCAGAAAATATAAGTGATTCTATCGATTTCCATCGTCTATCCAAACTTAGCAAAGGTTTCTCAGGATCTGATCTTAGGGAGATGTGCCGTAATGCTTCTGTCTACAGAATGAGACAGTTTATGCGTGACCATGAAAAAGTTATTGGTTCGTCTGAAGGAGCCGAAGAATTGCAAGCATCAACATCTAATGACTTGCTTGCTATATCAATGGATGACATGCTGAAATCATATGAGAGATTGAAGGAGTCTAAGAAACATACACAAAATCTTTTTGTCGAGAATCACATTGAACTCGATTAAATCTTAAATTAAATTTGTGGAACAAGTTATCAGAACAAGTACATCATAATTTCTCGCAAGAATTCCTAACTTCTAAATTTATATTTAATCATCGTGCTCCCTCATAGTGTATGCCGGAGGAAAATTTGTGAGTGCTCGGAATATTAAATGGCCAAGTATGGTTGGTTTTAATAGTTAACACATTTCTGTAGATGTAGGAGAGTATCAAATTTTGTTTGTCCTGAATTGTCGTGTTCTTAAAAAGAAATTAAGCTCGAAAACCAATACAATATGAAGAAAACATAAATATTTCTGAGCACTCCGAAATTGAGCAAGTGAATGAAAAAACTTTATTGACAGTAAAAGCTAGGAATTTTTAAGAGTTTAGATTTTCGAGATTTTAGAAAAATAACCTTTTGTGTGATAATCTTAAAAAAAAAATCGTCTTTTCAATGTTACATTCAAAAACATTTATGTAAAAGTTATAATTTAAGAAAAATAAATAAATTAGTATTGTTATAACCAATTCTAGTAAACCATTTACAGGTCGCTGGCTCGAAACTAAATTGTTTTATTCCATATAAAGTACAAAAATGAGTTTTATTATTTATCAAAAGTTTTGATTTTTGTCGGCCTTAAGAAAATGTACGCTTCATTTTTGAGTTCAATAAAATTGACGTTTTATATTTTTTTTTTTAAACTTTATTGCCTGTAAGACCTAAGACCTAAGTTCTGCGCATATGTCAAAATCAAAGAAAAATGGTGGATCCTGTTCGTTTTGGTGCTGTTTTCAATCAAAATATAAAATAAAACTGATAAAACACAAAATTATGTTTGAGTTTTTAGTTAATTTAGATATTTCTATGGGATCACAGGGATCTGCCTCCACACCCCCCCAAATTTTTCAAAATGTATTTCTTGCTCCTATTATTCCACTTGAAAAAGTATAGCCCCATCTTATATTAGTAATTGCCTTGAATGTGTTTGGCACATATGTAAATTTATTGATCAATTGTCTAATCTCCAGCTAGATAAATTTATACTTGAGAAACAAAGTCTAGCGAGAATCCAATCACTTCAAAAAATTTTGGAATTCATTTTCAATGCTTTTCTTTTGACATTTATTCTTTAACTCAAGAAGCTTGTATTTGTATGCACATGTTTGTACAGTAGCATTTGATGTGGTTTGTGATATTTTTGTTGAACAAAGTTTAATACAATTAATGTCCGATTAATGACTAGGTTATGAAGCAGAAGATTGGATTATTTGTGCTCAACAAATTAATTAATTTGAAGAAAAATGGATTAATAAAATAATATGAAAAAGTGAACAGTTAGGTACCTTTTTGTTTTAAAATTTCTTGTCGCTCGATTTGCCGCCCCTGTAATAATGTGAGGCTGAATAATGTATATAATAATGTGAGCCCCAGAGTTAAGCCTGAATATCACAACTGAGTACACTCATGTCAATTGACCACTTTGAATATACTTCCGGCATTTATGTTCGCCATATTGTATTGTGATCTATTGAAGTACGCACATAGTCTCTGCTTAAGCTATAAATATTGATTCATTCTTTTTGTTAATAAAACACCTTGAAATATATTCACTTGTTTAGTTTATTATTTATAAAAATTGTCACAATTATTACATGGTGTCTAGAAGTGGGATCCATGAACGGAGCTCTGCATAAATATTGGGTATCGTCATACATTTTTTTGTTTGGAAAACGCGCGCAACTTGGAAAGAGCATCAGTAAGAGTGGGTATAGGGTTACCATTCGTCCCCCTTTTGGAGGGACGGTCCCACTTTTTCATCTCATCAAGAAATCTGTCCCCCAACACAGAAAATGATAAAGGGGGACGCAAATGTCCTGCTATTTTACACATCCTCAATTTTTCAACTTTTCCAATCAAAAACTACTTTCATTTCATATTTAATTTTTTAATTGTTTTATTAAGCAAATCTGTGGATACTTCCATCATAACTTTGAAAGTTTTTACAACTGAATACATGTCTTGCGTTTAACACCTGGCAAAAAGACAGAAATAGTTTACTTGTCGAATCAGTTGAAACAGAATTGATTTAGTTAAATATAACTATAAATTGAGTTGCAATGATTTTTACAAATTTATATATGAAAATGGCAGTTTGTTGCAAAATATATAATCAGGCGATAAATATAATTTATGAAGGATTTAAACTTATCCTTACATTTATCTCACCGAATGTGTATACGAAAACATGAATTTCTGAGCTTATATTCCATTTTTAAATCATTTATTTGTTTTAATTAAGTAAGTACATCATGTATGATGTACTTTTGTTCAGTAAAACTGATTTAAAAGTTTAAATTTAAATACTTAAATAAAATAAAAGTGCAAATTAAAGTTAATTCAGAAATATTAAATTTAAGTTAAACTTCAAACAAGATTAGCAAAAAAAAATAATAAAAACGGTCGATGCGTTGCGATGATGTCGTAACCGTTGCGTGTTCGTAATTGTTCTTCTTACTGGTCGTGTTTGATTTTGTCTAGCTGGTGGTTTTTTGACTATCGAATGATTTATCAACGGAACCAAGGATTAACAGAAGATCATGGGATGATATGGTATTGGCACATCGTTTTCCGGCGTACGGACTAGGGGAATTGACATGGGCACATCCTACAAGTATATAATGAACCATTGTTAAAAAGAATTCATATTTTTATAAAAAATCAAGGTGGTTTTGTATTTATTTCTGAAATTAAGAGGAGAGAATTTTGAAATGTTGTCCCCGCTGAAACCCAGCTGTCCCGCTAAAAAAACTCAAATTCCTCCTTTTGTCATTTTCTGAAATGGTAACCCTAAGTGGGTATCGTCTACAGGACACAAATAACAGTACAAATCGGACAACAACAACACCAAAATAATAGGAACAGACGAAAGAATGCCGCCACCGCTTGATGCTTTCAATTTAGCAACACAGTGGCCGGCATGGAGGCGCCATTTTCTAATTTATATGGCAGGAAAGCAGCTGCTAGACAGACCATAGCATGTCAAAATTGCTCAATTTCTCACTACGTTTCGTCCATGTATATGGACATCATCAGGTAAAAAAAATGCTTTCTACATTGATAAATAATTTTAATAAATGTTTACAAAAATATTTACAATACAGTAATCACTTACAATAATTATTAGGGGTATTCACGATCCGATGCAACTGGCCTAGTATCATTGTAAAAGTGTAAAATCTTACAACACTACAACAACAAAATATACAAGGTGCAATCTTACAACAGTTTCGCACTTTAGCAATACCCGAAACCTATTGCAACAGAAAAATACAACATTGTAAAATTTGTAAATTGTGTTTTGACAGCTCACTCATTCTTGATTACGTTAAACAGAAACAAAGGTATGTTCATTGGATACATCCAATTTGCTATCTTGATTGTATTGATGTGACGTCGTCATCACAGCATCTTCTTCTTCACTTTCCCCATTGTCTGAAAATTAAATATACCTTTTTGTAGCTTTTTTATGATTTCCGTCATGAATGTTGATACCTTCGACCCACATAATTGCAATAATCTGCAGCATCTTCTATTTAAAATTCGGTAATATTTTCTTTTTCCGTTTTTTTTGGCATCTTTTTATGAACAAAATTTAAATTAAATCAAATTGAAATTTTCAGATATGTTCGAAACAAAAACAAATGTCACAAGAATTTTGACATTTTCTTTAGTGTTGCAAGAAGATAAGAAAAGTGCGTTCACGATCCACTTAAAAAAAATAAAATTTCGCACTTTTACTAGGCTTGTTGCACCAGATCGTGAATACCCCTATTGTTACATTTATATTAAATAAATTATTTCTTTGGCGTCTACACAGTTCAAAGTATAACTGACAAAGTAACATATCCGTCAAATAAACAGAAAAATTATATGAACATAATCACATAATGTTTATATAATTATGATGTCCATATAATTATTAACCCGTTTACAAACAGAATCGAGACCCAGGTGTTTCGTCACGTGAGTTGAGAGCCCCATTTGAAGTTGAGTTGATATGGTGTTGAGATTACATTTAAGGTTAGACTGCACTAGGCGGAACTGCACTGCAGCGGAACTGCGATTCACAATAATTTGTATGAAATTTTATGAAGTTCACTTGCCGCTTAGTGCGATATAACTCATACTATTTCATACAAAAAATATTTTCCTGCGTCGTGAAGTGCAGTTCCGCTGCAGTTGTGTGCGGTCTTACCTTTAATGGAATGGCAACAATATATTGTTTTTACACAAAAATAGTTAAAATTTAATGAATTTTAGTAAATACTTCACATAACTATCAAAACAAATACATAATTTTACTCGCACATGTGCAAAAACACTGTGGTGAACACATCCTCAAGACCGACTCTTCGACCCAGGTTTGTTATCAACAATTTCGACTCGACTCCGCTACTGAAGTGGAATCGAGTCGGTTGAAGCTCATTTCAAGTCAACGCAGGTATACAAAGGGGCCAAGAATACCTCATGTAAACGGGGTATATGATGTCCATATACATGGACGGAATTTAGTGACAAAAAGAAAATTATTTGTTTCATTTGACCTGGAGCCCATCTAGTAACAACATTATGAAATCCACTACTTTAACGGCCATATTATTCATTCGTTTAAGTTGGATTTAAGATTACATCTGGATTTAAACAAAATTAAATCCAAAACATAAATCCAAGGCCATATTATTCACTACTTTAATCCAAACTTAAATCCAATCTCTTTAAATCCGAATGAATTTAAACTGCCGCCTGGAGGTCTGTTTAAAATTTATTTAATCTATACGTAACGGCCATATTATTCCGTCGTTTTTTTTGGATTTAAGAATACATCTGTATTTAAACAAAATTAAATCCAAATCATAAATCCAAGGCTATATTATTCACTACTTTAATCCAAACTTAAATCCAATTTCTTAAATCCAATCTCTTTAAATCCGTATGAATTTAAACTGCGGCCTGGAGGTCTGTTTAATTTCTTTAATCTAGATGTAGGACTAGTTTTTATATTATTCAGTACTTTTTTCAAATATTTCACCCAGAGGTTGAGGGTATTCAATCAATTAATTAATAAGTTGAACGAAAAAAGAATTAAATTGATTTTGTACACAAAGTTATAAATATAATTTACCGGAGTTTGCGCATAGTTCTTGTTCACTAGGGACCGCAACTCTATTTGTTTTTTCCGCGAGGTCAGTTTTTGATCTCTATTTACACGCAATGCTTGAGCAATTTATTGTGGTGCATATGTTCTTCCTTTCGTTATTAAGGCTCTCCCAAACCAATGCGGAACATTCGTTGCGGCGAAGAAACAGTTGTCAGTCAAAATTAATTCATATGTTTCTCCGCCGCGTTGGTGTAGGCACTCTCATATATCACCATATAAATAAATTTTGACATGCGAATGTTTCTTCGCCGCAACGAATGTTCCGCATTGGTTTGGGAGAGGCCTTAGTGTTCTTCTCTACGGCGTTTATTTTCGTCAGCTAGAAGTTTTATTTTTTCTTCGTAGTACGCTGATGCGGTACTACTGCTTGCCGAACTAGCCTTGCTTTTTGTTTTGAAAACTTTAATGTTTCGTTTGAGTTTGTACTGGAAACATTTGGGATGCAGGTAGTGATGATGAAGGCGTAACAGTAGTTCTTGAGCTTGGAACATGTGGCTTCACTTCATTCGCAACATCACACACTACTACATAGGCCTACTTTTTTACAAAAGTACAAAAGTGAGAAATAAATTTCTATTCTGAAGACACCTGCTTGCAAAAAAAAACAATGGAAAATTGTCCATGGTGGTTTAATTTATGCGTCAGAACAATTTTGGTATGTTTTTTTTCAAGCATGTTTCTTTAAGGTTCGACCGCACACTACTGCAGCGGAACTACACTTCACGACGCAGCAAAACATTATTTGTATGAAATTGTATGAGCTATATCGCACTAAGCGGCAACTGAACTTCATTAAATTTCATACAAATTATTTTGAATCGCAGTTCCGCTGCAGTGCAGTTACGCCTTGTGCGGTCTAACCTTTAGCGAGCATTTTAATTTCTCACTTTTGTACAAAAGTAGGTCTGTGTAGTTGAGGTTTGAAACTCCAGGAACATTTTCCAGCGGGGATGGTATCCTGTCACTGTCAAATGATGCTAGGCCTGCCAGCTTTACTTGAAGTGTTAAAACATACTTTTTAACCATTTTCGTCAGCTCGAAGGAAATCGTCGGTGGCTTGTGAGATGGAAAGCAGCCGCCTCCAGTTCCCAGGACACTTGAATCCAAACTAAATCCAGACTGAAAAATATGGCCATAATTGTGAGAGTTTTGTCGGTTTGGCCATTGTATAAATGATGTTAGGATCAGGGTTGCCATATCTTGAACTAGTTCGATAGCCCAATTTGAAAATTTTTGTAGCCCAAAATCAGAGCCGAAAAAGTAGCCCAAATAGTAGCCCAATACCAATAAAAAAAATTATCTTAACTATTTATGTTATGTTAATATTACAGTTATGTATACATATTTTTTTCTTATAAAAATGGAAATTCTGGGAACAACAGATGAACTGAATGAGCCTTACCAATTATCAAATTTAGTGATGACTTAAATATTTAAGGAAAATGGACCATTATGATCTTAATAATAAACCATATGTGGTATTTCTTAAATATTTAAGTGGAGACTATAATAATGAACATTACATTGTATGGAATCTAAAATATAAAACCTACCATGTATGGTTTATTATTGACAGTTTATTACAATATGGTCCATTTTACTTAAATATTTAAGTCGTCACTAAATTTGATTATTGGTAAGGCCCAATGAAATTAAAGTAAAGGCTGTTGCGGTTGATTTGAAATGTCAAAACCAACGAGTGTATTCAGTGAATAAAAAGTAGTGCCAAATTGTGGCAGCGTTATACTACGTTTTCACCAGCCACTAAACCGAGATTTAACAAGATTATCTTCAATCTCCTTGAAATCTTGAAGATTTACCATACAAATTTGAATCTCCTTAAATGAAGATTTCAAATAAAACTCATTCAAATCTTCTTGGAAACAATGGTTTGTCAAATCAAACAAACTTTTTTTTCGGTGAATTATTGTGGAACTGACCCCTTTAAACTCCATTTTCATTTATTGACAGATTACAATGTTAACAAAAATTATTATTCTCACTTCCACTTCATATAAAAAAAAAAAAAATGAAACCATTTAAATGTTTTGTCATAATCCTCTTTTTGATCTTTTTGTGCAGTGGAAACACCAAATAAATCTCTTTACCTAAATCTTGGTATAGTGTCTGGTGAAAACGTAGTATTATGGGTATATTTAGGGGGATAAAGGCTCCCCCAAACCAATGCGGAACATTCGTTGCGGCGAAGAAACATTCGCATGTCAAAATTTATTTACATGGTGATATATGAGAGTGCCCACACCAACGCGGCGAAAAAACATATGAATTAATTTTGACTGACGAATATTTCTTCGCCGCAACCAATGTTCCCCATTGATTTATTTGCACGAAAAAAAAATATCGCCCAATATTAGATTTGGGCGATTTATAGCCCAATTACGATTGGGCTGTCATACTGACATTGTTGTCGGTAATTTTGGAAAAAGATAGCCCAATTTCCGATAAATAACCCAATATGGCAAGCCCGGTTAGGATATGTTTTCATATACAAATGGTTTGGCATAAAAATAAACACGCCTAGTACTCTGCCATAGAAAAGTGCAACCTAGAGAAAAATTTGTAATAAAATCACATTGGCATCACTTCCGTATAAATACTCCTCACGAATTTTAAAATCAAAGCAAAATCCGTAAAAATATTTCATCATATTCATATATTCAAAAAACATAAATGAATAAAACACACTTCAATGGATACCTAAGGCCCCAAACCAAAAAGAGACAAACACGCTACTCACGGAGGGATGTTATCAAAATTGAATTGCGTGTGTGCATTTGCTCTGCTACAGTGCTACAGCTACTGCTCGCACAGTCAAGCTCAAGTGGTGCCAGGCCAGTAGCATTCGAAATCTTAACTGATGGACGCCATTCGTATGTGAAGCTGTGAAGTGTTCGCAAAGTATTTGGTGTTTTTTTTTTTACTAAATCAAATTTTCTTCCCATGGAAAATCATACATTTTTCACGAGTATTCGAAATCCGACTAAGTAAATCACGTTTCAGTGAGTCGAACGCAATAATGTCGTGTCCGCTGTAGAAGAAATTCATCAATTCCTTCAGTGAGTGTAGTAATAGTAAGTGCTGTGAAAAAAATTGACACCAAAACGAAGTGTAAAAAAATTATAAGAAACAAAAAAAATGGTATAGCTAGCAAAAAAAAAAAATTAGTGAGGTATATGCACAGGAGAGAAAGAGAACAATCGAGTTGATTAGGAGAGACAAAGCGAAAGGTAGTTGCTTAGAAAAACGAGAAGGATTGCCAGAAAAGAAAGCTACGATAAATGCTACGTACGTAAGCTCGTTTTCTTTTTTTGTTCGTTGCTTCGTTTTTCTTACTGTGCTTCCTTCGGTGTGTCTATCTACTTTTGCTCTACAGTCTACACTGCTTTTGCTCTTCATGCCAAAAGTATCCGACACGATGATGGATTCCTTATGTATTCCGTGATGAGGATGATTTCTAAACAATTGTTAACCAAAAGTGTGGATAATTAATCCAAATATATATTTCTATAAAAGTATTTTTCTGTTTGTTAAATTGAGAATCAAGAGAAGGAATAATAGTGACATGTAAAATGTGCGTTTAGAGTGCATTAATATAATTACAGTGAATACATAGCGAGACCAAGAGAGAGAAAGAAGGATAATAGACAAAGTGAATCAAAGATAAATAACAAAAGGAGATTAAAATACGCACAAGTGATCCAGAACTGACTGACGTTTGTTTTTTATTTTTTGTTTTACAACTCTAAAGAGTGAAAAAGCATGATTCAACCGATTACTCGTTCATCGGTTTCTCCATTGGCCAGAAAGAGATGAAGTGATAATATGTGAAAGAAATGGTGTCCAATACGACAAATTGTGAAGAGATCAACTATTTCTTGGTTTCTATATCTCGTTCGTTTCTGATCATCCAAATATCTACCTGTGTAAACTTTTATTAATATTTTTTGTTCTTGCTTTCATATTTCATTTTCTCGTTTTTTCATTGTTTGAAATGAAATGAAGGGAACAAAATTATTAAATACAAAAAATAAATAAAGGAAGAAAGATTAATTTTTTGTTTCTCTTGTTTTTTCCTCTAAATAAAAATTGTGCCAGTCGCCAGTGCCGTGTGAATGAAAAAAAAATTGAAAAAATGTGAGAATACACGAGGAGAATAAAGAAAACTCTGTGATGTGATAAATAGAATTATATAGGAAGAAGAAGAATTCGAGTTTCCGCGAGATCGAGAATTACCTACAATATTTTTTTTGTCTCCTGTATTTTTTTTTCTTGTTGAAGTCCAATTCGACAACCACATAAACTAATAACTCAAAAAGAAAAACGGATAGCAAACGTTTAAAATGGTATGTACATAGGTATGTTAGCTTGAGATGATTTTTTTTATATTTATTATAAATATGAGTTCTGTAAATTATAATTTACAACTTGGTCCCATAGTTTCTTTTTCTTCTTTATTGTTACAAAAAAAAAGTTATTTTTTCTTCTTGTGCTACTTCGTCGGCTAACGAAGGGAGAAGATAGACAAAGAAGAAAAAAATCTGTGTACACCGACCGACCGTGTATCCAGGCAAAAAAAATACTCTTTTTTTTTTTTATTCTTTTTTGATTTTGGTATGAGGTGTGTGTTGGTCTCGTTTTCGCGCATTGCCTAAGTTATTCTCGTTCTCTTCTACTATTTACTTACACCAACACTATATTAAATTCTCTTTGAGGTGAAACGATGACACCTAGTACTAGTACCTAGAGAACGATGAGGAAAATTATTGTTGATTTTTTTCTTATGTTGGTTTGGTTGGTTAAATTTTCACTTGGAATCTGATTGAAGGATAAAGTGATTTTATTTTTATTTCTTCTAAATTGAAGTACCTACCTACCTATATTGTATTTTAAAAGTATGTACACATGCATTGTAGCTGTAACTCTATTAGAATTAAAGAAAAACTTATGATTTAAATATAAAATTGAAATAAGTTGTATAAACAAAATATAATTTATGGGAATAGGTAGGTGCCTATATAACTTCGAGGTTGTCTATCGAGATTCAAGTAGATATGTAGGTACTAAGGCACATTTTACAAGAAAATGCACACATGATTTGATTATTTCATCTTTTAGAGTTAGTCCTTAGGTACACCCTTAGGTATTGTAATTCCTTCCTGTGTACCTAATTAAATATTAACAAATAAATCGATTCAATACTCAAAGCAGTTTATCATATTTTACAAAAAATAATAATGACAAATATTGAAGCACTTCTTTCGGGTGATTTTAAAAATAAGATTTTCCTAACTTTGATGCTTGCGAACTATGACCATGATCTTTGGCGTGGATTCCAAGGTAGATCTGACTAGGCAACTAATAACTTAAATTACACTTTTGGAACATCTATTTATTGAAACATAGGTACCTATAATGTACTTTATTCCTTAGGAATACAAATTGATAGAACCCCAGGTGGATTAAATCAAATTTTTGTATTAATCGGCCAGGTTTATTCTTTGGTCAATGTTTAGAAATTTTTTAGAATGTCAAAAAATTGCATTCTGTCTCAATGTCTTATAAAATTTGACTTTTTGGATTTAAAATGTAATCGGAAGGCAGGTACCTAACCTACCTATGTTTGGATCATTTATTTTTGTCACTATTTTTGTAGGATCCTTGTTGTAAAGCGCCTACTTTTACCTTATTATTGTTAACTTTTTGCTTTGAAGAAAGTCCAAAATATATAAATTTGTATTTCCATTACCTACCTACTCTGTTTAACTTACTATGTACTGTACATACCTACCTACATATTGCTTAAAAATATAAAAAAATATGTTGATCAAAACTCATTGACCTAACTGGTCAAATCAATGTTTTTGAAATACAATTAGGTATACCTACCTAAAAGGTACCTAACGTTTTTCAAAATCCAAGGTTTCATTTTACACACACCTAAACCTAAGTAGGTACTATAGGTACTAATAATTAAGAAGAACAAATTTATATATTAAAATTACTTCTGTTCAAAGTGGAGTGAATGAATAGGTTTAACTAAGTAATTCAATTAAAAAGTCCAAGTGATTAAACTCCACAAATGAATGTGTTTCGCCCAGTGGGCTCTCAGTCAGCCTGTCATACCCTACGGAGACCTACCTACAGTAGTGGACACAAATTTAGCACGCATGTAGAAATGAAAATGTTTCTGTTGGTATCTAATTAGGTATTAATTGTATTTATATTTTATTTAAAATAAACTTACATAGAAGTTAATGCATCCTAATAAAAAAATTATGCAATGTTACATCTGTGAGAGGAAATATAAAAAAAAAAAATTGAAATATTGATTTTTGCTTGGACACGAATTTAGCACATTTTTCAGTTTTTGAATAAAATAGTGGGTTGCAACTTATCGTATTCAATTATAAAAGGTTTGTAAATCCGGTTTCTGGATAATGAGTGAAATACTTCAATATTATTATTTAAATGGCCCCTTCACTAGAGTTAAAAATGTGCTAACTGTTTTCATATGACATGAAACGTCACACCACTTGAAAATTGTCATTTGAAAATGGTGTGATAGGTCCACGACTATATTTTTGTAGAAATGCTCGTCCATTTTTGTTTTTTTTTTTTTCGTACACTGATTGCTTAGTCCTCTCTAGCACAATTATTTATACTTTTATTATGTCGTTTTCGATTGGACTTTGGAACGGTACTACTCCTTTTGATTCCAATCGCATTATTTTCTATTGTTCCGAGACTAATTTGTGAAATATTTATATACCTATGTGTGTGTGCGTAAATTGTCTGATATTTATTTATATTTTGCACGTTCAGTCGAGTAAAATTAATTTGACAAATAATCCGATGAAAGTGTTTATATGTATGTATGTGTGTTCCGGGTCTACTCCTATTTATTAATTCCGGAACAGAAAAATACTTCGAAAAATTTATTCGGAACAGCCAAGTTCAGTATCAATTTTGGTGACATTTTTATTAAGTATCACAAAGCAAACAAAATTAAAACCTTTCCTATTATCAACTACCTTAGAGATATGTATTAGAAGTTAAATTTCAATAAAAAAAAAAACAAAAGGAAAAACAAAAAATACTCCCCATAGGTAGTTATGAAATTAGTTTTACTTTTTTTCTTTGTAAATAAATATTTTTTGTAATTTTTTTTTGGTTGGAAACAACAAATTTGGGTATTAGAATTTGGTGAAAAAATTAAATCCGTGCTTTTTTTTTATTTGCTAATTTTTTCACTCTGAAATTAATTCATTCTCCAACCGTTAAGCCTGGTATCAGTTGTTGTATCTCTCAGCGAAATTTTAACCGTCTCAAAGTGGAACTTAAATTATTTTTCTTAAACTATGATACAAATCCGGATTGATATTGAAATCCATGCGTGTTGCCCTTTCACCAATATTGTCTAAACGTTTACCACAGCTGTTTTTTTTATGAATGAAACTTTAACTGATAAATGATAAAAATCCACTTTTATCGACTCGATTTTAACAACGTCACCGTAGGGGTAGCAAAAAGGTGTAGGTATTCACATTAAAATACATTAACAAAATGCCCGTTTTTTCTTTAAGCTTTAAGCTGTGTTATAATCACATATTATAATTTAAAGTAACAGAAGCAGTAGCTAATACAATAAAAAAAATGGTAACATTTTTCAAAATCTTTTAATACAAATTATTATTTGGGCGTTTTAATAGTGGTTTCGCTAAATTCATGTTTTACTTAAGTACAGTTTTAATAAGATCAATTACAACAATTCCAATTCGATTTATGTATTTATGAAATTAGAAAATAGAAAATAAATGTTTGAAAATTAAAGGTTTAAGTGCTGTTTTAACTAAGCTTAGGGACAATTGTTCAATGTTCAGATAAGCAGTCAGTTAGTATTTAATCCTCAGATAGAGCAAAAATCTATTTTTCAATGGGCAGATATAACTTATTCCTAGGAATAGTAACAATAAATTTATCTGCTCATTAAGAATTCAGATAAATTTATTCATGGAAATAATTATTTTCAAAGTCAAACATTACTGTTTGCATTGCTTTGAAATAAACGTTAAATAAAATTTAAATTACATTAGAAATGTTCGATACCTATACAAAAACATTAAAAACATATACAAACATAAATGAAAGTGACATTCAAATAATAATATTCTATGGATTATTTGCTCTGAATTAAAAAAATTCAATTTCGCTATTGTTAAAGAGCCAATTAACTTTATTCTTCGAATAAATAACTGACCTTTTAACTGACTATTGAAAAATCGGCTCTTAATAGTTTTAAATGACTATGAATACGGTCCACAAACTATAAATCAAGAGTTTGAGATGCAAGTTAAAGGCAGCTTTTCGAAATGACATCAATTGACTCTATCGACTCTATCTCTTTAGATAAGTTGTGTACTCAAATAATTTGTCAAAAAATCTTCTAGGAAAAAAGTTTTGGTATATATATATTTGGACGTCTAACAACAATTATTTGGATAAATTTAATATCAAAAAATCTTCTCGGAAAAAAGTTTCGGCATGGTAGTGCTAGGTTTATTGAAAAAGAAAAAAATGCGATTTATTTTTCTCAGAACATAAAATTGAAACCAAATTTTTTTCTTTCACGACAAATTCACGACAATTATTGGCATCTTGTTTTTTTTAGAATTTTTTGTTGAGAGTGTGTATTGCTAAAAGCCCTTCCACACTACCCCACTGTGTATTAATACATGTCAAATTGAAAGTGGGAAAGAATTCCACGCGACTGGCAAATTTGTGGGAAAGAAACGACTTGACATATATTGCTTCCACACTTGCTTGTATTAATTCATTACCTTAACCTAAAAAAAAGTGTGATAGAATGTGGGATAGAATTAGAACCATTCCTTAAATTTATCATGTATTAACACATGTCAAATCGTGTGGCATAGAATGTCGGGTTGTGTAGGCTGGGCTGTCATATTTTGTTTCCACACTATTCTACATGATTTGTTTCCCACTTTTTTGACATGTATTAATACACAGTGGGATAGTGTGGAAGGCCTTTAACTTGACTGTGAGGATAGCATTACCCACGGTTATGTTTAAAAAAAAAGTCGGAAAATTTTTTCTTTCACGAATTTTTTTTGAGGGTGGGTAGAATAATTCAGACACATCTCCTTATAAATAAGTTATAGGTACACCTAGGGTGACCAGTGACCACCTTTCCCAAAGCCAATTTTGGTACACAAGAAAATAAATATTTTTTAAATCTTACACTCCAATTTACTCGTTTGAATACAGGTTTTTTGTCAATAAACTTTTAACGATTTCTCTATAACATTTTATAATTATGACAAATCTTATTATAGAATTTATTAAGTGTTATATGGGGATTAAGATTCAGGAAGAATTTTGAATCCTCCTAAAAAATTGACAGTCAGTGGCTCTTTGAACAATTTTAGTCAAAAAATCGACCTTATTTTGTGTGTCATTCGTTTAAATACACCTTGAAAAACAACCAAGTAGCTCAGAAAATCGTTAAAAATAGTATGCAAAAATCAAATAATCAACAGTTAAAGAAATTTTTTCATGAATTTAAAAATTTTTCCAATAGGAAGTGTTCTAACCGAAGAGAAAAATGCTCAGATTCGAGACCATCAGGACAATGGTCATAGCAGTCGATGTGAAGGTCACAACATTGGACTTAGTATGCAGCTACCTTCGATATAAGGAAAACGATGAAAAAACAACAAACGGCTAGCGATCATGGCTACAATACCTCAAGAAAGACAACGCATACTCCGAAAAGCCTCAAACTCAACATTATGAGTCAGCAAAATCAATGGTAAAACCGTAGTTAAAGCCACCTAAAATGCTTTTTATCAGATTATCCGGGAAGCCACACATTTCAACCATCTGAAAATTTAAAAAGATCCACCGAAATCAGGCCGGAAAAGATCTGTTTCGTGAGCTTTTAAAGTTGAGTTACACTGGGTATTAAGAGCATACTGCGCCTCATACCATTAAATGGCCTCCCTTCTTGTGTCTACTACCCAAGCCTATTTTTTCTTTTCTCATGTCATGTTAATAGAAGGTATACCCGCTGGGACCATCCAAATTGAACTTATTTTTTTTAGTAAGAACCACCTGATGCCATTATCTTTCACACCGTATTTTGTATTAGGGCGCAGTTTAACTCAACTCACGAAACAGATCTGTTCCAGCCTGATTTCGGTGGATCTTTTTAAGTTTTCAAATGGTTGAAATGTGTCGCTTTCCGGACTATCTGAAAAATAGCATTATTGGTGGCTTTAACTACGGTTTTACCATTGATTTTGCTAACTGATTATGTTGAATTTGAGACTTTTCGGAGTATGCGTTGTCTTGTTTGAGGTGAAGTAACCATTTTCGATAGAGGTTTGTTGTTTTTTCCATCGTTTTGCCTATATCGAAGGTAGCTGCATACTGAGTCCAATGTTGTGACCTTCACATCGACTGCTATGACCATTGTCCTGATAGTCTCGAATTTTAGCATTTTTCTCTTCGGTTAGAACACGTACTTTTGGAAAAATTTTTAAATTCATGAAAAAATGTCTTTAACTGTTGATTATTTGATTTTTTGCATACTATTTTTAACGATTTTCTGAGCTACTTGGTTGTTTTTCAAGGTGTATTTAAACGAATGACACACAAAATAAGGTCGATTTTTTGACTAAAATTGTTCAAAGAGCCATAAAACTGACAATTTTTTAGGAGGATTTAAAATTCTCCCTGAATCTTAATCCCCATATTACACTTAATAAATTCTATAATAAGATTTGTCATAATTATAAAAGGTTATAGAGAAATCGTTAAAAGTTTATTGACAAAAAACCTGTATTTAAACGAGTGACTTGGAGTGTATGTCGAATTCCTTACAACCATTTGAAATCGATTTCATCCACATTTTTTTCTTTGTAGAAGGAATTTCAAAAAAAAAAACCGTATGTTTTTTGTAAGTGCCATTTGACAGGAACTTTATTGCCACTTTAAAAAGATTAGAAAATTGATTGTTTTTATGCTAAATTCTAAGAAGAATCTTACCATTTCATGCGTAAGCCTTTTGTATCATTCCACTCAATCCTTTACTCTTACTAGTTCGTGCCAAGTAGTTATTGTCCTAACTAACCTAGCTTTTTGTATTTTGGTCCACAAATCTTCTTTGTTTTTTGAATATTCGGCATCCAGAGACTTCTTAAAAATACTCACAACTTTTCTGAAAAACGTTGATCTAAATATTGGGAGGGTTAGGACATAATACTTATTTTGTGATCTTCAAGGCACCTTTTTGTGGGCCCCAAGATCCTTTGAGACCTTATTTTGCATAAATTGTGTCTTATTGCATTTCCCCTTTGGCAAATGGTAGCACACACCTCCCCCAATATTGTTCCATACCAATTCTGCTCCATAGTGTTTTCTATCCAAAATATTGAACATACAAACAACGATATCAATTTATCAAAAAAAAAAATACCCGAAAAGTCGGAATTAAGCTTTTCTAATAGCCTTCTTTCAGATATGTAAAAAAACTGCTTACCTGTGATTCGTTCCACCGAAAATATTATCTTTACTGTAATATAGGAATAATGAGTAATTTTGTCTGCTTAAACATTTTACTCAGGATTATCATAGGTACATAGGTATTTTATTTGAATATTTTATTAATTTTTTTTAACGGTTCAAGGTGAATACCGAATTGAAATCTGGCAAGTTTCCCGCAGTCCGTATTGGGTCATTAAACTCATGTCAAAATATAGGTAATTGTTTTCTTTTTAAATTCGACAAGCTTCATTAAATTTTAAATTTAATTGGACATAGATATAATCTGAAATTTCTTAAACTGAAAAGGATCTTTAAACAAGATTTCTAGAAGATGGCAAGGGCTACATATTATTTATTTCGATTGCAATTCACGTTTATGTATTTGTTTTTAGGCGGTACAAAATTTGTAAACTAGCGCACGACTATCCTCCGCTCCAGGAGGAGCAGGGCGCATGGTTCCGTAATTAAAATAAAAAAATGCCGGGTCAAAAGCAAGTTAAGGAACATATACCTACTCCGTTCACATGCAGGATTCGACAATTGAATCGAATCGGATTGAGATTTCGATCTAGGTATACGAACTCACTGGATCAAATAAAATCAAATAGAATCGAAGTACACTAACTTGTAGTGACACTTTAACTTTAATGTGTGAGTGCGGAATTAAGTTTTTGAATATGGTGACTACAAGAGAAAAAAAAAAAAAACAACAAAACAAAACAAGAACTTAAAATTCGATTCTTTAATTTTTCCATCCAGGTCTACTTGTATTTTTCGATTCGATTCAGCTCGCAAAGTCAAATCGAATTAACAATCCTGTTTGAATCCGATCCCGGTCTACATGGAATTGAATCCAAATTCAAGTCTGATTCAATTCTCCATGTAAACTTATTTTTTTCTTACAAGATTTCGTTAAACGCTTTAAAAATGTCGTTTGTATCAGTGCAAGCTACATGTCATCGGTCTGGCAGCGTTATCGCGGCCCCAACACTACTAAAATGCACTTTCAAAGTGCAACAACAAAAATAGTCCCTCGAAAAGAGCTTAATACGGCTCCAAATGTTCATCACTAAAGCCTTATGCCTATACTAACCAGAGTCCATCGGTCTGGCAGCAATACCACAGACCAATGACCACAAAAAAGCATTTTGAAAGTGCGTTTTGAAATGATATTTTACTGGTGTTAGGTCCACAGAAACACTGCCAGATTGATGGATTCTAATTAGTAATGGCACAAGGATTTAGTGATAGAGGGATTATTTTTGTTGTTGCACTTTGAAAGTGCATTTTAGTGGTGTTGGGGCCGCGATTTCGCTGCCAGATAAAAACACTTTGAGTTAATGTTCACCAGCTCTCGGTCTATTTGTTCTTGATATAATTTCGTCGCCTGATACTCGTTAATTCAGATTCCTTGAAATCAGCAATTATGTAGAATTTAATACAATAATTATTATAGACATGTTGCATGCATATACTATCTAATTTGTATTCATAGGACATAACTTTAAAGTGATGAATACAAGACAATTGCAACAATATTCGAAATGTTCAACGTGTTGCAACTGGCAATTGCTGATGAAACTATAGAAAATTTTAGAGATCACTCGGTGCAAGCTTGACTAGATTATATTACATTAATTAATAAGAAGGTATTTTATTTGTTTTATTGTTATAAGAATTGAAAAAAAAAAAAAAAATAATCACTAAACAAGTGTGAGCTTAGTTTGTATTTAGTTAAAACTCCTTCAACCATTGGGGATTAAACATTGTGACATAAAAGCGTTTACGCACCCTCGCACCTCCCTTACCCGCCCTAACTTTAAATTGTGCAATTAATGAACAACTTGCTGCAATTATAAAAAAATTAATTTCACAAGTTTTTTTTTTATTGTTGTGATATTTGAATTATGGCCAAATGAGTAACTGTTCTTTGTGTTTGAAATCAATTAATTAACTTTTGCTATCTATTGCTGAGATTGCATGCGAAATATTATTTTCTGTGCGGCTTATTACGGCACCACAGTGGGACAGACGGCCGGACGACCAACTACGAACGAACGGACTTCTGACGATTGTGAAAACGAACGATACGCTGTTTGTGGTTGTTAAATTAGTATTTATGGAAATTTATATAGGTACACCATCATCCAAACGAATATTAATTAAAATATAAATATACAATATTTAATGTAAATGCAACGGGGAGCGTTGTTTGACGGGTAGCCCGGGGGTGTTGGATAAACAATGATTGATGAGAAATGCTTAGCACATTTGGAGTGGCCTTCAAGTCAACGGTCATTATACCTTTGCAGAGGGAAGGAAAGCAGAGAGAGAGGGTATGTGGTGCAGACGGAGAAAATATTTTACTCGCTTAGAAACACAAGCGAGAATTCAAATAATACCTACATATCTATATTTTTTTTATTTAATTTAATTTTATTTTATTTGCGTTGATCAATGATGAGATGAGAATCTCTGGTATTTTGTATAACGTGACGTTTGGCGCGTGCAGTATAATGAAGGAGGAGTCATTGTATCGTGTGTGTCATCGGCTTATGTTAAAGAAAATAATCAGGTGCATTGTGTGGGATTTTCTTTTGTTTTTAATGTAATTAAAATAATAGCGACTGACATCAATTTTTGTTTGGTTCTTAGTAAATTTTCATTCAAATTAAAGGTTATAGATTAAAATAGCATTTAGAGCCATTGTGGAATTTTTATGGAAAATAACATTAAATCAAAGATTTTCTTAAAAAAAAAAAAATACTTAATAGGTATTTATTGTCTTGAAAATTTAGATTTTTACTTCCGTCCGATTGGTCAGTTTTTTTCTAAAATTGTGGCTTACTACAAAACAATTTACATAACTATATACATTTATTGAATATTGTTTTTTTTTTAATCTATACAAATAAATTTAAACAATAATGATATATTTACGTGCATTGGCACAACCGTGGTTGCGTTATGAAATCATTAAAATTAGAATCTCTTGTTTCATTTGTTCCGACTAGGAGTAGATTTATAGAATATTCTTTTTTAAGTTTATTATTAGTATATTATTCGAAGTACAAGTAAAATGAAGGCTAGTATGAATAAAACTTAGAACGACCTCAGAGCAGGAGCTCCATAATAAATCAGAGCAGGTGCTCATGAAAATCTATGTACCTATTTACGATTAGTATGCATAACAAAGTAACAGCGCAGCCAAATGTCATTTTTAGAGTAAAAGAATGAAAGCCAATCATCGTGCCGTACTTGTTTGGCACATTATGTAATACGGAATTTGTGTGAATTTGAGTTCCCGTCTTAGAAGCAGAAATAGAGGAACTGCCCTTATTGGAAAAAAGGGAAGCAGTTTTTAAAATGGTGTGAGGTCTCACAAACACAAATGCATTACAGCAGGGACGGAGTGCTCTTTGAAGGCAACTCACTAGGGCGCCATCAGAATAGTCATTTTTGTTATTTTCCGAAGTTGTTTTAGTGGAATGTTCTAAAAAAAAGAAAGAGTACGTGTGTGAAGCAATTTTTCAATCTGAAATGTCAAATCGCTAGTGTGATTTTAAAAAAGAACAATAATAAAGTGTTACAAATTAAGACACATATATATAAAAAAAAAACTTTGAAAAGACAAACCTTTTCAAGTGAATAAAATAGACATTGTAGTTATTTAGCAATCAACAAAAAAACAGTAAGTGCGGTAAGAGCATTTCCTCTCACAAGTTAGTTTTATTATATTTTTTCTCAAAGCAAGTGCTGTTAAGTGTTTGTATTATTTATGTAGATTAATTAACTATCAAAGAACATATTATTTATAATGGCTTAAACTTTAAACATGAACCATGAACAACCAATTATGAACTGATAGACACCTTACTGAACAGACAAATTAACTTTGATATATAAACTTATAAGTTGGCGACAAATAGATATTTTATTATTAGCTTAAAATGTAAAAAATCGATTTAATAACAAAAAATAATTTTCTCATAAGAAGGGCGCTTAACAAATAGTTGCGCCTTTCAACCTCCAATATAATCTCATACACACCTGTTAACGAGAATTTCAGTTTGACATTTCTGGTTCTTAAATTCAAAAAAATTATGTGCACATTTTCAACTAAATTATAATATTCTTGACTTAATTTAAAGTGTAACCCATTCTAAATATATTGTTTAAAGCTCATCAATCTAAAGACAAAAACATTACAGCACTGTTTTTGAGAAAAATATAATAAAATTCACCTGTGGAAGAAAAGCTTTTATCCACCTTATTTTGTTGATTTCCACACCCCTGAAGAATGCACTTCATGTATATTTATAAGAAGATCACCACAATGTCTATCTAATACACTTTAAATTATTTGTTTTTTCAAAGTAATTGTTATATTATTTTGGGTTTTAACTTGTACCAATTTTTTTTTCTTTGTTTTTTCTAATCACACGCTAACGATTTGACACTTCTGTTTCTCAAAAATTGCTTCACTCACGTACACTGTATATGTGACAAATACCTCTTCCTCTATTTCTTCTTCTAAGGTTCCCGTACAGTTTTGATTTTTTTTGAGAACATTTCATCCTTGGTCTCCAGAATTTGACAGATTGTGGAATTCTGTGCACAAATTGTTTTTAGTAAAGATGGTGGTGGGTAAAAAAGAACCGGGAAGAACACCGGTGTTTTCAGTTGGAATTAATCTTCGAAAGAAACTACATGTTAAAATGTTTGCCATTTGAAAAATGTCTAAAGACTGCAAAGGGTTTATGTGACGCTATTTTGTATTAAAAATCAATACAAAACTATTCTGTTTGACAAAAAAAAAAAAAAATTCAATGAAAGTAAACTGTAGTTAACTCACAAAATTTGGCCTGTGGATTAATTCTGCCAATGATATTTTACCTTCCGATTTTATCAATGCCCTTTACCATACCTGTTATTTTCTGTCCAAGAAATTTCTTGGAGTAGAAAATAATAGCACAGCTAAATGTCATTTTAAAAGTGAAAGAATGAAAGTCCAACCTTCTTTTGTATAATAAGGAATTTATGCGAATTTGGGCAGTTTTGAAATAGTTGAGAAAATTTCATCATTACTGAATTTAAGCAAAAGCATTGTTAAGTTCATTAGAATCCAGTGTTTTTTCAATGACATTCTTTTCTTTTCGCTGTGGAACATAGGTTTTACCACAGGTTTTCAAACTTTGAATTTAAGGTCTTTACGTCATTCTCAAGAGGGGAAATTGAAATTTTGATAAGCTTCAAAAATAACGGTACCTGCCATATGGTTGCCTTGTTTTTTGAGAGAGTGTAAGCAACTCGGCAAATTTTTTACACACAAACAATAACAAAACAAAATTATTATAAGGAGTTTTGTTTTTGTTTGACGTGTAAAACGTTTGCTAAGTTGCATTCTCTCAAAAAACAAGTCTGTTATTTATTTTACAATTTTGCTAAAACAAATAACTGATCACTAATAACAGTAATGTAAATTATAACGAATATAAAGAAATTTATATTTATACAATAAAATTACTTCTATTTTCAGTGGAGTAATTGAATAAAATTCAATTAAAAGCTCAAGTGACCATAACTCCAAAATGCATTTTGCCTAGTTTTGACAGTTGGCTGATAAGTAAGATGCTCTGAAACTCTTCAAAGATTCAAATTTTTGGTAGATGTTTGTTGACTCTTATAAAAGGGTATCAGAAAATCTAACTGATGAGCCTACTTTACAACCAAAGCGAAACGCATCATAAAATTGGGGTCACTTCAGCCTTTTATTTGTTATGGTAAATATTTTGGTTAACAAAAATGTACCTTTAACGGTTGTTAACTATTTTTTTTTTTGATTTTCAAATTTCTCGTTAACGGCCTGACTAATTTGAATCAAATTTTTTGTGCAACAGATCCTTTAAAATCATAACAGTTTTGCATATACATTTTTTTAAGATTTTAAAAAATTTATATTTTGATTTTGACTATTCAATATCTTGAACCGGGTTGATGAATTATTTTTATAATTTTGTTTAAAATTGCATTTTATTAAATGCTTAAAATTGTCCTACCAAGAATTTTGTTTAGACTATTTCACCTCCTTATTTCCGTGCAAAATACCTACATCAACAATCTTATACCTATTTATTTAAAAAAAAAAACTAAACAATATTTTTCTTTTTCTTTCAGAAATTCAAACCACAGGTGAATCACAGTTAACAGCGAACCATTTCTTTTGCTCTCGCACAAGAAAGTCACCAAAAAAACAAAGCAAAAAACATCCGGAGAAGTTTTAACTGTTTCAGTGATGAGATCAAATTTAAATCCGAATTTGACGGCAGCTACATTTGTTATTATATTATATATATAGAAATCCCCAAATGAACTAGCAAATAAGAATAAATGTTTGAACTTCCGTCTTCAACACCACCACCCATACAACAACCACCTTTACGAAGAACGCTGTCGTTTGCGGTGCAGTTGCTAGTGTCCACATCATTGCTGTCGTCTTTTAAACTATCATTTTTAATAGCAGGATCGTCAGCATCTTCAATAACCAAAACAACAACAACAGCAACTGAAAAACTTAAATCGTTTTCTATGTCACGGTTGTCAATATTACAAACATTGTCGTCATCTTTATTGTCGTCATTATTATTATTGTGTTTGTTGTCGCTGTCATCGTTTTCATTAAAAAATAGAACAAATGAGTTCCTTCCAAAACGTTAAACTTATTTCAACAATAATTCAACAATTATTCAACACCAAGAACAAAAACAACAACAACAAAAACATTACAACTTTTGTAATTGAACCAAACCAGGAACAAGTACAGCAACATCAACAAGAAATCAATCAAACCTCAACAATTGTGATCAAATCGAAGGATAAACAAAAAATAATCAGTAAAACAGAAGCAACCGACTTAGCTATAAGTGTTAGCGGCAGTAGAAGAAGATTCAGAGGTAGAAAAGGAGATTTTAACGTGTAAAGGACAAGAGGAGGAGGACGCGGAGATGGTGAAAGTGAAAAAAAGAAAAATAATTTTGACTTTATTACGGGAAATCCGTAATGATAATTCCTGAATAATAAATTCCTCGCTTAGTAAAACATACTTTGCTTTGAAAGAGAAACAAATGAAAATTACTTGACACAAATAATATAAAAAAAAAATTAAGGAAACACCAGTCAGTATATACACGCGCCCGCACTGTCTCAAAATCCACCGTCCTCTATCCGTGGAAAACGAAAGATTTTTTATAATAACTAACAACTTGTATCATATATAACAACTTTTTTTTTTGTATAATCTAAGGAAACAACAAAAACACAACCACGACGGAGAATAAAGGAGAAAACGTATTTTTAATTTTTTACAAAATGGCAAATACTTTATCAGTATTGATACGAAATGTTGTCAGCAAGAAGCGCCGACGATATACCGAAGGTGGCTTCAACTTGGATTTAGCTTGTAAGTAAAAGATATTTTTAATTTTATAACTGTAATTGGATTTCGATTTTAGTTTTTACTACTATATTAAGGATTAAGTTGCATTTGAAGAAGTCATAAAGTTGTTTTTATAAAAAAAAAATTTAATTTAAGGCAACCATAATTGGCTCCGAGCCGTTTGGCTCTCTCGTGTATGACCATCTTAATACTTAAAAAAGTTTGTTTTATGGCTAAATATGATGGAAAAAAACCAACAAATTATACGTATCTTCGATTTATGTCGATAT
The DNA here is from genome assembly GCA_949320155.1 of Melangyna quadrimaculata. Taxonomy (NCBI): domain Eukaryota; kingdom Metazoa; phylum Arthropoda; class Insecta; order Diptera; family Syrphidae; genus Melangyna; species Melangyna quadrimaculata. Next base: position 139,350,103 of record OX439485.1, on the reverse strand, counting down.
TTTGTTTAACTTAGATATTCACCGCTATAACGTTTGTCGTTTTACTAAAAAACGACATGGCTCTAGAAGCGACAGTTTGCGTTTAAAACTTCGGTGTTATCTCCTCTCCTAACCGTTCTTACTTTTTTGAGGTCATTTTACTAAAACACCAATTGCTGCACCTAGAGCCGTGTCGCTTTATTATAGTTTTATTAAAAGACAACCGTAAAAGAAGTGATTTATGGAGTGAAATAAGGTACAAAACACGAAAAGGTACGACTGTAAAATTGTTTGTAATTCATGGGGTAAAAGAAATTTAGGTATTTAATAGTATTTATTTAAATACATACTTCATTTAAATTTGTGTATTAATTAAATTAATAAAAGAATAACGAAGAACCCAGTCATCAGCTAACGTTTCGGTGATAACTATAGAATTCTCGGTTGAGAACAACGGCTCTTGGAACGGCTACATGAAATTTAGCCCATTGAAAAATGGCCCCAAAAAAAAAATTAAAAATTGCCACAAATTACAAATTTGGAACTTATTTTTGTTGTTAACCGTATACATTTTTGCCCATTTTTCATTGAAGCCAAATTTCATGTAGTCTGCTGGAACAGCTATTGTCTTATAAATTTATTCTTGTGGAGGGAAAAAGTGTAGATTCCTTATTATATTTAAAGACTATAAAAGGAATATAAACATTTATTGAGTCTTTCTCATATAACGTCGACTAGGAACAATATTAAATTAGAAAATTCTATAAACAAACAAAGTTCAGACTACTTAACAAATATTAAAATGAACAAGTAATAAATAAACAAAGTTAGATTGGTATACAAATGAATATCTAAACACTCCTCCTCATTTGCTTACCATTCCACATTTGTTTCGTAAAAATTCAAGGCGAGAAGCAGCAAGAGGTTTAGTTAACATATAGGCTAACATACTTTCGGAAGGACACTATTTACACGAAATAAAATGTTTATCAACATAATCTTTTACGAAATTAGTTTTTGTATCGATATGCTTTGACCTGTTGCTAAGCTTCTCCTCCTGAATTAATTTTAAACAACTTTGGTTGTTTTCAAAGAGAATAGTTGCAGAAGACTGTTCACAATTAAAAGATGTAAGAAGTCCTCTTAACCAAATTGCTTCTTTACATGCTTCTGATAACGCGACGAATTCTGCTTCTGTGCTAGACAAGGAAACACATGTTTGCTTTCGACATGTCCAGCTTATAGGTCCCCCATGTAATAAGAAAATGTATCCCGAGTTTGATTTTCTGGATGCTCTGTCTTCTGCCCAGTTTGCGTCGGCATAGCCGACAAGTTTTTCTTTTTGGTCCTTATTGTTGCTCAATTGAAGTTTGAAGTCTGATGTTCCACGAAGATATTTAAGAACACGTTTCAATTCGATCCAATCAGTTTGACTTGGTGAACTTGTCTTGCAAGCCAAAATAGAAACTTATGCGGAAATATCCGGCCGACTATAAGTTGCTATATAAAGCAAACTTCCAACTAACTTTTAATATTTTTCATTGCTTATAAGTGAACTTGAATCTTCGCTTTTACCAAAGCCTGGGCCAAGTGGAACTTTCGAATACTTTGAATCTTGAAGACCATACTCATCTGATAATTTTTCAATATATTGCTTCTGTCGAATTGAATAATCCCCTTGATCGCTCTTGATTATCTCTAGTCCTAGATGTTGATTTATATCTTCAAGGCTTTTTACTTCAAACTGAGAGTTTAGCAGCTTCTCTGTATCATTGATGCATTTTTCGGATGTGCAAGCAACAATGATGTCGACATATATAAGAAGGTAAGTTGTTGTCTCGCCCGTTTTTCTTGTAAACAAACACTTGTCCGATTTGCGTCCATTTTTCGTCAAAATCTCTGTTATGGTTTGGTTCCAAGCTGCTTGCTTCAAGCCATAAAGACTCTTTTGAAGTTTACAAACCAGAGTCTTGTCTTCAGATTGAAATCCAGGTGGCTGCTTCATATATATGTCTTCACTTAAGTAGCTGTTCAGAAAAGCTGACTTTGCATCAAAATGCTTCACTTTCATCTTCCTTTGCCCAGCTAGTGAAAGGAGAATTCTGTAAGCAGCTTGTCTTACAACTGGAGCAAATACTTGGTCATAATCGGTGCCTTGTGCAACCAATCTTGCTTTGAATCGCCGAACTCTTCCATCAACATCACATTTGACCTTAAACACCCATTTGCAAACAACGATGTTTACATTTTCTGGAGGTCGAACCAAAGCCCATGTCTTGTTTTTACCAAGTGATTCCATCTCTTCCTCCATAGCAATCTTCCATCGGGCACTTTGTTCACTTGCGATAGCTTCTTTGTATGTATTTGGCTCTTTAATTAAACATACTTCGGAAACATTATTTATACCACTCATGAATCGTTGCGGCGGTTGCCCTTTGTTTGGTCGTGATGATATTCTTATTTCCCTGACATCTTCTTCATCGGGAAATCCTTCAAAGTCTGACTGACATTCATTTGTATACCAATCTAACTTTGTTTATTTATTACTTGTTCATTTTAATATTTGGATGTAGATTCCTTATTATATTTAAAGATTTCTTTTATAAAAGGAATATAAACATTTATTGAGTCTTTCTCATATAACGTCTTGATTAGGAATAATATTAAATTAGAAAATTCTATAAACAAACAAAGTTCAGAATACTTAACAAATAATAAAATGAACAAGTAATAAATAAACAAAGTTAGATTGGTATACAAATGAATATCTTAACAAAAAGTATAATGTGAATAGCATGGTATAGATCCTCGGTTCCCAAACTGTGTTCCGCGGAACCCTGGGGTTCCTCGGGTGAGTTTTCAGGATTCCGCGACTTTCTCGAAGTACAAAGCGTAAAAACACAAAAATATTTCTTTTAAGTACCGTGAAACGGGGTGACTGGGCATTTTTAAATTAAAATATGAATAACTCTTGGTTAGATTTTTTGTACAAGCATCACAAATTTTAGACAAATCAGTTGGCTAGTATAATTATTAAAAATCAAAAACGGGGTGGCCAAAGTCACCCTGCAGTTTTGAGGGATTTTGGTCGGGTAAACGCTTTCCTTTTTATCTCATTGACAAAAATCAATCAATGATCCCCTACCAATTGATTACAGGGACATTTTCTTATACTGAGGATTTTTTGTTTATTTTTTAGGATTTCTTTTATCTTATTTTGTTTTTTAAATATATGAATTGTTAATTTAAGTTTTCATATCACTGCAACAATATAATGAGGATCAATCTTTCTCTGCTCTTTTGCTGCCTTATTAGGAGACTTGTACTTGTAAGCTTCGTATGTCTTTTCATGACAAAAAGTTTTCTTATAATTTTCAGACATTGTTCATAATATGTCGTGGCCAAATTCGATAAAAATGCAGGCCAATCCCTATCATATGTCATTTTTGATAAAAAATAAATACATATTTTTTCAGTAAAGCAAATTCGATTTGCATAATTTTCCACAAAACTGAGTAAAAATTATTTTCCTGTAGTATTTCCAAAATGTATTGAAACCTTTCAACATTTGTTGGTGTGTCTTAAGGTTTCTTAATAAAAATTATTTAGTTAATAACTTTATTTCCTTATTTATTCTAATGAAGTAATTACAATTGTTTACATTTTTTTTTTATCGAAGTGTGGGATTCTCATAATTAAAAAAAAAAAATGATACAGCTAACATGAAGTATAAACAAAAAATTGATTTTGAAATGTAATTGTGTTGGTTTGCATTTTTTCTTATCGTTAAGAGTTGGGGTTCCGAAATATATTTGGACTTTGCCAACGGTTCCAAAGCTTAAAAGTTTGGGAACCGCTGGTATAGATGTATGGCTTGGCCGTCAATGTTTAACAAATATAATTTGTTTGGTGCTATTGAAGTCTTTTCTCTCTTTCTGTAATGCTCTCAACCAACAACCAAATAAAAAAAATAAAACACTTTGATCTATAGAAATAAATGTTTCATTGTTTTATTTGCACAGGGTTAAAATTAGGTCCGTAGCTATTGGCAACAAAATTAAAAGCAGGGAGAAAAGACGCCTCCTAGTAAAGTGCTTTGCCCTGTCCTAACTTACTGACTAAGTCCTTTTGAATTTACAAGTCTCGTTCGAAATACTAAATTGCAACGTTTTTAAAATTTTTGAACAACTTCATATATGTACGACAGGAATCGGTGCCAGCGTGAATTTCTTGTAGTCCATTGATTTCTTGATGGTGTCCACGATGGTTCGTGAAGTGCTATTTTAACAGGTTTTTCCTTCATGATGTTTTCGAGTAACTCATATTGTGAAAAAGAATAGAATTTAGCAAATGCGATCAAAAAGTAGATGGCTAATAAAGGAATCCAAGTCGAAAATTTCTTTAAAAAAAAAATTCAATAATTTTTGAATTGCATATATTTTGTTTTCAGATATTTGTGACAATATAATCGCTATGGGTTATCCAGGAGAATACATTCAAAGTGTGTTCAGAAATCCGATGAATGATGTTTGTCATTTTTTTGAAGTCACACATCCAGAGCATTATAAAGTCTACAATTTGCGCTCGGAAAAAGCCTACGATGTCAATAAGTTTCATGGTGTAAGTTTTGTTTAATCAGTTATTATTTTCACTTGCTAAGTTTTTAATCAATTTCTATTCTTTTTAGAGAGTTTCAGTTTATGCATTCGAGGACCATAATCCACCAACAATAGAACTGATAGATAAATTTTGTAACGACGTAGATCGTTGGCTGAACACAGATTCGAATAATGTTGCAGCTATTCACTGTAAAGCTGGGAAAGGACGAACTGGTAAATAAAAGATCCTCTGTTTGTATAGGAAACATTTAATTGTTTCATTTGACCTGCAGCCTATTTAGCTACTATTACTAAGAAGATTTAAAGGTCACAAATTCCACATGTATAGGAAACATGTAATGGCTTGTTAGGGGGATGCGAGTGAATTTGTTTGAAATTGACGTCTTTGCCACAAGCCATTCGGTTAAGCTCATCAGTTCTTTCCTACTCGAGTTGAATTTGATCAGATGTTCAATGTTAATGAGCTAAAAATTGAGGACAAATAACAGGCTTAATTATGGTACATATAATTTTTTTTATTGTAGGGGTCCGACAAAAAATCCAATCCAACAACGAGTTTCAGTGTATAAAGTCCCAATATGATTACATATTGATTAAAAATAGTCGATAAGATTCTCTTTCGGAAAATTGATGAAAAATTTATCAATTCTTAAAATTTAGTACGATGTTTTAGTTTGTATGTAATTTGTACATGCATACCATTTTTTATTCTGAAAAATTCGGTATTTCAAAATGTTATTTTTTTTATAAATTTAGTTTTGAATTTCACACGAATAGCCATATTATTTTCTCCGAATGTAAATAATGTTTTAGTGATTTGATATCCTATTGGAAGGGTGTTCAACCTTGAAAAAACCCATAGTTGAATTTTCGATGCCACCTTTGGAATTCCTGGATTTAAAAGGCGGTTGCACAATACTACAAAACAACAAGGTCGATCTATAGAATATTTTAAAGATAGTTTATGTATTTATGTTGAATGGGTAAGGTACAAATGCCAAAATTCCGAATCCCAAACGAGATTCAGGGTGTAAGAAGATATACGTTTCTTATTTCATCCATTGTGATGTGATTTCTTAGAGGAGAATACTACTAAAGCATCTAGTAGTAGCCCGTAGCGTAATGGTTAGTGCGTTGGGCTGTCAAACTGGAGGTCTGGGTTCACTTCCCAGCCTCGTCCACCTAAAATCCTCCAAGAATATCACTTGTCATGAATAAGTGCTTCTCGTCTAGCCGCACACAGGAATGGTTGCGAGTTTTTAGTCACTAGGGCCTGGTTCTTCACGAGCCGTTGCGCCACCCAATTTATTTATTTTATTTATTTATAGAACGGAAACTGTCATATCGAATATTTTAAAAATTCAAAAAGTGGTTCAACGATTATTAATGATTTTCGTGCATGTTATGCATTTAAGCATTAAAACATTCACTGAACGAATAAATGGTTCGGAAGATTTTTATATGACGAAGTCGCATACTGGTATTTTTGAAGATTTAGAATTATTTCACAACTTTACAAAATATCAAATACAAAATTTATTTTTTTAAAACTTTGCAATAACAATGCAATTGTATTAATAAACAATTACTTTTTTATATCCGCCTTGCTTAGCCAAAAAAGCAAGTTCTAACGATCCTTTCGTTTTTGATTCGAACTGTTTAATCTTTCAAGAAAAATAAATGTCCACTTCGGATAAATCCGTGAGAAAATATGGTACTGGGAAGTACAATATCTCATTCCGATAGTCAATCCCATTTGAAATTGCATTTTGTGTCGCTTTTGAATTAGCAGCAAACAACAACAAAAAAACAACTTCGAATAGGATTGACTTTCGGAACGAGGTAAATTATTATAAAGAAAGTTTAAGGGAACTGTTTTTTTTTTTAATTAGACCCTAAGCGCTTTTGCTAAACGCTCGACGATAAGTAAAATACATTTTATTTAATATATCTTTTTAATTTTTCTTTAAAGGAACAATGATATGTTGTTATTTGTTGTACAGTGGAATAAAAACGAAAGCTGAAGATGCCCTTAACTATTATGGCGAAAAACGAACGATGAACAAGAAAGGCGTAACGATACCATCCCAGAGGCGGTATGTCCATTACTATGCGAGACTGATACGATCGAAACTAAAATATGAGAGGAGAACACTTCAGGTGAGTTTCCCACTAAAGTCTTACTATCAAATAACAAAATGAAAACACATTTACTTAATTCATTTTTTTGTTTGCTATTATTATTTTAGCTTTGCGAAATTCGATTCACACCTGCGACTGTGTTACAGGGAACTGTGCAATGTTCAATATCGACTATGGAAGAAATTGATTGCACAGAAACTCGAACATCAAACATCTCGGCGGGATCTTGGACAAAAGTCACAGTAAAAGTAATTATTTTATTCTCGTTAAATAATGTAGCTTTAACAAAAAAATCAATTCTCATTTTATATTGAATTCTTTTGTTTTTGTATAGGAACTGGACAGATTTCCAATAGATTTTCGCAAAACATACACTCTAGAATTAAATGAACAGAAAGTGTTTGTTACTGGTGATGTTAAAGTTGAATTAAAGAAAATCTTTCACTTTTGGTTCAACACGTATTTTGTTTGTGATAATGCCGGTAATTCAAATTTTTATTTTTGTGTGTTTTTGATTCTGTGACTTGATATCTTATATTTAATTATATTTTTTTTTAATTGTAGATATTGAAGGCGAAGGAGAGGATATGAAACTGATTTACACACTTCCCAAAACGGAAATAGATGATGCTCACAAGGATAAGGAACATAAATTGTTTTCTGAAGATTTTAAGGTAAGCTAATATGCCGGTTTATGCTAACAAAAATTAATTTAAAACTGAAAATCGAGTACGAGATTTGAATCAGTCATAAAACTACTACAATTGGCAGTTTATTTCATATTTCTCAATATGATTGATATGTTTTAAATTAATTTATTTACAAATTAGGTTTTACAGATATTAGTATGTACATTAGGGTGGGTCAATTGAAGGAAGTTGCTTTGATTTTTATAATACAATACAATTTGTTGCTAGTGGCTAAAAAAAAACGTCTAGAGGTCACTAACCGCTATTTATTTTTTTTTTTTTTTGCATTTAAATTATATCATATTTGCAATAAGTGGGAAAAACTTTGAAAGTGCATATGTTCCTAACTATTGAACTTGGAAGAAAATTTAACATATTTAAATTTATAGCGTTTAAAAGACAATCAGTGCTTAAGTATTAATTATAGACATTTCCCTCAAAAATTCAATGTTTTCTTAAGAATGCAAAATATACATACATAAAATACGTAGGTTGTCGTTGATGTATAAAATATTTTGGCAAATTTCAAACTAGGATTTATGTTCTTATCCGTTATCAAGGATATTGTTATTTGTTATTTTAATGTGAAGAATACTTTCGTACAAATGTCTGCGATTTTTTTTTAGAGCTTACATATATAAAATGATAAAAATGTTTTAAAAAAAGAAGTCATTTTAAATTTTTTGGTGAATTTCTAATAATTCGCTTGTCCAGCTAAATTGGTGTGTTTTGAGTTTGGTAGTAACCTGACAACAAAGCATGGTCTACTATGATGTGCATCTTAAAAAAATGGTATGAATTGCCTTGACCTCTTAATTTAAGGATTAAACGCACTATACGAAGTTCCTCAAGTTAACTTGATTAAAGATTTTGCAGAATTAACCGAATACAAAAGAAAAAAAGTTCACAGCACACTTTTTTGTTCACAGTAAATCTGAGTTTCTTGAATGAAAATAACGGTACTGTAAAATTGCTCATGAAAATTGATTGGAAGCGCTATAAATAGTTTTTAGTAAAGCCAATTATAACTTAAACATACTTTTTTTTTCAATAAAAAACGATTATAAGTATTGGATTAATCAAGTCTCCAAAATATAAATTTGAACTCTTACACCCTTATTCATAAAGAAAAAATAGTTTTTTTTAGCTCCCGTGGTTAGGAAAACTATACCATGAAGTAAGAATGTTCCGGAATCGAATGGAGCAGTAAGCAATTGCCTTTAGTTTGAGCCCAGAAAATTCTTATTCCATGGTGTAGTTTTCCTAAACATGGGAGCTAAAATAATATTTTTTCTTTATGAATACGGGTGTTATTGTTTTGGCCACCACTGTAGATACATACTTGGTTAAGTGGTTCTAAATCACGTCTCTTTTAAGTTCTAATCTTAATCATAAGATATTTTATCTAGATTACAATTAGTTTTTGTCATCAGTCATAAATATATTGAATAACCAAAATATGGACAATTTTGTTTATTCAAAATATTTATCGACACTTTCTTGCCTGTACAAATTGAATTCTGTTGTAATGCCAATAAATGCCCATAAAACACGCCTATTGTCTTATTTTTTGTATCTAGAGGTGTGAAGATTATTTAATGTAAACTAAAATTCCCTATTTTTTGATCTTTAAATTCTAAAGCATTTACATACTATTTTGGCGTATTTCCACTGCCAGCACCCCGATTAAACGATTTATTTCACATCTTACTTTTGTTGCAGAGAAAGCGATTGTGTGGGCAACACATTTAATATTCATCTTGCAGTTTTGTTGCATTACGATTCTTGTTGCATTACGATTGTCCGATTCTCTGTGCGTAGTGCCTTAAAAGATAGAAGCCAACCAAATAAAAACACAAAAAATAAAACTTTCATTTACAACGTTATTATTTATTTTCCCTGTGGAAAAATACACTGGGATCTTTTTAAATTGTTTTTTTTTTTTTTTTTTAATCAATACGGCCTCATTCTCAAATTATCATTTTGCTTAATATGTTTCGTTTCACGGCATCGACGCATTTTAGATTCGTCCGCACATTTAGTTGTTATCGCCATACGTACCTCCTTTGCTGTGGCAATTGTTCGACTGGTTACTAAATCAACCAGGTCTGCAACTATTTTTGTGTCCAATGGTTTTTTCTCTGGATAATTAAGATCTAAGAAAGCTGGCGATGGTCTGCCTGTTAAGCTATGTGTCGCTAAAAATTCACGATCAAACAGAATCATGAGGATTTTTCTTGTTATCGCTGGTGGCGTCTGCTCCCAATCGATTTTCACCCATTCGGTGTTTGGAATTGTTGTTCCATTCGGTCCGATTATAAGAATGTTATCATCATATGGCGATGGAATAGGATAATTAGTGTTATATTTTTTATCATCCCCTAATCCATTAGTCCATGGTTTTGGTTTGTATATATTCAAAGGCCTAGATGGATTATTAATTGGCAATTCTGTGGGAATTGTAGTCTTTGTGGAAATGTAGTTCAAATCGTTTGACACTTTTAGTGGATTATAATGATTATTCGGAACGCTTTTTGATGGCTGGGTGGTAGACGATGAGGATGATAATAATGATTTGTTCGTTTTCTTCGAATTTAAAAACTTTTTCTTCGATCGACTTGAAGAGTGTGTTTTCTTTTCATAAACATTTATACCTTGCCTCATGAGTTCTTCCATTCGCGTTTGGGTTCGATTTATAAATGTGAAGATTCCGGAAATTCGAGTTGCTATATGCTGCAGTCCGTGAGGCGTGTATCTATTTTTTGATTTGGGGTTTTCGGAAATTCTATGAATTTCTTCATCTTCACTATGCGTTTCAACATATGATTCATCAATTACGAGGTTTGACTCCTCAAAATCCGTATATTCTTCAGGCGATGGCTCTTTAAGTCTAGAGTGGTAATCATGATCATTACGCTTCAATGATAAATCCTCCGGCACTACCTCCATCTCTTGCTCCACTGAACGATAAGTTCGATCGCATGCAAACTGATCAACACACTGTTTAGGTTGAAGTAATGCATTTACTCTCAGTTGATTCAATTTGGCCAAAATGAGTGTAGATAGTGAGGATTTATTTGCAGAAGCATTTGATATTTCTTGTTTAATATATTCTTCAATTGTTTGCTTGAGATTATATGCGAAATGTAGTATTGTTGAAGGGTTATGGGATAACTTTCTGACGCTGCCAGCAAAATGAACATTTGGATCTTGCGAAAAGTTTTCAAGTGCTGTCAGAGATTCAGCAATTTGCGTCAGCTTTTGAGCATCTTTATTCGATTTGGGTGATAAATTTTCCATTTCCAGTAGTGCAACAGTGTTCTTAGCTAAAATTTGCATTTGCTCAGTTGAATATTCTGTTGTATTAATAGAACAATGGCCGGTAGAAGATGTGTTATCATATTTGGTTGGTGTTGATTTCTCTGAACCCATCGATGCCGGTGAAAGGGGGTATTCGAATGTTATTTGAGGTTCATTAATATACTCGCAGGTGTAGTTTGGTTCATTTACGTGAAATTGTTGTTTCTCATTCGGATTGGGATCAGATGAACTTGCTTCAATCTGATACTCGAGAAGTTGTCGCTTTCGAAAATGCTATAGGGATGAAAAAAAAACAGTTAAAATTGTTCAATATTTAGAGGATTCTTTGATTAGTAAACTTCAAGAACTTACAATCGGTGTACCCATTTTTGTTGTTGTTGATTTTTGGAGCTGTTCTCCTTTTTTCCTTCTGCTATTATTTCTTTGCCTCGATGTCTTGTCACGCTTAATTCACAATCTCGAATAGTGATGATGAATGATTAAACTCCCTTTAAATAGGATTATTTTTTCTTTCCACTGGAGTTGTCGTCCCTTTTTAATTGAGTTTCTCAATGTAAGTTGTAAATGAAAATAAGATCTTGCTTAAGGTGTTAAAACATTTATATATCTATTTACTGCAATATTCAAAGCAATTTTATTGCTTTAGCCCAGTAGAAATATTGCGAATGTATGCTGATCTAATAAACTTTTAAGCAGGTAAAAGGTCCTTTCTACCTGTGTGCATTTCAATTTTAAGCATAACTCGATTTCAGTTGATGATTATTTCTGCGAATTATGCAAAATATAAAATAAGAAAAAAATATGTGCATGTTGTATGACTTAAAAAAAATCAGTTAGGTACAATGGTATATGCATATATTTATGTTCATAGTTTCTGAGAGTAATACATTTTATGGAGGTTATCAAAAAGGTTTTGTTGCTGTTATTTTTTTAAAAAGGCGGCGAATCAGAATTTTCCTTGCAATAATAATTATGTACGAGAATACAATGCGCGAATTGTGAATACTGTTCCATAATTCATAAGAAGCATCTTGTTTGTTCCATAACAACAAGGGCTGTTGTAGTGGTAATCGAAGAAAAGCGCAGCGGATGCTTACAGGTATTTTTTAACCCACGATAGTACTAATTTGTATGTGTATTTGGATAGGTGGTTTGACCTTCATTTGTTAAGTAAGCAAACGAGTTTCTTTCTTTAAACATATATGAGATGAGACTTGAAGGCTAAATTTTTGTATTTGTGTTCATAATTACCGCTTTTATTTGTATTTGAAGTTATTACCGGCGTTACATTATGCACATGATATGATCAGGATCAATTTCTAACACAATTATCTGGATATATTTTAATATGTAATCCAATAAATAGTTTTTACTCTGGCTGTAAATGGTTTTTGTTTTGCAAACACATATCTTCTGAAGTTTAAAGAAATAATACAACAAATACAAATAAGCAAATTTAAACCTTGGTTTCCATTTTTTGTTTTTCGGAAACTCAAGAACAGCAAACTACAACGAAACAGGGTAGCTGATGCCAAAAATTTTCTTTTCTTAATTGCGAAATAAAAATGGAAACCCAGCATAAGGAACGAACTGATCTTCTTTGTTCATGGGATGATTCCGACTAGATCATTTGAATAGTTAAGTCATTGATGATATTCGATAAATATTGAAATTTTGCATTTTAAAACTAATTTTTGTTTCACTAGATCAACCAGTTGAGCAATAAAGAGTTGCTGGAATTTTTGTTTACTTCAAATGAGAGCTAAGTGGCGTTAGAATAGTAATCGTAGATTGAAGCGTAAACACAGTAAGTTTCGTTGATTCGTGGAAACTCTAAATAAACACGACAATCTATTAATTGAATATGTATTCCAATCATCCCGATGTACAAAAACTATTTGTTTTAATGAAATTTAAAATAATCTTGAAGTAAAGAAGGAGAAACAAGCATCTGATAAACTCTTCATCGATATTTGTCAGTTCTGTTGTTATTTACAACGGACTGCATCATTCTCACTGACCAACACTTCTAGTGGTTGAATTGTTTAATATCGAATTCAAATAGTTATCAACCATCAATCAATGATTAACAATAACCGTAATAATGTTTGATATTTTAAAGAGTTCAGAGTTTCGTGAAATAAAATATACTTCTTTATATTTTAAATATTCGATCTTCTTTATACTTTGATTGATTGATTAACAGCAGTTAATCATGCCGTAGGCCATATCATTCTTTAATCTTTAGTTTTCTGTCAGATAGATAAGTATTTTTGATGGCAGTTAACAGTTCTAAAGCGTTGATATTATTTTTTGTAAAATGTTGGAATGCTGAAAACCTCAAAATCCTTTTTGTCTCTAGTTAATTTGTTGGAAAAACCTCAAATGCAGTAAGTCGTTTATAATAAAAATTGTTGGAACACCAAAATGTTGTATGTCAGATACTTTTTCTAGACAGTTACACAAACAAGATCCCTGAGCCGGACAAAATTATCAACGTGCTGAAATTCGGTTCATGTTTTTATGTTTCCCAGTTATAGTCAGAAGCCGAAAAATCTAAATGATTACAGTGTTTGTTTTCAATATGGTTGTCTTTTCCTAACTGTCTTTTCCAGTGGTAACTTACACATTATGATTAAGGATACTATCCTGAACATGTCCAATTTCACCTTGTTAATCAAAATGATCCTCTGTCATTACACTTTTTTCACATTTTTAGGCATTTAGAATGCCTGTTTTCTTTTCGAAGTATTTTTTTCATATTCAAAATCTGTGCAATATAAGGACATTATTGGGAAAACCCATTTAAGAGTTAAGATTGATTAAAACCTTGAAATTTATTTACACGAAACCAACCAAACTTGCCCCGTGAGCCCATTCTTGAAGATGTTACGTTGGGATACTTTTCTTTTGAAAAAGTTAAAATTGTTAATAAAATTTGATAAAATCCACAGATTAAAATGTGAACAAAAGGTAAATTAATCAACAACTTACGGAAAATAAATCCAAAAATCAAAATTCACAAAAAAAAAAAAAAAAAATCATTGAAAAAAATGAAAACCACCCAAATCAAAAAAACGAAAAGTTAATAAAATTAAAATTGTCAGCTTTTTAAATTGTGAAGAGTGCATGAAATTCTTTTAGAGATAACTGAGAGCAATAATTTCTACCACATTGACTCAAACATTTTCAATGAATCGAAAATATAAAAAGTTTTTTCGAAACGTTAAAATTAGAAATAAAATTTGAATTAAGCTTAATAGTTTTATTTCAACAAGATCAAGCCACAACAGAACTTTATATTACCAAGATAATGTATTCGAAAGTTAAAGAGAACAGAAATGGAGCGCAATCTGGTACTTTATTTAAGAGAGTATGAAATGGAAACAACAAAGTAAATAACTGAGACGAGTCTCTGTAAGACTATTTTTTTTTCCGATTAAAAAATGGTTTTACTGTTCATAAATTATCATAAATCTCATTTTATAATTTAAAGAAACACAATGTTCATATAGAATATTTGAAAACGTTGAGGTGATTTGTTTAATTACCCTAATAACGGTGGGAATCTGTTCTTAAAAAATGTAAAAGGAATCGTGCGCTGGCTACCTACCAATTAAGAAAACAAATTAAACAAAACAAAAAACACTGATCAATATTGAACTAAAATGGAATCGCTTCGGTTGAATACTTTTACTAATTCTTAAAAAATCCCGTATGATTTTTTTTTGTTTGTCTCGTTTTCCTATTTATTTAATCATGAATTCAGTTCAGTTTTTTTAATTGAATTAATTATTCAAATTAACTAAATATTATTTACAAATTTAATTTTAAAATTTTGTTTAAAACTTTTTTGATTATTTGAACTTCCATGCGCAGTTAAAAGAAATATTACTTATAATTTATTTAATTATATACTTACTCCTATGCACACTGTTTTTGACATAACAGATTGTTGGACCTATTTACCTAACGGGTTTGTCTAAGATATGAGCTTATGTGATTGCAGTTGATGTTTTTTGATCATATAAGTAGGATTATGATGTGAGAGTAAAGAGATAGACTGCATTATTTGACAGCACATTATGAAATTATTATTTTTTATTCATTCAAGAAAATGACGAGAAATTATAGTTTTTTTTTTTGCTAAATAAAAAAATTTTCTAACAAAATTTAAAGAATTTTTTATTATTCCTTACTTATGCAATAAAATTAACTAAATTATTGAATTTATATACATTTATGGCAAATACATACATGTAATCATACATTATTTCGAGCATTTAATTTTATTTCAAAAGGCATTGCTTTTTTTTAATTTAAAAGTTACAAAGGCGTGAAAAAAGCATTTAAATTACCCACATTTATTATGACACTTTAAATTTATTAAATAGGTTTCTCATAAAATCTTCAAAAGTATCAATTTTCTACTCTTTGAACATATTTTTTCATAGTCAAATCTTAAATTTGTCAATTGGAATACCAGTTGAGAAGATTTATTGTCAGTGAAGCAAGTGTAGTTTTGTGCAAAGTTTTTCTTGAATCTACCTATGTACTTGTTGTGCAATCAACTTGGCGTTGATACGCTAATTTATGATAATGGACTTGGTGGTGTTTTTGTTTTTCTTCCTCCTGAACAAGCGGGTCTCATAGTTCCTTCCTTTCGCTCATAGTATACCTATGTACATAAGGTAGGATTTTCTTTAGCTTTGTGTGTCCGAGTGTATTGAAAATCCAGCACTGTTTTTAGGGTTCTGAGTTGTTGTTGACATTGTTGCCATTGGTCTTCAGGATTTCAGCTTCATCAGTCATGAGGTGATTTCCGATTGACGTTATATTTCCCCAAAGATGTTTTTGATCTGTTAAGATATTCATAAACACAGTTTTGCCGCAACCACTTAATAATTCGACTTTTATATTACTTCGTCAATGCAACATGATTGATTTCTATGCAATTTCGACCTTATGTCGCCGACTGCCTTGGTGGTCGATACTTAGTTATTTCATGCTGCTTAGACCACCACTTTTTTCCCATCATAAAATGAAGTGTCGTGTGGGTTGGCTGGAGAATCTGCCATGAGTTATTGCTCATAGAAATTAGCTTGGTTATTTTCTGTGACGACGACATGTGGATCAAAAAGCTTCTTTGATGAAGAAATTTGGGCTTGATATGAACCGGCAACACATTCGCTCGCTCTCTCTTGCCTCCCTCGTCATCTGATATAAAAATCACTTTGTTGTGAATGTAGCTAATAAAGTTTAATAATTTATAAATTCTATTTGCATCACAAACCTATATATTTATTTAATTTGACTTTATAATTTACTGATACATGTATATGTATATCAATTTATTTTTAATTGCAGGTAACACTTATCCTTAAACCAGTCTCCCCACACTTTCACAATGATGATAGAAATGAAATCGCACTGCTTCGCCAGCACAAAATTCACAATAATCATGTGAACAGCTTAACAACACAAAACGCCAATAAGCTTACCATTGGAACACCAGCAATACCAACATCAAGTAAAAGTGGCGACCCAACTTTTGATGCTTTTCATAACGAGTTACAACACCCAACAATTGAACGAAGTAGAAAGCCAACAAATATGCAACCACTTGTACCATATGGCGGTAACAATAGTGGCGGTATTGCTGGTGGAAGTATCAATAATACGCATCGAAATCATAATATGCAAATGCGTCACCAGCAGCAACAATCACAACAGAAACGCAGTAGTGAACCAACGCCGTCCGTAATTCCCGAGTCAATAAACCGATCAAATAATACAAATCACAACAGTAGTAATCATCATCTACCACAGCCACAACAACAACAACAACAGCAGCAACAACAAATATTACAACAACACACCCACCTCCATCATTATCAGCATCACCTGCACCACGAGCAGCAGCAGCAGCAAAGTCTGCAACATGCACAGAAGCAATCGTCACAACAACAACAAAACTGTATTTCCAGCAGTAATGCCCACAACACGAGCAGTAATAGCAATAGCAGCAGCAGTAGCAGCATTAGTAGCCAGTCGACGTCTTCATCGTCATCAGCTGGTGTGGGCGGCGGTGGTGGCGGCAATGAGGAGGACTGGGAATCCGGTGAGTCTTCCAAAACTACTTCTACTTCTACTACTTTTACCACTACAACAACTACTACTCCTACCACAACTTCATATTTTCCATACAAACGTTTAGTAAGTCAGCTTGATGATGATGATGATAGAAATTCAAATAAAAATGATAAACAAGATGATGATAATGATGCTGGTGTGTCTCTGATCAGTTCTCATAGCACCACCACCACAACTCAATCTTCAGCCACTGCAGACATGATCACCAACACTATTACCACAACCACAACTACATCCATGAGCCACAATTGTGGTACTCCTTTTACTTCTTTATCACACAAGTCTTCATCTCCGTGTCCATCGGTGTCAAGCTTAAAAACGATCCAATCGGAAAAACTACCACCCACACACAAATTTGAAGAAAGCTATCCATTTTCTATTCCCTTACCACTACCGGCTGCTCCGTTCCCACTATCTTCTTCAAATGGTCATAATCTAGCATATCCAAAACTTAACATCACTCAAACAATATCTCCGGCGGCAACGCCAATCAAATCTCGTCACATGAATTTCTTTCAAAGAAAATGCCATGAACCACCGTGCTTCTCTGACACTTGCATTCAGATAAAGTCTCCCACCACAACCACCACAAAATGCACCACGGCCCGTGACAAATTCCTTAAACTCATCAATAGTCAACGTTTCAAAGCGAAAGCTATCAGCCCGGCTCTGGGCTCGAGTCTCGCCATAAATTGTGCTGGCAGTGTGTCTTCTTCTTCTGCAGCACAAACACAGCAGCTCCTTAAGAAAAAGAAGGTCAAAAGTAAACAAATTCCACCGACAAAGAAAACTTTTCAATGGCTTCATAGCTACTTCAAAGTCGATCCCGATTTTCATGAGAACCTCTCGCAGCAAACGACCATACCGATGATGGGCCGACGGAACAGCGCGGGTAGTGTTTCTGGTCGTATCCATTTGAATTCCATCGGTAGTGCCGCCAGTGGGGGAACAAGAGCAGGTTCTGTTGAAAAGGGTGGTCTACTTTTGGAATCGAAGGAAGACGATTTTCATATTATCAGCATTGACCCAAAAAATTGTCTAGACAAGGCTAGTTTTGAAGGTGATGATGCATCCATTTTGATGGATTATCGCTTCAGAGTACCCATAACTGATAGCTGCGAATTGAAGATAATACCTCTTGGAACTTCACCCGCTGACAAAGCTATTCGTAATATCGTTGATATTGGAACACAACTGAACCCCTTAAGTCCAGCTAGAAATTTGGAATTCGAATATGAAAACGAATCGTTGGTTTTACTAAAAAAAAAGCATTCATCACCACCTTTAGATGGCAACTTAAAATGTGATCCAAGTACTTCTCATCTATTTTTCAGTGAACAAAAAACATCTATGGGTAGCAACAATAATTTAAAGGATGATTTATGTGTCCCCTATTCGAATATGTATTTACAGTCCGAAACAACGCAAAACAGTGAAACTGAGTACAATCACGATGGCTACTACTCATCCAAATGTGATAATCAATTGAGTTATAAGAACTCTTTAAGCAAATGTCCACGTTCCCACTCGGATATTCTCGATCTCAAGCCGGCCATAACACATCAAATGCTCCTACGGCAACACACTGAGGAGCATACGTTGCCTACCAGAAGTAGTGCCGCCGACACAAATTTGAATTCTTCAACAAAAAGTAATGGAATTGTGATTGCCAAACCATTTGAGTCTCAATCGATTGGATTCAATTTGGAAACAGTTGCTACTCCTTCTTCTGTTACTGTTCCTGCTCCTGCTCCCACTCCAACTAAAATTCCTCCCGATGAAGAAGATTGTGATGTTTTCGATTCATCATCGACCTTCAAAGCAACCTCAGCTAGACGGAAAATCCATGTTGATTCCGTTCTTAATTTGACCATAATCAATTCTGAAAATTCAGAAGCTTGTGCTGCTGGTAGTTGTGGGCATGTTGGCGGTAGTGGCGATGATACTGATTGCTGTGCAGGTGACGTTACTCCAAGTCAACCCAAAACTGGTGGCAGTAGTAGCAGCAGCAGTGGCTACTGCTGTGCCAGCGAGGGCAGCCAAAGTATCAGTTCAACCAGCAGCAGTGGTGTGGTGGATAACATGAGCAGCAGTAGCACCACTTTCAGTTTAGACAGTGGCAACAACTCTGTTATGGTTATAGATTCAAAGAAAAAACTCTCCCTTCCAACGCCAGAAATAGAGAAGGGTGCTCTTGAAATCGGTATGACGAAGAATCGAAGCAGTAGTTATAGTTATAATAATCATAATCATAATACAAATAATAATAATAATAGTAATATTAGTACATTTTTAGAATCGACATTCGTGCCGACTTCGTCTTCGTCGTTGTCATCGTCGAGTGGTAGTTCAATCGATAAATAAGGACTAAAACTTTTTAGTAGTTGGTTTCTTTTTTGTATTGTTTTTTTCGTTTTTTTCTTTCAAGCCAATCCGTATCAACTACTGATTTATTATATTAAAGGAATAACTTTCTGTCTCTCTCATCCCATTATAATTATTTTCCACTCTCACACTTTCTTTTTTCTATCAATAAATAAATTTAAAAAAAATTGAAATGAAAAAGTAAAAAAAAATATACAGAAACGAAATACATTGATTTTTATTTATAAGTTGTTTTGGAAAAACAAAAAAAAATATAGTTCGTTATTTTTTCTGTTGTTGTTTGTTTTATTATTAATTATTATCTTTGTTATTTAAATTCTCTGGAGGATATAGTGCTAAAATATCTTTTTCTTAAATACTGTATTTAAACAAAAAATATAAAAAAAAATTATAATCAATAGCTACTTTTTAAAAAGAACACACACAATATTGAGGAAGATCAAAATAATACAAACAAAGAAATGTCATCTGTTTATATAAATTTAAGTAGTTTTGTAGTTTTATTAATAATATTATTATTATATATATTTTTTTTTAATAATTTAATGCAAACAAAAAAATTACAATATATGTATATTATATATGTTTACCTTTTAAATGTATTCTATGTAAAAACAAACGAAACAAAAATCGAAGAAAACAAAAAAAAAACTCAAAACAAAATGTAGTTTTTAAATATTTTTATTTCTTCTAAATTAATTAATTAATTAAATTTATATAGAAAGTGTAAGCTTTGTGAATTGCTTTGGGTAAAATTTTATTTCAAAAGATTTGTAAAGAAGATGTAGAAACATTGTTTTTTTCCTATTTTAATTTTAATAATTTTTATTAAAGAAATTAAAATGTTTATAAATGAACTTGAAATAGTTTTGAGATAATTATGTATTTATATTATTTGTTTGAAAGATACATCAGCAGTCGTATTCTACTTTCTACTTTGTCAATCTTCTGGTTTTTATTCAACTTTTACATTCATCGGGTGTGCCTAATTACAAATTTTGTAGAAAATTCTGTCAGTATATTATTTGCTTTCCTATTCTCGATACTATTTTACATATCAATAGTTCGTCTGGCGAATAACAGAATATGTCGGGTCTTTTGAAGAAAATTTCAAATATATAAAATCCTTATTTATACTCGTCTAATTCGCATTCGAAAAGCAGTTGAAGCTAATTTATATAATAACTCTAAGCAAGCGTGTTATAAATTGATTTTTGAGAAGGACGTGGCAATATGCGTGTTCAAAACAAGCAGATCTCAGAGAGCTCAGCAATCTCAGTAAAAGAACTCACTTTGACTATCAAAATACTGACAACAAAAATTGGATAAGCTTGCTCTGAGATTTTATTTTCCTGAACACACCAATGGATACAACTGAGACATATAATAGAATCTTTAATGGGGGTTATTCCGAATAAATTCTTTTCTAAAAATGTGTCCATACTTCGAAAATGGGTAACATGTATGATGCAGAAAAGCTGTCATCGGTTTATTGCTGGTATCCATACTTCGAAAATGTGTAACATGTGTGATGCAGAAAAGCTGTCATTGGTTTATTGTTGGTATCGGTATTACATTTTTCAGGAGAGAATTTGACTGTCAATTCATAGTAGTTTTCATTCCGGAGGAGAATTAATTAACAAATTGGGACATTTGGTACATCTAGCCCGTCGTATACCTACTTTCAAATTTAAAATCTCACCAACATCAAATTGCGAAAGGTAACAAATTGATAAACAAGTATTTACCAAGATACTGTAATTTTTATTGATAACAGAATATAAGGAATTAACTGTTTCGCTAAGGAAAAATTGTACTCCAATTGTGTAGTCGTATATTTTTTTTTATAGAAATCTTATTAACTCTTTTTTTTTTGCCAATCGCATGGTCAATTAGATTAATATGGCTTAACAGAAGGCATAAAATCAAATTCGAATTTATTGCTTTGAATAGGCTTTACGTGTACGATAAATCTGTAAGGATGTGGTATTTTTCTTGCCTGTCGGTCATTTTATATTTCGTTAACGAAATTCTTAGGTTCAAAACCCTATTGATAATAGTCGGAATCTCACTGAAGCTGATATCACAAACCAACGAAAAATTGCTTTCCCTATTCGAAATGCATATTCACTTAAGTGAAGGGAAATTCATTCTCTTTTGTATTTTTATTTGACCAATTTTCACCTTGACTTAAGTGAGCGCTCTTCACTTGCGAATACCCTCGAAACTCCTAAAGAGGTGCTACTTAGTTTTTTCACCAACGAATTAAGAAGTTATATACATATAGATATAATTACTAAGTGTTAAATTTCCTTTGCTTTATACAAATAAAATCTGAACAATTTACGATTTGTTCCCCACATTTATCTTTCACAGGTTATAAAAAAAAATTAAATATGAAGGTGTTAGAAAATGTATAATAATTTTTCTGGCTGCTTTTGTCAAAATGGGGACTTGTGAACAAAAAAAACAGTTTCGTTTCTTTTCCCGACGTTTCAACGGTGGTTGCTATCTTCTTCAAGTGATCTCTTGTTTATTGGAGAAGATCGAAACCAGCTTCGCAACGAAATGAAAGGAATTAAATTCAATTTAATTTATTTTAACTTATCATTTTGACCAAAACAGCTGAAAATCTGAAAATAATTCGGCAACTAATTTTTCAAAAAAACAATTAAGTGATAGTCAGGTGTGAATCATTAAATTGTCCATGGCCCAGCATTATATTATAATTACCTATCCAATTACATAACATCAATTACTCTGTCTGTGTCAAATCAAATTAAAAAAAAAAACTCATTATTCACAACTTTTTAATGCGAATTAAATCTAATTAAGCATTTAAACTTTTAGAATTCGTAAAAGTGAACAAATCATCTCGTAATTCAATTTTGGCTCAAAACAATATCAATGTGTTAGTTTGATTGATCGTTTATAGACCCAAAAGTGAGGTCAGGGATGATAGGGGCCAGTTATAGCGATCAGGAAATGGAAATCGCATCAGGAAAAGTTGAAACAGTATGAAATTGAATATTTTTTTCTGATGGTCGTTTATAGCGAACAGGAAAAAATATAATGTCAGTTGGCCAGCCTACCGCCAAGTTTTCCTGATTGAAATGCACACGAAAACTTTTTCGTCCGCAATTCTGTCAATGGAATCAGTGAAATTGGGATTCAAATCATTGGAATTTTTTCTTCCATTTTGTGAGAGAAATTACGATCAGCTGACACGATAAATGAATTTGCATCAGGAAAATAAATAAATACATTTTTATCAAAAAATAATTGTTTAATTGAAAATTTTATTTGATCGAAAAATTCTATGAGTTATTTGTCATCGGTTATTGTAGCATTTGTGTTTCAAATCGAATGAAAATAGTGCAAAAAATCCATTTGAATGTTTTTCCTGATTCGTTTTCCTGATCGCTATAACCGGTCCCTTACTCACATTTTTTGCATTTTGTATGTTTCTAACGGGTAATTAGGTTTTAAATCAGATTTTTTTTTAATTACGAAGTATAACAATATTGTTTTTTTGTGATTAATTTAACGAAAACTACTGGGATCCACTTCCATAACGTTTTTATACACGTTTCAGTTCCGGAAACATGTTCGTCCTCATCGTATCTTTACTGAGGAAACTACGATGGCTAACTTTTATTTTGCTAGTGCTATCTTCTTCGGAAGTGATAAATAAACGCGGCGTTTTATTTGTATTATATAAACCAAATATTCCACAAAACCACTTGGCTTTGGTAGACAATAAACACATACATAATACAAAAATCCCTATGCATAGTATCAACTTGATACACATTACCGTTCCGGAATTATTTTACGGCTTTTCAACCAAATTGGTTAAGATGGTACTGCTTCGCACTTGAATAGAAATGAGGCCGTGAAGCGGTAATTGTCCCAACATTTTCTATAGTCTATTAGCATAAAATTGAGATATAACAGATTTGGAACGATTGACGCGTATTTCTACAATCCGACTTTTGAATATTCGCATTTCAACGTAAAAGGTTTTTCCAACATGCTAAATTTACATTCGCATATTACAATTGCCATATAATGGCAGGTCATTCACAAAACGAAGAAACAAAAACAAAACAACTTTAATTCAAGTACAAGTGACCTCAACTCTTAATTGAGTTACATTCAGTCTATCCTAAGCAGAATTTAATTCTTTTTTCATATTTCTGCATTGATTTGCAGTGCAGCCTACTCTTTTATTAATGACATATCAGTCGATAGGAAAGAAAGCACTACTCTAAGGATCGAGTTTTGCTCATTCTGTAATCGAAGTGAATAACTTTATTTCATAATTTTTTCGAATAAATAATAAAATTTTCCCAAACCAATGAGTAATATATACGTAATAAATCAAAAATAAAAATATCGCGAAATAGTGTTAACAAAATTTACAATGTAATAATTACAGAAAAGCAAAAAACAGCGAGAACTTTTCAATTAATTCAAAGAATTCTAGTAACTGTCGTTTATCTACTTACTTCGTTTTTAATGAAATATTGTTTTTAATTTAAAAAAAGCAGACAATATTTCAAAATGAAAATAAAATGTACATTTTTTTGTTTATTTTTGATCGTTAAACTTTTTTTTAATAAATTCTATTCTAATTTATTTAACTTAAACAAAAACTAAAAAAAATATCATAATATGAATAAAAATGTAAAACAAATTAATTTTAATTATTTTTGTATTAATAACAAAATATTAACAATGTTTGAAAACATTTAAAACATAACCACTAAATAAGAAACAGACACAAATAAAAAAAAAACAACAATATGTGAATAAATAATTGTTATAAAAGCAGTTTATTTTTTTCGTATTTCTTCCTTAGTTTTCTTTTTTAAGTTGTAGAAAGTTTAATTTTATTTGTTTAGGATTTTGTGTTGTTATTAGTTCTTATGAAAGATTATTAAAAATATAATTTTTTTTGTTAAAGTGTTTTTCTAAGAAAACCTACATATATTTTTTTTTCTTTGAAACAATTAATTCCATGCGAATCAAAATAAGAAATTAGAAAATAGAACCAGGTTAATTGCAAATTATTTTTTATTTGTTCAGCTTTTGTTGTAATAAAATCGAATAAATTAATCGAAACAAAATTTTAAATATTTATTTTCTTTAAACAAAAAAAAAAAAAAAAAATTAAATTATTATGATTTGGTGGTTTTTCAATAAATTGATGTAATTGGTATATAATAAACTAAAAGGAGTAGTGCATTCAGGTTCAGAGATAAAATTCATTTGAATTTGTTTAGTAGTCGTACCTGTGAGGCTACTATAGTAAATTTTATATTTTTCATCCCCTTCATTTGCAGAAGTCAGACAAAGATTACATCTAAATCCACCGCAAATGCAATTCTTTCTTATTAGAGGTTTCAAGTTACAGTAACCCCGAACATTTTGGATGTCATTTTTTGAAAATTCCCTAATTTTGTAATATCAAGCTGTATGCTTGATTCACAAAAATTTGAAACACAAACTAAAATTTATATAGTAAATAAGACAATAAATGGAAAGTTAAATAATAAATTAAATATAAAAATACTTTAAAACTTGTTAAAAAATTAAATCAAGGAAATAATATGTACATATGTACCGTTTCAAAAAAAAAAAAAAATTGTCTCCGATTTTTCCGCAACCAGGCTCAAAAGTTAAGGCTTGATAAGAAAATACGTCTGTGTAAATTTGAGCTTTTAATATTAACGTTTAGAGGTAGCTCAACGCCGTTTTCGGTTTTCCATACCATTTGTATGGAACAAAACACATGTTTGTGTTTGGAATTTTATAACTTAATAATAGAAAGTATTTAAATCATAGACATAACTCTTTTTTAAAGAAAATTGAACGCTCTACTGTAACTTGAAACCTCTAATAAGAAAGAATTGCATTTGCGGTGGATTTAGATGTAATCTTTGTCTGACTTCTGCAAATGAAGGGGATGAAAAATATAAAATTTACTTTTTTTTCGATAGAGAGGGAAGACAAAAATGAAGAAGATCTCCGTACAAAGCTGATTATAGGAATTGCCATTATCAAGATATGCAGACGAACATATTGATCTTCAGGGAGGTTCTCTTTCAAACATTCGGTGTAGGGTATTTATTATTTTAGTGTAAATCAGTTATAATATCATTATCAATTTTTTTTTTACAAAAAAAAAAACTCAAGAACAAAATTCTTCGTTTTATCTATTTTAATTTTACATTTTAACTTAATTCGAAATAATTGACTAGAGATTCGAGAGTTCTTTATTTTAAAATAGAATATTATTTATGAATAAAAGGAGCAGTTAGCTGTTTTTCACTCTATAGTAGAAAATTTTGTGGAAATTTAACAATTTAATTACTTGTGAACGAAATTTTTTTTATTTTTTATCGAAATAGAAAAGCAATTAATTTTTTAACTTAACTGAAAAAAAAAATAATAGCTGATGTAGTCCAAGAGAACAAAATGTAAAAAGTGAAGGGAAAAGTAAGATATAAGAGGCACGGGTTCATGAACCCGGACATTATTTTTTTTTTGATCAAAGAGTTCTTTTTTCGACTTTGAAGGTGTCAAATTGCTTAAATGAGAACTCTAAAAGATATTTGTTGTATTTGGAACAACCTGGTTTGTCTCACTAACATATGTTTTGTGTGTTACCAGTCGAAATCAATAAATCACTTAATACTTGCAATCTCCAGTGTTGCGTTTTTCAAACTCGCCATTTTATTTAAGAAACCACCAAATTTAATAATATGATGGTAAATGCTATTCATCCAACTATTATATTTTTGTGTTTTTTTTTGTTTTATTCGGCCTCAGCGAGGTGTCCATCGGAACGGGAAGTTCTCCATGCGAAGAATTCTTACTCCAATAGGCTTGTCGAAAGAATAAATCGAATCAAAAATCATTCCCTTGCCGATCAGACGGATAACTCGCGAGGGCTGATTTATTTATAAGATATTACCTTTTCTATCACTTTTCTGCTTCTATAAACATGATTTTATAAAATGCTTTTTATATTTGGTTGACAACCCGTTATAAAAATATCTGTTTGCTCTAATTTTGTTAACTTGGAATGTGCTATTAATATTCGTCGGATTAAAAAATGTAAAAGTTCGGTAACACTCTTAAGTTGAAAGAGAAATATTGTCCGTTACAAAATTTGTCTACAGTTTTTTTTTAGAAATATAGTTGTTTCCTTAAAACTTAAAACCAAAGTAATTTTAATATTTTAATATTTAAGTTTCTTTTTCTCTAAAGTTGTTTCCTTTCAACAATGAAATATGTGCATAAATAGAACCATTTTGTAAGGATTGTATACAGAATTTTTACATTTATGAACGTATATGGAATATTCCTATTAAAACGCCTCAAACTTAGTTTAACGAGTGAAACTAATTATTTTGCGAAAAGTATTTGTCCGGGCCCTAAATTGTTATCAGGTTTCTTTTTGTTTTTCTTGTCTTATATGTGTTTTTATTTCTTTTTGTTTGTGTTTAGTTTTATTTAGCTTGAATTCACTTTATTATGTTTTGTTTTTTTTTTTCTTCTATTTTTTCTTTTATTTTGTGGTATTTTTTGAACTCCATAAATATTTGTTCCCTTCAGACCAGAGAAAACTTCATTTCGCATCAGCAAGGGTACTAGGCTTAAGCAAAAAACTAATATCAAGTTACGGAAAAGCATAACAAAAGTATTAATTTTCCATTTAAATGTTAGATTTCCCCCTAATTTCGATTGTCAAAATAGTATGTTATATGCAGACCTGTATAATTTAAGCTTAAGTACAAGTACAAGTACAATTCCTTGGTACTTTAAATGTTTAAGTACAAGTACGATTCCTCGGTACTTGTACTTAAAAATTTTAAAGGAATTTAAAAAAATTGTATTCACTACTTTAGTAATTAAATCAAATATTTTTAATTCCTTTAGTACTTTTAATTCCTTTTGATTCCTTTTAATTCCTTTTGTTTTTCTTATATTTTTTTTACAAAAGGAATTTAAAAGGAATTATAAGTAGGTACTAAAGAAATTTAAAGTATTTGAAAAAGTATTTAAGTACAGTATTTAGTTACTAAAGTAATGAATACAAATTTTGTAAATTCCTTAGTGGAATTTAAGTACAAGTAGATACAATTCCGCGGTACTGGTACTTAAAATTTTCAAGTACAAGTACCGAGGAATTGTACTTGTACTTACAAATTTTAATTACTAAGGAATTGTACTTAAATAGTACTTAAGTCACAATATATTTAATTACTTTACAGCTCTGGTTATATGCACTTTCATTGACCAAACTGGACGGCATCTACAAAACAAAATAACCTCGTCCTATCCGTAATTGAAGGCTTGGCAAACATTTTGTAATATTTCAACGGATTATAAATTATTAAACAATACTCTTAATTTTTATAAATATAAAATTAACTAACCTGCAATGAGTATCTTAGTTTATTATAATCCGAATTTTTTAACAGATTAGGCAGTTTCCTTTTCCAGAAATTCAGGTTAATCATACAGAAACAAAATTAAGTAGTCTCTTTTGATTAAGTTTTCAAGTTTCTACTGCGACCGAGAGACAAACGTAACAAAATAACAAATAGTTTGTTTCTTTAAAGAATTCATTGTCGTCATGGCATGACAAAATCGACGCGACTAACTTAAGATAGCTATCGTAAGAAGTTGCAAATAGAACATGGAAGTAGCGTATGACAATGAACCGCTGCAATTTCGTAACTGTACATTGTAATTTCTCGATGTTAAACAATCCAATTCTCCGAAAGCTACATCGAATACTACATTGCGTTTGTTCGGTTGAGGTTATAAGGTGTAAATAGCTTTTTGTATTTATTTATTATGTTTTTGAATTTAGAAGAAAAAGGTACATACGCTTTTAGAACCCATTTTTACACCATTGTTGATGATAAAAAGATTTCGGTTTTAACGTATATGATTTTTGTTTTGTAGTTAAAACTAAAATCAATGATTTCTGTAAGACTTTATTTATATGATTGGGTTCAAATTTATTATCTGTTAGCTTAAGGATTTATTACTTCTTAACAAAACATAAATTTATAAAAAATTGAATTAAAAGAAAAGTGATTGGAAAGAAATTTACAAACAAAAAAAATTCAAACTTTCCTTTCAATTTTGTTTAACAAATTTCTTATAGAAAATCATCAAAATGTCTTTTTCATCAACAATACCCTGCCATTGGAAATAAAAACTTCAACAATGATTACTACAGCAACACCAGGTAAGACATCATCTACAATAACAACACTAACATCACCATCATCATCTGAATCAACAACCACAACATTATATAACAACTGTAATTCAACAACTAATTTTCTACTAGAAAACCATCATGTTTCATCAACAATAACACCATTTCATCTTCATTTAAATGACATGTACGAATATAATGTATCAAAAAAATTTAATAACGACGACATCAATAATGGAGTCAGCGTTAGAAAAATAATAAATAACTGTACCACAACTGCCACCACAACACTTATCAATAATAAAAGCGACATAATCCTACTACCACCGTCAACGCCAAAAGTTATGGAAACACAAATAACAACAACAACAACAGCACCAACTATGACTGCAGCGTTATGTAGGCAACACTCAAACTTACCATTAAGTGCGGGACTCAAATCAATGTTGTCGAAAAATTTCAAAACTCGTCCAAGACGAGAATCGACTTAAATACAAAATAATGGTCTATGAACTGTTTTTTTTTTTGTACTGTCTTTGATTTATTTTTTGTATTTGTGTATGTTTAAGCATAGAAACATGTGAATATTTTTTTTATAAAATAAAAAAAAAATTATTAAATGATCGCAAAGAAAAAAATTTAGAAAACAATGAAAAATGTGTGTGTTTTGATTGTCTTCAGGAAGTTTATACAGAAGTGAAAAAAAGAAAAACAATTTGAAATAAGACAACATTATATTTTGTATTTGTAGGTTAATAAAAAAAATAATTAACAAAAAAAGTAAAAAAAAATAATTCTTATCTAAACAATAAAACAAAAATTAATTATAAATGTATGTAAAGGAGAAAAAAACGATCTAGTGATTAAGTAAATTTTTCTGTGGTAAAAAGCATATTATATATAAAGAAATGTTGGAACGCAAACCGTCTTCAAAAATACTTAACAATTTGTAGAATACTCGTATACAAAATAAATGAAAGACCTTATTAACAACGTCTATCAGAAAGCTTAAAAAAGAAACAAAACGTTTTGGGTTATTGGGTGATTTGTTGGAAATGGTATTTTAAAATTTTACAAACAGAATCTCTAAAAAAAAACAAACTAAAGAATTTTGATTAAGCTTATCACAGATAAATTTTTGCTGATTATGTTTCGGTCCTTCGAAAATTAGGAACTTGAATGAAGTTTGAATGTATCAAATTTATTGAGACCGGTAAAACATTTAGAAAGGGGAATTCGGGAAATTTTTTGTTCGGTTCAAATTTATTCCGAGAGAGTTCAACACGAACCATGAAAGCAGAAAAGTATGATATTATATGAATGGAACTTCCAAAGTTGCAGCCTATTTTCTGAAATTCAGTAATTTTCAAAGTAATTTTCAAGAACGAATAAATTAAACATTCATCTATAGTTTTCATAGATCATAATAATAATTCATTGGTCAATTACCCTCGCCCCTGATTATGGAATACAAAGTGAGTCGTATTTGGTAGCGGATTTGACCGCATTTTAAGGCTACACTTCAACACAAATGTGATTTCGATGTAAATTTTTACACATCGATCGATGTGACTTGGGTACAAATGTTGAGAGTGATTGTTTTTTACTGGATTATGAAATGAATAAAATAAAAATCCGAAAAGTAACGAATTCTATAATCAAGCCACAGTTATTAAGCGGAATAGCGCGGTTTCAATTTTGGGGTGGGTAGTGCAACCGTGCACCATATGTTCAGAAGAATGTTAAGGTCATTTCCAGTCTTGCAACTTTATGACTAAGCATGCCGAGATTGTTAATCAACACGTCTGCAAGTGGCTTTTTTGCCAAATTTTTCTCTCTATTTTTCTCTCAAACGTCAATCCCATTTATGGTTAGTTATGTATTTTGACATACAAAATTTGTGTGTGCATTTCAATCAGGAAAACTTGGCGGAAGGCTGGGCAATTAACACAATTTTTCAATTTCTTACTGTTTCAACTTTTCCAGATGCGTTTTCCTGACCCTTATAACTTGCTCCTTACAAAACAAATGACCGTAATTTGAATTTCAAAAAATAATTTCTTAATAAGTTTTATAGGTACATTAAACAATTTGTAACGTTTATTTTTGTATTATTATTGTACCTGCAATGAGGTAGATTTTGTTTTCAACATTTTGGTTTCCATCGACTTCACTTAACTTAATCGATTTCGCTTAACAAAAACAAATTTATTTCCAGCAAATCATCTTCCCAAAAATATCTACGTAAATAAAAAAAAAAAAGAAACAATCAAATAATGAACAAAATTTAAATAATAATAAAAAAATGGATGACAAACAATAATACCGATTAATATTAATTTTATATTATCTTTTTTTTTCAGTGTCATTGATTTTGTTTAAATATAATTTGTTTTTTTCTTTTCGAATAAGTGTGAACATTTAATTTCAATTTAATTTAATTACAAAATTATATTATTTATGAAAAATCATCAAAATTATTCTTCAACAACTAATCTCATCTTTTTTTTTTTTAACTTTTCATTCATTTAAAAAATTTTAAAAATATAAATTTGGTGGTATTTTGGTGGTAAACTTAACAATTTCAATTTAATTAATAAAAATTAAAATACTGTCCAACTTTTTAGAGCTTATTTAGAACTAATCAATAATAGGAGTGTTTTTTTATAATCTGTACATAGCAAAAACATCATTTACAAAACAAAAAAAAAAATAGCTTGTATAAGAAATCATGAATATTGGTATTTTTTTTTTTAAAACATGCCGCGCACTAAAGGTGTTTTTACTACCCTTAATATGACAAGCACAGTGCGAGCGTTAGGTAAATAATGATTATCAAAATGGGGGTGGGGGGGAGGTGGGGGGGGAATAGGGCCAGTTAAAGCATTCCACATTCTTGTTGTGCGACTAAAGAAAGAAGCTCTATACTTAATGGTACGTCCGAAGTTGGGCTCAAGGATAAACTGAAGTTTAGCTGTGTAATAGGAGCACCTGCCCATATATGTGAATTATACTCAAGCTTTGGACGAATAAAGGCTTTGTAGATTACAGCCAGATCAGAGGGAGTAAAGAATTTCTTGCATCTACGGAGAAAACCTAAGCACTTAATAGCGTTTTTGGCGACGTCAAATATGTGGTCATTCCACATAAGGTGGTCTGTGACGCACATACCGAGAACTGAGAGCTTTTCAAGAGTCTTGTGTTGAGCCGTTTAAAAATGAATGATTGACAAGGTAGGAAGACTTTGTCAATACAGGCTTAAAAAAAATATAGAAGAAATAGGCGCTGATAACATCGAGACTAAACTTTTTGATTTAAAGAAAATGACAGAGCATTTCGGCATATATTTTTTTAATTTATTGAAGTGGTAATACCTTTGAAAAAATAAATTGCAAAATTGCTGTTTTCAAACCCCCACCCCTGCCAAAAGCTGAAAAAGAAACCTGCCAGACGATTGTTTTCGATACAACGACATGCACCTTCAAACCCTCATACTGATATTTTGGTTATCAATGCACTCCCAAAATTTGCTGTGGGCTCTTGGTCTATAAGGCTTCATTTCATTTTTACTCTCACTAATAAAGCAAAGATATTTGACATGATATTCCACTACTTAGCAGTACTTCATGCAGCTAAATGTTTTGTTTATACTACATATGAGTATCAACATAAATAAATTCACTTACTCCCCGTGAATAAACTTGCTTCCAACGGAATCACTCTATTCGCGCAAATATACGCGATTTGTACTCACTAACATTCTCTTAGTTCGCCCGAACAAAATTCGCTTCCACCGGAACCGCAGCCTAATCAAGACAGAATAGTTGAACAATTGCTCATTGTCAATTATTCTAAAAATGATTTTTAATTAATATTTAGGTTGGACCCTACTTATATCAATTGGATACATTTAATTGCAAGCTTAATTTTTGACATAACTCTGACATTCGTCCTATAAAACGAACTTATAAACTGACAGTCTGGTTGTTTTGCATAAATGGTTTCGCAACCTAAAATACTTAAAAAAAGGCCGAAATCATTTGGTCAGAAGACATCTCAATTTTGTAGGCAAATTTTAAACATTGCAATGAAAAATAAAAATGTTATTATTGAAGTTTTTTTTTTTTTATTCCAAAATGATGTATTTAAAAAATAATATTGAACCAGAAGACCCGTGCGAAAATTTCGCACTTCAATTCACCTCCTAGATATGAATTGAAATGTTGTTCTTTCAAAAGCAGCTGTATTTAGAAATGTCTTCATATCGTTTGAATTTTGTCTGTTTGGCATCGTGAAATTTCTTGCGAATTTGCACAAATTTTTTTTACAAAATTTCACAATTTGCTGTCAAAACACATAGAAAAAAAAATTAGTTTTGGGAAATTTGTTGAAACAAAAAGTTACCAAACAGACATTTTATTTTAATTTTGTATTTTTTCAACATTCTTTTTTTTGTGGATTTGAGTTTTGCAATAACGTTAAATAAGTGAAAACACTTAATAATAAAGTGAAATAAAAGTTAACATAGTGAATATTTGCAATACTTTATTTAAAAAAATATGCGTTAAATCGTGTAAAAACACCTATAATATGGAGTTTACAATTTTTGCATCTCACGGGCTGATTGTGTCTCATATTCCACATAATGTTTTTACAGGATTATACATTACAAATTTAATAAATATGTTTCTTTCATTCATGCATGGTGTAGCTAAATAATGTTTCTCTCCTACTCACTCAAGGTGTAGCGAAAAAAAAGAAGTAATACATATTTTTCTCTTTCACTCATTCAATGGGTTAAAAGTGAGGTATTCTTTATGTCAAATTTTTCATTTATTGAATTATTTTAAATTTCTGAAATTTATAGAAAATAGTGTGGTATAGCATAAAGTTTTTGTGCAATGTCATGAGTATGTGTAAATTCCTATTCAGTGATACCTATTTTAGTGGATATGACTATTTTATAAATGAGAAAAAAGGAGTTTGACAACAGAAATAATATATATGATCATGCTAAATTTAAGAGCTAAAGGATCTCTACTTCTCCACTTTTTGACATGTATTAATACTCAGTGTGGAGTGTGGAGGGCCTTTTATTTCTCATATTTTTTAGTCAAATGCTTAAGTCAATAAAATACCATCAGAATACTACCAATTTATTCAATGTAATGAACGATTTATTTGAAATATATAAAATAAAACTATTAGAAAATACTTTTATTTTTATAAAGTCACTTTAACTCTAACCACTATTAAAAAAAAAAACTACTCCAACCCATTGAATTGGCAAAAACACTTCTTAACACCAACAAACTTTAAAATAATTTATTATTATTGTCTTTGTGAACAAAAATAAAATATATAAATATTTAATCTGTGTTTTTCTGTTATATAAATTTTTTTAATTTATTTTTCTTTGTTTAATTCCATGCTGCCGATATATTGAAAATTCAAAAAATAAAATAAAAATAATATAAACAACATTTTTATATTCGAAAATAAAAACAAAACTACCTACTCAAAACAAAATTAACTAAAAATAACTACTACGCAAATGTATGTATACCTACATTTTTTAAAATTTTATTTTTCTAAACAAAATAATTAAATAATTACAAATGAAACTGAATTTTTAATCAAAATTGCTTCCATTTTATTTGCTTGTATTAATAATTAAAACAAAAATTGATATTCTTTAATTATTTCTTTCCAAAGGACATTTGTCATCTCCAAACAGTTGCCTGACATTAAATCGTTATCAATTATTATCGGAAAACGATTTTAGTGAAATCTCTGATGTAATGTCTAGTTAATTATTTTGAAATTATTTATGTGTATAACAAAATGAATGACAAGTGTTTAAAGTTAAAAAAAAAAGAATTAGTTCATGTTTTTTTTTTGGGGAACATATTTGTAAAGTTTGCTTAACTATTCGTCAGACGACCAGATATGACAGTGAGGAGTGGTATGAATAAAATAGAGTACTTGTATTTTCAAGAGCACCTACTCGCCTTTTTTGTTTGGTACACATGATCTGTTTTATTCACACCACCCAATATTTTATATTACTCAGAAAAATGGGGGCCGTAGTGTACCTAAAGTCATTAATACAAGCAATTAATTTTTAAACTAATTGTATCAGTAAACATTCTATGCTAAGAAGGTTTTTCAAGACGGTGTTCACATGAACCCACTGCGTCAACTCAGTTTAACGTCGTTGAATCAACCCTCGTGATGGTGAGAAAAAGAGTGTTTACTTGTTTTATTCTAATCAGCTAAACGGAGTTAATGTACTCATATAAGTCCGCGCAGTGCGACCACCATCCAAAGTTTATAATGCTTTGGAATTCCTATCGGATGTCATAAAGAGTCTTGTTGAATTTATTAAAACTCTGACCAATATAATAACCTATGTACGTGTTTACCCAAAATTACTGTTAATACAATAACTTACAGTAGGAGCTAGAAGCAAAAGAAAAAAAAACATGAACTAATTCTTAAAATTATCCAATTTTTCTTTTCCAAGTACCTTACCTATACAACATATTTACAAACAAATTTCTTAGATGCATGTATTTCCTCTTTTCTACTTACTTATATCTTTGTTGCCTTGTTTTTTCCTTTTCTCCGTTCCATCTGCTCGTTTGGCGTCCATTATATGTTGTTGATTCACTTGAATAAATTAACTACGCCAGTGTATATTTTATTTTAGTTGAAATCATCTTCCTCATCATCGCTTATATATTTTAACAAAATTTTTCAGTTAACTATTTTGTACTGTTTTAAAAATGGGATAGTTTCAGATTTAGTATCAAAAAACAAACCACCCTTTTGTGTAAATTTACCAACGCATCACTGCGCAAATGATGCGCAATCACTTTCTACAAAACGATCATAAAATGCATCAAACCGGCTTTATTTTTTGTTTAAGTGTTCATGGCTCTATTCAGATTGTGATTTTTCACTTCGATACAAAAATTGATGCATTTTATGAATGAAAAAATTTATGAATTTAGGCAGTGATGCGTTTGTGGATTTACACTTTATTCTTGTTTTAGTTTTATTCAGTATGGCCAATTCATTTGCGTTCTTAAGAAAAACATGTTTGACTTTTAAGCTATATTTGACAGCTGATCAGTCAGAAGCTCCAGACAGTAGGCGTGTACCATCAACTGAGCGCTCCGAGCGCTCAAGGATTTTTTAAGTGAGACAAAAAATCTAAACTGAGCACTGAGATTTTTTGCGGAGATTTCTGATCCAAAAATTTCTTGGATTCATTACTCAATTTTTTTTTCTCAGTCAAAACAGCTGTTTGTTTGACAAACAAGTTATAATTTTTTGAGGGTGTTCAAATAAGAAAGTGGTAAATAGATACAAAATAAAGACGAAATGTTGATGAAAACTCAAACTAATTGAATTAGCTATAATCATTTTCATCAATTTCAATCATTTTTTTGCTTTAAAATAAATTATATAAATAAATTAATAAAAAATGCATTACGACGACGGAGAAGTCCATCGATATTGTTATGTGTGGCTGTAACGTCCACTCTACAACAAGCTAGAGACTAAACGGGTAGATCGATTTGCTTCAAATTTGGTAAAGCATTTAATATGATTCTTTTAGAGGAGAAACTGGTTTTGTTTAGGCCCATCTGGGTATTATTCGTTTTTATTTCAATAATTTTTTAACAAATTTTGCAACAAATTTACTTAACACTTTCGGGTTATTTTCGCTTATAAAGTAACACAGTTTTGCACAGAGAGAGAGAGGAGAAAAAAAATATTTAAAAAAAATAGGTACAAAATTCTATTTTTTAACTATTCACGCTTTTTGCGCTTTGCCATGACACGAAAATTGTATTTATAATGCAAAATATGCATTTATAACTACAAATGATTCAAATATTTAGTTAGATTTCAGAAAATAATTTACAAACTATGACAGATAAAAAATTATTTTACAAAATTAATTCTCTCAGAGTATTTCGAAAAATTCGAAAAAAGAGTAGGTAAAGTAGTTTCCTCGACGTTTAGCAGAATATAGACGACGAGCGAACGTGAATCGATGAAGTGAATCGAACGTTCGATCCCCCGTTTAGGAGAATAGGGCTGATTATTTCTAAACTTGTATGAGAAGAATTGCAGAATGTTGTCCCACCAAATGATTCTGCCTCCGTTAATCTGACATTGAGCGCTCATTGAGCGCTCAGTTTGTGGTATACACGCCTAGTAAGAAAATGTGTTTAAATCGGAAAATGAGTTATCAGAATTTTCGTTTTAGGATGTAAAGTGAGAAAATGAATTCCTCAAATGAGGAATGACATTTATAAATTTTGACAATTATTTGTCATTATATCATTTCAGAGTGTCAACAAATATGTCAAATTAGACACTTTGAGTACGTGCAGTTAACTGTATCCATTGAATGCAAATTTGACTCAAGATAACTATTTTTTGACATGTCATGTTAAACTTACAGGAAATTGTTTACAACTCGATACAAGTTCGAAGGTTTCTTGAGAATCCATAATATTATACAAAATTCCGTGGTAATGTATGGAAAATTTCATTTTAAATTAACTTCACTTTGACCGCACCGACAATTCATAAAAAGTTGAACAGATTTATAATTTCAGAGCTGAAAATTTCGACAAGAGCACACTTGATTTGATATTAAGGTAGATATTTAACTTTCCAGGTAATAAAGGTTCCCTTCATTTGCGGGGCCCTCATCACGTAAAACAAAAACGATAGAACGATATCGTGTTGGAGATAGCTGTCTTTATTTGTTTCTACAGAAGTGATAGAGATAGCAATATTGAAAATATTATAATATTGTTTAACTTGAACCTGCCTCTTAGCGTGCGTGACCGAGCCCTAGGTCTGATTTATAAACAATGGCTTGCTCGGAAAGATTATTAACGGTATACAATTTACCTACCAACGCACAAGCTTAGTGCTTACTTACAGTACATTATACTAGGTCCGGTCCGTTCCTTTACTTTAAATGTCTGTGAGATTTTCTGTGCAATTGTGTGATTTTCAGTCCAAAGCCGTTCCCGTACTCAAACATTTTACAGTTTTTGACAAAAGACAACGCTCACGAGCGAGTAAATAATTTCCCCTACCTGTGATTTCCTGTCCGAGAAATTTCTTCGGGCAGAAAATCACAGCACAGTGTAATGTCATTTTGAGAGTAAAAGAATGAAAGCCAAACATCGTGCCGTACTTGCCTGGCACATTAGGTAATACGGAATTTGATTGAATTTTTTTTTTTGAGAATATTTCAACGTTGCTCTCCAAAATCTGACAGTTTGAGATAAAGGATCGGAGATCGGACCTACTATGTTATGTATACATAATGTATGTACACAACTTTAAAAACTCATTGTGTTTTGAATACTCTGAAACTATCCCCGTTATTTTTTGTTTCCATTTCTTTAAAAATCTGATTTCCTATATTTTTAGTTGTATATATTTTAATTGTTTGTTATGTCCTTTCAGGTGAATCTACTTATCTATAAAAAAAAAAACAACTAAAATAAAACTCATCCACTCATAAATGTAAATAAAAAAAAAAATGAATGCAAAACAAATTCACATTCTATTTATTTATATGCATAAAAATGTATATAAATAACATATATACATAATTATGTATATATTAAACTATATATTAAATGTATATACTTAATTTTATTACTTAATGTTTTATTTAATTTTTTTGCCTGTACAAAATAATTATAATTTACTTAAATGTATTGTTTGTTTGTGTATATTATTATTATTAATATTACTATTATTATTATTAATATTATTATTTTTATTATTATTATTAATACTATTATTTGTTTTACATAAAATAATTTATTTTTACAAAATATTATTATTTAAACAAAAAAGAACAGCTAAATCTTCTCTTTAAAAACACAGCGAAACCATTATGCTTTATAATATTATTGTTAAACTTTTTTTATCTTGTTCAATTTTTACAAAAAATATAATATGCAATATAAAAACAAAATACAATTTTGCAGCTATTCAGTTTAAAAATATTCAAATCAAGTCAAATTTTTTCTCCTTTGATTTATATAAACCTAGTAAGTTAAATTTTGCACTTTTATCATTCTTCCTGTTCAAGTTTTTTTTGTCTTGTCTTTAAAAAATGCTCTGTTTTAAACTAACATTTTTTTCCTTTAGGTGAAATTTAAAACTTTGGCCATCATTACAGGATATATTTAAATAAAAACAAAAAAAAAAAACATTAAACTTTGTTTAATAATTTTTTTTAACTGCGTTGATTGAGTTTTTAAATAAAAGGCTTTAAGGACTGATTATTATGTTTAAGAGATACATTATGTTTATTCAAACAAAAAATAAATAGCATTAGGTAAAATGACCACCGATCGGTTTGAAATCTTATAACAAAAACTGATGTATTATGTATGTACGAGTAGTATTAATTTTTTTTTTAATGGAATAGGATTCGTGTTTTGAGGCGAAAAAAAGCTTAGGTTTTTCAATGATGCAATTTATTGTTGTTTAATAAATTTAATTAATTAAAAAAAAAATATATATAAAATATTAAGATACCACATTTTTACTTGCGATACATAGTACTACCTATGTAAGTTATGGATTCGTAAAAAAATCGAACTCGATATAATAATTTTCCCTAACATTACGATGATAGAGAACGCGAAAAAGTAGATCCCGCAATTCTGTTTGTCTGTCTGTCCTCGCCCCTACAGCCTAAACGGCTGGAGGGCTTCTCTTCAAACTTGGTACATAGTGCGTGTAGATGCCCACACGTTTTTAAAATTTTTTTTTAGGACCAAAAATAACGGTACCTACAATACAATTTTTTCACCAAAAACGAAAATGATATTTTACTCGAAAACGGGTCCGAGAATTATGTTAAAAAAAATTCAAATAAATTAAATTTGGAAATGCTACTTTTTATTTTCAAAAATTGCTAATTTTTGGTACCTCCAGTACAACCATTTTTTGGTTTTTGATTTTCTCGAAAACAGTTAAGTTGAAATTTTTTATTTTTTTGTATGGTAAATCTTCTAAAATGTATAAACATTATTGTTAACCAAATGTATTTTTTTTTTGAAAATAAAAAAAAATCATTTTTTTTTTTTTAACTAAATATTTTGAAAACGATTTGGTCAATATTTTAAAAACGAAGCGAAAAATAAGGTACCTTCCACACAAATGTTGAAAGTCCATTTAGAAAAAACTTATTTTTCTCGAAAACGGCTAGCTGCCATAGAACCGATTTTTTGGTTTTCAAATTTATCGTTAACGGCTACACTGATTTTAACCAAAATTTGTATCGAGAGCTCCTTCACAATTCAAACAATTTTGCATATACAAATTTTCGAAAAAATAATTTTTGGATTTTTAAAAAAATACCTATTGATTTTTTTTTGAATATTTTTTTTTTTTTAGTTTTTTTTATAAAATTTTATTTCATTAAATACCAAAAGTTGGCATACCAGATTTAATTTTTGAAAATGGGCAAATAATTTATATATACAAAATTAATTTTTTCCAACGATTTTTGATATTTTTTATATACATAACTTCATATTTATCAAACAAATCATATGGCATACTTTATTTTGAGATCTAACTTTTGGTTCTAAAAGTTTTTTTTTCACTTTTGCTCATTAGGTAATGTTAAGGTGTCAGCCGAGAGAAAAGGAGAAATTAGTATTCTTTGGAAAAGAGCGACAATTATATTTGAATTTGTTTTCACAATTACAATGTGTAACAAAATTAAGTATACATCATAAACAGGTGTTCTTTTTTAGTCACACTGTACTCAGAAATAATTTTGTGACATTTTCACATTTATGGAGTTATTGTGTACGCTCACTTGCTTCCGTAAGAATTTTCAGTACATACTAAATTTTTCCGACTAGCTCACTAGTTTCATTTTCAATGAGCTAAAAATGAAGACAAAATGTATTGTTTCAGGAGCTCAGCGAAAAGTTCTTTACTTTTGCCATAGAATTTATTACTAAGTCTGTACATTATTTGTTTGCTTAAAAATCAAAACTAGAAACTTTACATTCTTGTACCGCCTTTCTTGAAGAGGATATATACTGATATAACGTTTTTTTCACGCTTAAATATTAAAGTAATGATAAACACTTAAAGCGAATGTATTTTCCAACACGCTTCGATGACTGTCATCCATCAACACGCCGACCGCTTAAAAGAAAACGAGGACACTATGTACCTACTATGTAGTTTCAAAAAGCCTAGGAAAAGGTTGACTTTCAAAGAAGCTAGAGCTGACTAGTCATAACTAAAGCTAGTCGCCAAAGTTAGTGGCTAAAAGTGAATATTTCGATTGCGAATGAAATAAGGAAAGCGCTAAGGTCAGTTCAGTTCTTAACAGTCTGAGTTCAAAAACGACCTCAGAACTGCTGGATCGGCTCTGATTATCCAGAAATCCTAGTTTTATAGCATTAAAGTGCCAACACAAAATGTGCAATTCACGAGACCTATAATAGCTAACAATAGATTTGCATTACCTCATCGGTACGTGGATTCAGGAGCCTAGGTCTTTAATTATTCAAAAATAAATAAAAAGGACTTAATGAAACGAATCGAAGAGGCAGATATGATGACCATACATTTTTGTGTGGCCAAGCCAATATTTTTTGCGAAGCAACCTAAGCATAGAGTTAGTTTCAAATAAATAAATTCAAAATTATATCGCAACAGCTAATAACAATTTAAAAGCATTTGAGTTAATTTTATAAGCAGGTATAAACTCTTTTGCATTAATTTATAACAATGTTTTTTTTAGTTTGGCCACCCATCGTTTTTCGTTTTCACGTTACATGAATTTCTATGTTCTAAAGGGTCCTACACACAATCAATTTTTATTGACAATAAATTATTGAAGATATTTTCCGTCAAAAATAATTGATGAAACGTTGCAACCATACGGATCATTGAATATTGACAATAATTCAATAAATTTTCTTTTAAATTCGAAAGAAATAAGTCGGAAATCAAAAATTTCATTTTTATTTGTTTTTGTTTGCCTCCAACTACACAACACAACCTAAACATCGATAAATACCTTGATGCTGCTCAGAACCCATCCTGACATTGACACTTGCATTGATGAAAACCAAATTAATTTTGTTTCTTATCAATCTGGTTGATGTTCATTGACAATGACATTGAAGAGCATACAAACGATCAATACCCAGCGAAAAATGACATTTTAAGCGAATACTGACAATAAACATTGATCGTTTGTGAGGCCCTTAAGAAAACCTTTTATCCTTTCATTCCTTCAATGCATTAACTTGCAGCAACACTTTGATTCTTGGGGAATCGTTTTCAATTGGATATCTCCTTTTCGACTCGCCTCAATTTGCGTAATTATTAAATCCGAAGCGAGTCGAAAATTAAACATCCAAAATCCAGTCAATTGACAGCTGGTTTCCATGATTTATTTTTCTTATTGCAATTATGCGTTTGGAATAGTGTATTTGAAATTCTTTGTACGAAACGCTAAACTTGAGAAAATATAAGAATCCTTGAATCTGCGAGATTCAAGGATTTTATTGCAGAGTTCTTCTTCGCCGCTTGAACTTCTGAGTGATTTTGTCTTTATTTTGTTGGTCATTCACTTAAATTCTTTCGGCTTTCTTTTATTTTACAAATACATACATATTTTTTAAATAATAAACAAACTCAAATGTTATTCATTTTCATATTAATACTCCATACAACATCATTCGTGTGTCGAAACAAAAAATCCATTATCCACAAAAGTGAAATGTCATTAA
Organism: Melangyna quadrimaculata; assembly: GCA_949320155.1. Taxonomy (NCBI): domain Eukaryota; kingdom Metazoa; phylum Arthropoda; class Insecta; order Diptera; family Syrphidae; genus Melangyna; species Melangyna quadrimaculata. The sequence continues at coordinate 139,307,739 of OX439485.1, read as the reverse complement.
CGATTCATAACTGTTCGGATCTAAAAGGGAAGAAGCGAAAACAAAATAAATAACACGTCTACATACTTATGCAATTTCTAAAAAATAATTTAATGACCAATTTGGAATAAATAATGATTATTTTTAATCACTTCCAATCACACCTTAATTTCGCCACCTTAAACGATTCGCTTCGTATTCCCTCATTAGGTCACGGATTTGAAACATATCAGAGGATTTTTGCTCCAAATTGCTAGACGGGCACCTCGCCATGGCCTAATAAGTTTTATGTAAAATTCCAAGAAATTGAATAAATTCATAAATTGTGGGTTAATAAATTTTACTTTCATCGTGTAAATTCATAAAATGTGGAGTTCAGAATATGGGAAACTACGCTTTCAATCAATAAGTATAACAAAATTACAAAAAAAAAAGAACTCAAACAAATCAACCTTATAAGAATTTGACATTTTTGGTGATAAACATGGAAATTTCAAGTTCTGTTTATTGTTCCGAATGCCCATCATCCAAAACCTATGAAAATTTATCAAAGGATTGCTGCCATATCGGTGGACTAAGGAAAAATCCGAAAGAAAAAGAAATACAGATACATTGGGAAAGCGAGTAGCGATGATTACCAAGGCTCAAGAAGAGAGAAACTTACATGCGATGACATGCGATCATTTAGAAAAAACCAAGCCTTTTCCGATGGGCAGTAAAGTATATTCACTTGTGTCTTGCTTACGAAAGTTTTCTTGATAAAAATTGAACTAATAAGTTTAAAAGTGGTTTTTGTTTATTCAAATATTCAATATTAATATAAATGACGGAGCGAAAGCTATGCAGCCCAACTACAAGTGTGTTATTACACGAAAAACCCCAAGGATGAAATTTGTTATCCATTGTTTTCTATGTATTTCACTATGAACAGAAAAAAAATCATTAAACAATGAGTAGACAGGAACGAAATCCCTTTGCGGAATCTGCAATCGGCATCATTATTTTTTTTACTTAGGTATTTGTTAAGATATTTTTCTAAGGAATACACCTAATTTATAATAAAACAACAATTAAAGCAAAGCGATCAATGGGTCTACCAATTATGTATGTATGTGCGTAACAATATACATAAGTGTATACAAACATTCGCAACTAATTTTCTGGTTTAGACAGTACGTTATTCCAAAAAATTAAAACAGCTTACAATGGAATAATAATGTATCAATTTGTAATAATCAGTTTCAATTAAAAACACATATTTAACTTTGGGATTAAAGAATATAATTAAAAGAGATGCCCAAAATTCTGTCCTTAAATTCTCTTTTTGTTAAAAAAAAAAATATTTTTAAATAAAGTTTATTTATTTTTAAATGATTTGTCAATTGTACATTGTATTTTTATTAATTATTTTAAATTTAAGAATACATTTTAAAATATCTATAAAGAAACGTATATGCATATATATGTACATATGTATGTATAGTAAATATGCATTCATAAATTACTATACATATATATAAATATATATTATATACAATTTACAAAACATATGTATATGTAGATATAAAATAATAAAATAAAACAAAATGAATGGAAATAAATAAAAAAAAAACCCAATTTGTGATATAATAAGTTAATGGAAAAATGTTTAATAAGAATTTTTATATGTAAAAAAAACAAACTAGCTACTCACAAGAAATTATTAAAACAAAAACAAAACTAAATATATAAAATATGAAATTTGATTATTTTTTAGATAGAGTTTAACAAAAGGCTATAATAGGGTGGCAAAAATAAAAGTTAAATATTAAAAAACAATTGAAAGAGAAAAAAGGCAAACTATTATTATCAATAACATGTGTGTAATAAGATTTAAAAGTGAAAATAAAAGGAAATACTATTAAAAAAAAAAAATCAAAATTATAAGAAAATTGATAACAAACTTTATATTAATCTTTTTTTTTTTTTAATAAGTATACATATTGTTTATATTTCGGTAACAAATTCCTGGCATATTTTTTTGTTTTATAAAAAGTTCCTAACTGTATTCTGTTTAAAATGTTACCTATCTACTATTTGGGCATAGAAAAATAAATTCATTTTAAAAGGAGATATAAATGTATGTGTGTAGATTATGTATTAGAGGTGGCGCCCAGTGCGAGATCTATTTGTAAATATTTTGTCCTTGTGATCTCAAAACGCTAAACTCTAATGGTTGAGAGCAATAGATTTAATATCTCCTTTGCCTGATGCTGTAGTTTTCTATTTTAAACTAATTTTGACTTTGTTTTAAATTAACTTCGTTGATTAAATTCAAAATTTCCACTAAAATCCATACAAAATATCTTTCCGTTTAAAAAAAACAAAAAAAAAATTATATCCAAAAATTAACATTTTGACATAACACACAAGAAATGTTAAATTCAATGCACACCATTTTAAATTTAAACAAAAAGAAACAAAAAAAAAAAACTAACAAATATCCAAAAAATACTAGAAAACAAAATAAATGTACTTAAATTATAAATAAATGTGCTTATTAAAAATAAAATAAAAAAGAAACAATAAACATTCTTATGTTATGAAGCTATTTCCGTTTTCAATATAAACCTATTTAAATATTGCCGTTAAACTTTTTTAATTGAGTTTTATTAATTCATCATTTTATGTTCTTCTTCTTTTTTCCGTATGCAATGCATGCAAAGTTTAAAATAGATAAACATCTTCAAAGTAAATGCTAAAAAAACAAAATCCATAAATATCCACAGTATATAAAACATTTCATATATCCAATAATTTTATTATAAAAAATTTAGTAATGAAAATATAATTATATATTAAAAAAGAACAAAGAAACCAAAATTAAAAACAAAAAACTTAAACGAAATAAAATTAAAAAAAAAGAATAACAAAATATTGCAAGAAAAAAAATTAAATGAACAAAACCATCGCAACAATGTTTTTAAATACAATTTAAAATGTAAAATGTAAAACACACATGCTTAACGACAAAAATATACAAAAAATGTAAAATACAAAACAAAACTTACAACAAAAAATAAACAAATCATGTATGTACTGTCTTTTTTAAAGAACAAAACAAAAAATGGATATGAAGATGAAAACACAAATAAAAATGAAAATAAAATGATATGATTTACCTATAGAGTACAAATCAAAAATAAAAAAAAACTATAAACATAAATATTTAATTGACAATTAAAAGGAAGAAACAAATTGATATAAAAAACAAAAATGGTCAATAAAAATTCTAAAAAAAGAAAAAAATATATAAATACATAAAAAAATCAAACGTCTTTTATTTACAGTGTTTTTTTGTTTAAAGAATCCATATAAGTACAGTAAAAGCTGCGAAGGATCCATCAATTAACACTGAACATTTTTGAATGAAATAACAACTTGAATGT